>NJDD01000028.1:6729-52199 GCA_002245505.1 Calephelis nemesis
GTTGGCGGGTCGCCAGAGCCTCGTCTGTTATAAGCAGGGTGCACCACGAGCAGGTGAGGTTGGCTTGGGTCCCGAAGATTGAAGGTGGGACCCCTTACACCCCAAAGTAAGCAAATTATAATATGCTTGTGTTATGGGTGTTAGTCAACGATTCATATATATAGAAATACTTAAATATATACCAGAATATATTTAATAAACACCCAGACCCGGAAATGTAGACGTTTAAATGTTCATCACACAAATGCCTGCCCCCGTCAGGACTCGAATTCGAGCCTCGCGGTTGGTCGATGTAGTTACGCTTGTACGCTAGCCACTCGACCATAAAGGCGGTATTTATTATGCAATAATATTAAATTATTATGCAGTGTGATGTAACGTAGTAGAGTGAGAGAGATAGTAAATTTTTAAGGTGGTATAAATATACGTCTTGTTCATGTCTGTGAAACATCATATCGAACGTCAAGATTGTGTTCCGACCCTACACTTATTATATTTCATTCATAAAATAAATATTTGACGATCCTGTGAATAGCCTCACCAAGATATAAATGTTTATGTTTGAACAATACGGAGATTTGTTTCTGACAATCAAGCTGTTGAAATTCTTACACTTATCTTTGTTAGCCACATAACTCAGAGTGTGTTATTTTTTACAACATGTAGCTTTTCTTTCTGGCTTTGGATTATTATTATTAGGGATTATTCCATGGGATATGAACAATTTCATATTATGTCGTTACTAAAAATAATGTACTTGTTGTTTGCTACGATATCACAAGTGGGCAGAATGTAACGAACAATCCTCTGAACTTGCCATAGCCTTATTTCAATTCTAGCTACCGGATGTCAGTAAACTGTCGTATTCCGGTTTGGAAGCTACGGTAGTCAGAAAATATCTGCTAAAGTTACAGACATACAACCTTCTGAATTTCAGCCAATGAATCACAATCTTTGGTAACGTATGCTTTCCTTCCAATCCTTAAATCACATATCAAGCGTGGGGGGTTGTGGGTGACTGGAGTAGGTAACAACAACCCAAGTGAGGGATATCGTAAGGATCTAGTACATCATATGTGTACGTTCTCTGTGATCTACCGGTTCAGTTGTTGGACTTGACTGCACGAGGTCCCGGGTTCGAATCCCGGGTCGGGCAACAAAAAGGAAATTGGATTTTTCCAATTTTCTAATAAAAAAAATGTTGCTCGGGATAGGATATGTTCCCGGTTGACGATAGGTTTGCCACCTATCACATTGTGGGACTTAGTGTCTTCGGCTAGTCGTGGGTGCCTTGGTTGTGCCTCTACCTACCTTTTCGGGCCTGAAGATACAAATACAGTGGTTTTGTTATTTTTATGTGCCAGACGCCTGATGTAAAAACTCGTACTCGGAGTAGGTACTACATCATACGTCAATTACTCGCCTCTTAAGTCTTCGACGCCTTGAGTTTTAAAAGAGCAAACCCCACATTGTGTAATCTGTTGGCACATATACTAAGGAACCTCAATATTTATAACCCATATTTTACAGATGATTTTGTAAAATTCGTCCTATTTATATGACAAGAGTGAACTCTTAGTTACAGATTCAAAATGTCCATCTGTCCGTGTGTCACAGCTACTCTATTCCTAAGCGAATAGGATTCGATACTTAGTTGAAACTTGGTATGAAGAATAATTCTGTACTCTGCTTAACAGTTTTGTACTAAACAATGAACGGCTTGTGCATAAGTCCGATCTCAACAGAATCAGTAATTCTTTCGTGGGCCAATGTATACGTTTTTACAATAAACTTCCCGAGCATATTAAAGACTAACCATTTACTAAATTTAAAAAATGTATTAAAATTAAGTTGTATGGTAAAAGTTATTATAAGATTTCAGAATATTTAGAAGACAGAAATGCTTGGGATTAATTGCTCCTCATACCAATCTCCACAAATCAATTGTAAATGTAATAAAGTTTTGTAAATTAGATTTATAAGAAAACATATTAGCCCGCTGAGTTTCTTTCGCCGGATATTCTTAGTGAGTGGCCGCGTTCCGATCCGGTGGTAGTTTTTAGAATTATATAGAAGACGCGTTACAAGAATGTTTGTATAGATCTACCTAATTAAATCTATTTTGAATTTTAAGTGATTTAGGATTAATTTTGCAAGAATTGCTTTAATTATCTTACTTCACTAATATATGATATAATTTAATTGATTTTGTTCAAGACCAAAAAATAATTATACATAAGTATATGATAAATAGGGCGTTGTGATTTTCAAGCTCCCTCACAATTCGAAGATCAAACAAAAGATACGTCTTTTTTTTAAATAAGGATGAGGATTGGTTTGTACGAGACGTAATGAGTGGTTTTAAGATAAAACCTAGCATTTATTTATATAAACCGCTAATGTATCTTCAACACTAAAACAAAAATTTGATATGCTAAACTCTAACATAAAAAATAGTTTTGACAGTAACCTATAAACAAAGACTATAACAATGTCCTCTAAAGTCTAAATTCACATTATCGTCTGTGTGACAATGACCAAAACTGTAATCCTTGGAGAACTCTAGTTTGTGTTTATTAATAAGGCAGAAAAAGTTAAAAAAAAACAGATCTCAGATTCAAATGTTGTGTATAGTGTAGTGTATTTAATTACATATGTTTCTTGCTTTTAGGAAATCTGTTTAGTTTAATTACCGTAGCGACGGTAGATTATAAGACATTCACTGACTAGGGACTTAAACCAAGTACAGCGAGGAGCAGAGATGATAATCAGAATTCAGTGTTCAGAATTCTAATTCTAAATAAAATATCTAACTTTAAGTTCAAATTTTCTCTCTAGAGTTAGCTATAAGAAATCTCTTCACGAGATAATTTCAGTTCAATTTATTTATTTGTAGAAGTAGGTCTTAAAAATTACATTACCAAAGAACGACTACTTAGGACCTAATGGCGTACAAATATTATTTATGAAAAATTACACTATTTGCAACAATCAGTTTCTCTATCTCACGCATTTACGGAGACATATTCAGGTTCAATACAGAAGCAGAACTAGTAATACTCTACCACTAGTTGTTAAATTTCAATAAAATCTAAATTGTATAAAGTATCTTCACGCCCATATCCCCGAAGAGGTAGGCAGAGGCATAACCAGGGCACCCACGACCAGCCGAAGACACTAAGTCCTACAATGTGATAGGTGGCAAGCCTATCGCCAACCGGGCACATTTCCAATCTCGACCAACATATTTTTATTAGAAAATTGGAAAAATCCAATTCTCTTTTTGTTGGCCGACCCGGGATTCGAAAACAGGACCTCATGCAGTCAAGTCCAACACCCGGACCGCTAGACCACAGAGACGATTAATACTAAATTGTATTGTTATAATAAATGGTGTAAAAGCTTGCCTATTGTACATTTTTCCTAAACATTTTGCTATTTTGTGTTATTTCATTTGTTATTAATAAAAAATGAAACTTAAAGTTACTAAGATTAATTCATATTTTGTCAAAAAACAGTATTGTAAGTCGTTCCTGACTCGATGAAGCATAGAAAAAATGTTAAAAGTAGCTCCTTATTTTTTATTACAAGCTTTTGTTTAACTAGCAATATAGCAAACCTACCTTGAGTGCGTAAAGTTTTAAAACTCAAATAAAATCACTATAATTAAAGGAAGGTTGTGTTAAATTCCTTGATCGTATTTGCAACAGTGAGATACAAGAAAGAGTGGTATTGAAAGAATTTGATGGTGTTAAAGTGAGAAAGGTTCGCTGGCTCGATTACGTGGATATAAAGACGTATGAAAGATTGAAAAGCAGATATACAACACGAATGTGAATAGATGTATACCCGGGGAGACCTAGGTTGACATTCCACGATCACCCATAACACAAGCATATAATTTGCTTACTTTGGGATAGATTCAATTTGTGTGACTAGTCCAGGGATATTTATTTATTTATTTATATCGCTCGGGTGTTAAGGGGCCATATACGCTAAAACACGTTAGCAGTTTACTGTTTTTTCATACAAAGCTATCATGGATCTTGCTGACAAAAATACACAAAATTAACATGAATATGCTTTACTAGACTAGTGTTTCCAAAACACGATTCATTTCACTTTGCTCGATAGAAAAAAATCAAAAAGTTAACCCTTTTTGAAAGCTTTTGCTTTCTGTCTACTTCAGTTGTGAAAATATCGACACCAGATTTAACATAAACATAGATAAGTACTATACCTAAAAGATAAGTGTTTCAGTTTTTATACTTTTTTTCAAATTACTTTTATAGTGTCAAAAATAGTGATTTGTCGCTTAAGACGTTTACTTTAGAGCGCCATTGTTCATAGTAATCATGGAACTCGGGAGCGCGGTGATTGGCTCTTCTGGCTGACTGAGTATGGGGCCTTAAACGAGGGTGATTTCAAGAGTCGACGAATTTAGCGTGTTTGTATGAAAAGGATCCATCCAGTCTTGCAAGCGTCGTTAGATTTGGCACTCGATACAATCTGGCTTCTCGGAAGGGAAGATAAGTACTAATTTACTAAAAATGTTATTTTTGCGTAATATTCATCATCATACAGCTCACCCTAAGGTATTTGAGCTTTTTTTGATACATTTTTAATGATCCTTTTTTAGTCGCCTGTGGTCTAGCGGTCCGGGTGTTGGATTTGACTGCATGAGGTCTCGGGTTCGAATCCCGGGTCGGCCAACAAAAAGTGAAATTTAATTTTTCCAATTTTCTAATAAAACAAAAATGTTGGTCGGAATTGGAAATGTGCCCGGTTGGCGATAGGCTTGCCACCTATCACATTGTGGGACTTAGTGTCTTCGGCTAGTCGTGGGTGCCCTGGTTGTGCCTCTGCCTACCTCTTCGGGGATACGGGCGTGAAAATACTTTTAATGGTATTTCTTAAATTTAGTACTGGGAAGTATTACCCTTACAATCAAAATTTTAACACAAACATTTGTTTTTATTTAATATTTATTAACATTAATAAACAATAAATAAACTTAAGTTAGTAATCTCTTCCGTAATATATTATCTCCTTTCGCTCATTATTATAAAGATGTATAACCTTAAAGTACATAAAACGAAAAAAAAAATTGTCTAAGGTGTACATAGTCCCCATTTGTTGTTTGTGTAAGAATATAAAGGCCAAAGCGAAAGGGGCGCTGGGAAATATACGAAGGAAACATGTTCAGAAATCCCCCAAAATAAAGGAACGAGGAACACCTATCTACAAATCAGTTGGGGTCGAGTGGCTGCATATTTTATTCCAGTCCCTCATTACTTTTGCCTTTTGCTGTTGGCACAACTTTCCTTCATAGATATTTAAATTAGCTGAAATAATTGGTTCTCCTGACCTCTATTCAAGTTTGAGATTTAGATAAAAGACTTATAAGCTTTTTCTAGCTCTTTATGGTACACCGAACAGGCACGTGATTCCTATGGCGGTAAAAGAATATGAACGGGATCCCGGGATCCCGGGCTTTTCGATCCCGGGATCGAATCCTCTAGTCGTGACGTAATCCTTGTTAGAGGAAATGAAAATATTACTACGTGTGATGAATCCTCACTAGGTTAATTGGCAAAGCATAGTCAGCATTAAACAAAAGTTATGGGCTCAATTTCTGGCTAAGTTTTCTTTCCTATATAGTTAAGTTCATTAAAATTGCAAAAACCAAATCCAAATATTAATTACCACGTCGCGGTTTTTTCAAAATATAGCACATAAATAATCCCACATAAAATTCAAAAGTTTATGCATACAAAATCTGTAATACAAAATCTTCTAACAGGATCACGATAACACTAATATGGGAGTGGGACCACCTCATAAACAAATTACATATTCAAAAAGTAATTATATACAGATTTCATATATGAGTAAATGAATAACCGTACTAATAACAATAAAAAAGATTAAGGAGTTTTTGTCTGACAAACGCGGCTTACGTTTGTCAGATGGAGAAACTAAAATATTTCGTTTTTACGTGGAGAACAAACGACATCTGTCATATTATCATTTGTCGAGTCACGTACCTCACCCGGGATGGAATATTTATATACCACGTTGCCTTTTTGAAGATAAAGGGTGTGACACAAACCGTAGAGACAAATTGGACGAATCTCGCTCGGGGAAACTATACGGTACTTTTCGTGACAAAATACAACATGCTGTAGCTTTGAGTAATTTGTTAACTCTTTCTACAACTTATCAGTTCGAGAAGAAGGGAAACTAAAAGCTTTTATACAAGATATTTTTCTTCGCAAAATGGAACATTCTGTAATTTCGAATAATTCAACTTAGTGTTAACTTATTTGATATTTTTTTTGATATTTTCCATCGTCGGCGCTTGGTAAAACTTCCAAATATTCATATTTTTAAATGAAGAAACACTTGTACTGTTTTACGTATCACTTATATTTTATTATTTTATAAATAGCCTACCGGTTTCGCTTTTTACAGCATCATCAGGGCTAGAACTTAAATTACTGCTTAAATTACTGTAATTTGAGATAAGCCCTGATGATGCTGTATAAGCGAAACCGGTAGGCTATTTATAAAATAATAAAATATAAGTGATACGTAAAACAGTACAAGTGTTTCTTCATTTAAAAATATGAATAGTGTTAACTTACCTACTGAAATATGTCCGTATATTTAGGGAATCATGAAATTTACTACTATTAACTACAAATACCAATTTATTTTACTCGGTGGTATAGTTTCGCAGCAACTCACCCGGTACACCCACGAAGGCAGATGGTCTATTCTACCTTTGTAGAATAGACCATCTGCCTTCCTTGCCAGGCAGCTCGTAAAAGGCAATCATAGGCTCACCGTCACTAACACCGTGACATCTGACGACATCTGACTAGGTGGTAGAGTTTAGCAGCGACTCGCCCGGATTGGTACCACCGCCTTATCCATTCCTGCCGCAACAACGTCATGACGTGTTCCGGTTTGGAGGGTAAGGTAGCCGGTAAACTTACTTTTGCTCGAGGCCTAACATTCTAGCCTTAGGTTGGCAACGCAACATTACCATTACCTTTGGTGTCTCTAGGCGGCATCAATTTCTTACCATCAGGAAACCGTCTGCTTGTTTGCCTTCCAATAACATATAAAAAATAACCTTCTACAAAACCTATAAGTTATAATGAAGCATCTCAATCTCGTCTTGCTTTTTAGCGAAAAATCGGTATCCAAATTTATTTAATAGTCGGTCTGTTTATTTAGAAGGTATGATGCAACAGAAAATCACATACACACGGTTCCGGATGTTTTTTTAAACAATATTCTTAATTTAGAGATCGAACGCATGCTCTTGTTTCATTCTGTTTTTGCATGCCAATTTAAATTGGTATAATTTTAAGTGTTTGTAACAAATCATAAAACATCCCAAAGCCACTTGAAGATTACATAAGGTTTTTGATGCAAGTTTAACCGTATTATAATTAAAAAAAAAACATAAATGAGAGGCAAAGGAAGGAACCCACGACTAGTCGAAGACACTATCTATGCTACGCTGACGAACTCGCGGATAATAGCTAGTCATATATCCTAATAATTATGTAAAAACTTACATAATACTACGTAAGTTTCTTTTTTATACTGTCACGCGTAAACTTTCCCCGTGTTGGTCCGGGCTCCTTTGTAGAATAGACCATCTGCCTTTCTTTGCCAGGCAGCTCGTAAAAGGCGAGTTTCCCGTCACTAACACCGTGACATCTGACTAGGTGGTAGAGTTTCGCAGCGACTCGCCCGGATTGGTACCACCGCCTTACCTATTCCTGCCGCCATAACGTCACGACGTGTTCCGGTTCGGAGGGTAAGGTAGCCGGTAAACTTACCTGCTCGAGGCCTAGCATCCCGGCCTCTGTTTGGCAACGCACCATTACCACCTTTGGTGTCTCTAGGCGGAGGGAATTTCTTACCATCAGGAAATCCGTCTGCTTGTTTGCCTTCAAATGTCATAAAAAAAACTATTTCATCAATTATCACTACATAGTATAAAACAAAGTCGCTTTTTCTGTCATGTGTCATGTTGTATGTCCCTATGAACGCTTAAATCTTTAAAACTACGCAACGGATTTTGATGCGGTTTTTTTTAATAGATAGAGTAACTCATGAGGAAGGTTTTTATGTATAATATCATCCATTAAATAGTGGACAAATACTGTTATTTTTGAGGTTTCTAATGTGATGTCGCAAATAATTACATTTTTTCCGCTTACATTGCAAACGCAGGCTGAATCCTACGAGATTTATCAAAATAATGTACTAAGTATTGTACACAATGAAAAGGTCTACAGAAAACTCCGCGATGGTATATGTCTATCTCTTATGGATATCCCACAATAACATTTTTTTGTCATTTACTTTTTACGACAAATAATGACTAATATTCGAAGCGATTTTAACCAATACAGCATTAATCCTTATCCAATTAAATACCTTAAATACATTGTTGATTTAATATAGATCGTTTTGTTTTTTTATAAACAACGTTCACAGTTTTTCTGTAGCGTATTTAGTATATCAGCATTGCACCCGTGCGAAGCCGGGGCGGGTCGCTAGTTATGAATAAATAATGATAATAATAATCTTTTGACAACAAAATAATCATTGTATGTATGTTTAGTGCACCATCTTTCAAATTATTTTATGTATAACAAAATGTAACTATCACAAATGTTCTTACATACATATCTTCACGCCAAGTCCCTTACGGGGTAGTCAGAGAGTATCGAGTGCCAGACCTCACGATCCTGACAAACCTGTCTTGCTTCCTTCACATTCATTACCCTTTTCATACAAACACGCCGGTTTCGGAGACTCTTGACACCACCCTCGGATAATATCCGATTGATCTGATCGTGAAATGTCAGCCTTGGTCTCCCCGGGTACCTACATCCATCCACATTCGCATTGTATATCTGCTTTGTCAATCTTTCATCTGTCATTCTTTCCACATGCCCGAACCAGCGGAGCATGCCCTTTCGCATTATAACACCAACACTTTCTTTCAATCCCACTCTTTCTCGGATCTCACTGTTACGAATGCGGTCAGCGAGCGTTACACCACAGATTTTTCTGACATATGTTCTTGGAGGTATTAAAAGTAACAACGACAAAGCGAAGGGGGCGCGGGGCAAACAAAATCCTAGACTAGGTATATTGTTCTAGTCGTGGCTTTTATTAATAAGGCAGAAAAAGTTAAAAAAGAACAGATCTCAGTTTCAAATGTTGTGTATAATGTAGTGTATTTAGTTACATATATTTCTTGCTTTTAGGAAATCTGTTTAGTTTAATTACCGTAGCGACGATAGATTATAAGACATTCACTGACTAGGGACTTAAACCAAGTACAGCGAGGAGCAGAGATGATGATTGGAATTCAGTGTTCAGAATTCTAATTCTAAATAAAATATCTAACTTTGTGTTCAAATTTTCTTGGAGGTATTAAAAGTAACAACAACAACAAAGCGAAGGGGGCGCGGGGCAGACAAACAAAATCCTAGACTAGGTATATTGTTTTAGTCATGGCTTTTATCATATAAGTACTCTTACAAATGAACGTAGTAAGGGTGAGGATTAATATTATTAAATACTTAATAATAAATAAAACTTAATAATAGTAATTATTAATTTAAAGTAAAATACATAATATAATCGCCTCTGTGATCTAGCGGTTCAGTTATTGGACTTGACTGCATGAGGTCCCGGGTTCGAAACCCGGGTCGGGCAACAAAAAGAAAATTTGCTGGTTTAGGATATGTGCCAGGTTGGCGATAAGCTTGCCGCCTGTCACATTGTGGGACTTAGTATCTTCGGCTAGTCGTGGGCGCGTTGTGCCTCTGCCTGCCGCTTTCGAGATATGGGCGTGAAGATACTTTTTTTTATCTATGGTCTTATAAAGCTTTACTTCATAATTGTTTTGCACGGTCATTCAATTTTTTTTTAATTCTATTTTTCTACTTAGTTTTTCTTTATTGGAATAATTTCATGCCCAAGCTTAACATACATAGCTCGATTAAATCATTCGAAGAATTGTATTACTATGTCAACGCTCTTCTAGGGGGGGGGGAGGTACACCTGCCCCCCTTTTCTCTTATCTTGCTACGCCCATGGCATAGCGACTGGTAAAAGCTAGTAATATAATTAAATTCAGTCTAAGAATCCCACCTCCTTATGCTTACATAATTTCGAACGATCCGTTATCGTAACCCTGAAATTTCCATGTATTTATCTAACCCTGAAAGTAAGCAAACTAAACGCTCGTACTACGGGTGCTAGTCATCAATACAAATACACAAGTATCTTCATAATCATTACTTAATATAAAACGAAGTCGCTTTTCACTGTCTGTCCATGTCTGAGATCTTTAAAACTAGGCAACGGATTTTGATGTGATTTTTTTATTAGATAGAGGATGGTTTGTAAGTAAAATAACATAGAAGTTTGTCTACAGGTGTTAAGCTGAGACGGGATACCAATATGAAATAATGTAACAAGATAAAATACAGACATTACTAGTACATTTGTATATTAAGTGCAAGTTTCCCCGTGTTGGTCCGGGCTTCTTTGCAGAATAGACCATTTGCCTTCCTGCCAGGCATCCCGAAAAAAGGCGAGCATAAGCTTTCCGTCATTAACATTGACATCTGACTAAGTGGTAGAGTTTCGCAGCGACTCATCCAGATTGGTACCACCGCCTTACCTATTCCTGCCGCCATAACGTCATCACGGGTTCCGGTTCGGAGGTTAAGGCCTCGATCAAAACCTACCGGCTAGGTAGGTTTTGATCGAGGCCTTATATCCCGGCCTCAGGTTGGCAACACACCATTACCACCTTTGGTGTCTCTAGACGGCATGGATTTCTTCGGGAAATCCGTCTGCTTGTTTGCCTTTTTAATATCATAAAAAAAAGCATCGAGTGTCAAGTGCCATAAACTTTGCAAACAGGCCTAGCTTTCTCCAAATTAATGTAGCGGGGAATTCACTAGACGGACATGCCCGCGGGCAAGTCTGAAGAGTGAAGACATGTCTGCCAAAGCTAGCTAGTATGTGCCAGGCTTTAAACTTTTATAGTAACATACCGGTTTCGGATTCTCTTGAAACCATCCTCACAAAAAACCAGAGCGATTTGATTGTGCTACAAAATTATTATTCTAGTAATCTATACTTACATTATAAAGCTGAAAAGTTTGTTTGTTTGAACGCGCTAATCTCAGGAACTACTGGTCCGATTTGAAAAATTCTTTTAGTGTTAGATAGCCCATTTAACGAGGAAGGCTATAGGCTATATTCTACGCGGACGAAGACGCACGCGGAAGCTAGTGTTGTATATGAAATTAAAAAGTTTAGTGAAATACGCCATAGCTTTACTTTATTTATTAAGTATTTCTATAACTTAAATAATTGACACACAAGCCTAAATAGGACAGCGACGCACCTATCTCATCTAAGGTAGCATAGGCCCGAGTTGTCGCTCACCTTCAGGACAGTTTTTTTTATTTTTTTTTATGACAATGGAAGGCAAACAATTTCAAGGCAAACATTTCCTGATGGTAAGAAATTCACGACGTCTAGAGACACCAAAGGTGGTAATGGTGCGTTGCCAACCTGAGACCGGGATGTTAGGCCTAAAGCAAAAGTAAGTTTCCCGGCTACCTTAGCCTCCGAACCGGAATACGTCAACGGCAAGACTCTCTCACCTAGTAGGAACTCACGGTGCTAGTGACGATAAGCCTATGTTCGCCTTTTACGAGCTGCCTGGCAGAAAGGCAGATGGTCTGGCAAAGGAGCCCGGACCAACACGGGGAATACACACAAATAATAATAAACAGTAGCGCACTTATTTACTGTCTTATCCCACAATATTTTTTGACGTCTTTGACTGTCCACTCCTTAAAAATTTCGGCCGTAAAAAAACACTTGTTTATGTGTATGTACAAACCCAGTGAAGATGTTTATATAATTTATTCACGAATCCTAGCTCCGTGTTGTTGTGTGTGCGGTCGAGGATAAAGTTTGAGAACGGCTGGAGTATTCAATTGATTCTGTTATTGAAATATTTACCGTTCGTTGTTTGATCGACCTTTTTCGAGTTATTCGTGCATGGGTACAGTCGAACACATTAGAATTTAATGTTAGGGATTAATATTTCCGGGTCTGGGTATCTTCACGCCCATATCCCCGAAGAGGTAGGCAGAGGCACAACCAGGGCACCCACGACTAGCCGAAGATACTAAGTCCCATAATGTGATAGGTGGCAAGCCTATCGCCAACCGGGCACGTTTCCAATCCCGACCAATATTTTTTTTATTAGAAAATTGGAAAAATCAAATTTTCTTTTTGTT
The DNA here is from genome assembly GCA_002245505.1 of Calephelis nemesis. Taxonomy (NCBI): domain Eukaryota; kingdom Metazoa; phylum Arthropoda; class Insecta; order Lepidoptera; family Riodinidae; genus Calephelis; species Calephelis nemesis. Next base: position 19,101 of record NJDD01000028.1, read on the forward strand.
GGCCGACCCGGGATTCGAACCCGAGACCTCATGCAGTCAAGTCCAACACCCGGACCGCTCGACCACAGAGGCGACTGGGTGTTTATTCAATTTATGTTAATTCGTGCGTGGCTACAATCGAAGACAGATTTGAAATTAAACTAGTCTTATGTTGCGTGTAAGGCTAGTTTAATGTAAGGGATTATTATTTCCGGGCTTGGCTGTTTATTAAATTTAGTCTAGTATCTATTTAAGTCATCATCATGGATACTTGCATTCTGCCCTGCTTGACTTATGGCTCCCAAACGTGGACGTTCACTAAAAAAGTAAGCAACAAAATAAGAACTTGTCAACGGGAGAGGGAGAGGAGTGTGCTGCGCTTGAGGAAAATTCAAAAAACAAAGAGTCAAGAAATAAGAAACAAGACAAAATTGACAGACGCACTACACCAAGCGCTAAAACTTAAATGGAGATGGGCCGGACATGTAGCGAGATGCAAAGACCAACGATGGACTCTCAAAAGCACGAATTGGTCTGGCCCACCGGGAAGAAGGAACGTGGGTAGACCACAAAAACGATGGATGGATGACATAGAAGAGACGGCTGGGAAGGACTGGACAAAATTAGCACAGAATAGAGAGAAATGGAAGGACTTGTAGGAGGCCTATAACCTAAAAGGGGTTCCTATAGTTTAGATATTTAAGTAAACTAACATAGAATTAATTACAAAATTATTTTTAACCTAGAATTAAGAAACTATAAAACATTGTTGTATCAGATTCCTATAGGAAAATAAACAGGCTTAATATATATATTAATATATATATCTATTTAAGTATTTCTATGTATTAGTATCGTTGACTAACACCCACCCATAACACAAGCATACTTACATGCTTACTTTGGGGTTAGATTCAATTTGTGTGACTTGTACAGGGATATTTATTTTTATTCCAGAGAATATTAAAAAAATCTCAGATTACACATTAAAATTGTTAGCCGAGGTCCGAAGGTCTGCATATTTTGATGCTCGACGGAACCGGAAAGTGGCAACTTAATTTAGCGCACTGGAAGGAACGTTGTCGCTTTCCACCTGGGAGGAGTAAATATTTTTTCTTTGAAAACAGCCGTCTAGTTAACTTTTATGTTGTAATAACTTACTATAGACATCCGGTTTTTAATAGAAATTACTATTATATGAAATATTACTATATAAAAGATGTTTGCACTAAATAATTGCATTGAATATTCTCGTTCTCTTCCGTTTCTTGCGAAAACTATTCAGTTTAGAAAAAAATGATGCTAGAAACCTACATCATTTTGGAAGACCTATCCATAAATAAAATAAATAAATAAATAATAAATAAATAGGCTTATAGGCACTCTACACTTATGAATTTGACGAAAAGAAAGTTTTTTAGCCTTGATTCGAAATATGGGGATCTCCAAAACTTATTGCAATAAAAAAAAATGTGTCAAATCTTAATGCGGTTTAAAGAATACATCTACTTATCAAGTTTAAACAGTATAGTTATTTTATAGTTACTTTTATAGTTTAAAAAAGTGGCTGTGACAGAAGGACGGACAGACAGACAGACATGACGAATCTATAACTATGTTTAATATCGCCAGGTGTTGGAGTTTGCTTAAGGACTCTTGTCTGCGACGATACATATTGTGTATCGTATCACAGTATTTTTGAGATGAGCATAGTTATGTAAATTTAAGTTATGCTTTTATTACTACAGTACTACAGGTCCCTTGGGAGGCTAATGGTAACAGATTAACTTTGCTTGAACTGGAAAATTAATTGAATTAATTAATTTGGGATGACAAATAATTTCTTTGTTTAATGAGACAAGTTACAAAAATTGAATCTAATCCAAAAGTAAGAAAATTATACGCTTGTGCTAAGGGTGTTAGTCAACAATAGTAATTTACAGAAATAGTTGAATAAATACCAGAATAAATTTAATAAGGGTGCTTTGTTATTATAAAGAAAAGAGATTTCCCGCAGCTAACAATTACGTAACCAAATTGGTGAAGACACCAAAGATGGAAATGGAGCGTTGCCAAACTAGGACTTAAGCGTCTTGCGTACGTTTTAACTGGTTTACCTACCCTCCATACCTGAATACGACAATAGCAAGGAGTGAGTGAGTGACAGAAACAGGGTGGTATCAATCCCGTCGAGTCATCACAGTATACTATGTTATATACCTAGTCACAGTCACGGTGTTAGTAACACATAAAACTTTATTGACCTCTAACAAGCCGCGAAACAGGTCTACATCTTTTAAAGAAGCCTGATACCCTGCACTGTCCTAATTATTTAATTTACACGTGATGTTCTTGTAAAATTAATTATATAAATGTGATGTAATGTTAGCAACGTAAACTGTTAGCTTTACATTTAATTACACAAATAAACACACGCTGTAGATTTATCGACAAGTACATTACACTCCGTTAACTTGGTACAGTCAGCCAACGAAATATGTCCCTTATATCATATTTTGGGTGTTGACATTTTTATTGTTAACTCGCCGATCCGACAGACGTTGTCCTACCTTGACTATGTTTATTGAAATTGAATTGGACGTTCACGTCACGATTCATCATTTGCCATGTAAAAATTAGAATTTCGGTAAGTTTTATCTAATTTCCGAATTTCCCATTAAGTTAACATAATTTTCCTTTCATTAGAACCTTTTTTTGACATTCTAATACGACAAAAACAAATTAGCAAAATTTATCCATCCATTCAGGCGTGATGAAATGACCACGCGAAATAGGGATTTATTTATATATATATATACTAGCTGACCCGGCGAACTTCGTATAGCTTGACATTAACAGCTACTAACAGTTTGCACGGATAAAAGCTCTCTTTTTCCCATTTTCATTTCCCTATTTTTTTCTTAAACTAAGATAACTAACAAAAACAAAAAATAAACGGCAAAGTTGGTCAATACGTTCAGCCGTAATGCGGTGACCACGCAAAATTGGGATTTATTTATCTAACACTTAACAAACGCATAACCTTTAGTGGGCGGCTTTAGTCCATCAAAAGCAAGAAATTTTGTTCTACAACTTTAAGAAAATCGTGAAACAATAATTTTCTTCTATAAATTTTAAAGAAAGAAAAAAATTCGCCCCAGACAGGATTTGAATCTGTAACGACGAATGCTCTAACCAAGTGTGCTACTGAGGATTCAAGTAAAGTGGCGAAATTTTTTATTCCTTTCTTACCCGTTAACGCGGTTAACCCGGGAAATAATTTTCTTTTTTTCTTGCAATCAATATTTGGTTAACGAATTTCACATTGTCAGTCTGATTCTGATTTTTAGATTCAAAATCATGTTTTTTTTTTCAACTGGCAATACTTTGAATATGTTGTATAGTGACGATGAATGTAGACGAGCAATATGTCTTGAATACATACGCTGGCACTGGGTAAAGTGGCAATCACTTCAAGTGCGGGAGTCGATAGCTCTGTTATTGAGGAGTTTGCTCGAGCGGGCGGTGGCCTATGAAACTCAATTAATATTCTCATTACACCGGCTAACGGCACATTAAATTTGTCCACATGGAAATGATTAGAAAATATTGGAGGTTGACACGAAATTAGTTTTATATTTGATGAGGGGCTACGAATGTATAGCTATGGCTGTGCTACGTTGAAGCTTGTACAAATATTAGGAAAGGAATAATTTATTCCCTGTATTGGTCCGGTCTCTTTTCCAGAATAGACCATTTGCCTTCCTGCCAGGCAGCTCGTAAAGAGCGAGCATAGGCTTAACGGTTAGGGTTTTGCAGCGACTCATCTGGATTGATACCACCGCCTTTCCTATTCCCGCTGCCATAACGTTAGCGCTTGCCGTTGACGTGTTCCAGTTTAGAGGATAAACTTTTTGCTCAAAAACTGACATCCCGGTCTCAGATGGCAACGCACCATTACTACCTTTGGTTTTTTTAGGCGGTGTGAATTTCTTACCATCAGGCAAACCGTCTGCTTGTTTGCCTTCTGTTATCATAAAAAAATCTATATCAAAATGTGATGATTCATCACTCACTGGTTTCACTGGTGCAATCAGTCATGACCAGGTGTTACAGTGCTGTGCAGCATCACATACATAAATACAAAGCCTCCCTCTTTCTTTTAACGCGCTAGCTGGCGCGAATTTTACACATGATCTTAATTACGGGTCATTAGATAGCGACGCATCAGGAACAACCATTGTATCAGTATAGGAAATATATTATTTAACTACTTTTTATTATTATTTAACTAAAAAACAATAAAACGTACTGTTAAATAGAGACATAAGAATTTCTTTTATGGAAAGTCGGTTAAAAATTAAAAAAAAAATATATGACTGATGTCAATGAAAAAAATTGACTATAGGTAACAGTTTTGAATCACAAAATGAATATATAGTTACTAGGTGGAAGAGTCCTGCAACGACTCGATCGGACATACAGGCACCACCGCCTTACCTATTCCTTCCGCAAAATGACAATGCTCGTCATTGTCGTGTTTCGGTTGGAGGGTAGGGTAGCCGGTTTACTTACTTATGCAGGAGGCTGACCATCCTAGCCTCAGGTTGACAACGCACTATTACCTCATTTGGTGTCTATAGGCGACGGCATTTCTGACCATCAGGAAATCCGTCTGCTTGTTGTCTCCCTATAACATAAAAAAATAGCAAATGTTCCTGGACAAATTACACAAATTGATGTAACCTCAAAGTAAGCTTAATAAATTGTTAATGGTGGGCGTTTATTATTTTTGGTTTATTAACTAATTATAACCATTAATAAATATCATTCGTACAGAGTTATGAGGTTCATAAATCTAACGTCTTTATTGTTTTTGTGGTTCATATTTAATATTACCTATAAGAAATAGTAAACATATTTTTTTTAATTAAAACATCGTGGTCATAAGTCATGCTACAAAATGTTAACTATCGTATTTTCAACCGGGTGGTTACTTACAATTATTTTGTAAAATAATATATTATTATTGTAGTTAATTATTATTAAACATCCAGACTCCTGCCACCTAGGTTGGGGTTTGGAGCCCCGTGTTATATATTTATTTATTTTACACTTTATTGTACACGGAATATAGAAATGACAGTGGAAAATACAAATATAAACATTGTACAAAAGGCGAGCTTATCTCTTACAAGAGATATCTTATAGCTAACCTAAGATAGAGAAAAGTCATATACATGGAATAGACCATCTACCTCTCTGCCAGGCAGCTGGAAAGAGGCGAGCACTGCATAAAATACAAGTCATTACTAACAAAACCATTAGAGCTGAGTAGCAACTTTCCCGGACTGGGATCCACCGCTTTGTATATTCCTGCCACTATAATGACTGTCATGTTCCAGCTTGGAGGGTAGGGTAGCTCCGTTAGATCGCACAATTGGCCTTATATCACGCACCAATAACGTCTATGATATGGTAGGCCAGACTTGTCCCTTACCATCAGGAGATTCATGAGCTTTTTCGCTGATTTTTTACATAAAAAAAGACAGGTTGCACTCTGGGAGTGCCGGCAGAAGTGAAAACTTGAATATTAACGTTGTGCATTTTTAATATTTTGGAATGATTAGGGAATAACTTTGCACGAATTGCTTTATCAGAATGAAAGTACTATCATTTATGTGGTAGAATACATATACCCTATCGTACACAGACATGACAACACGAATATTCGCGCAAGCGCCCTGCGCCTTCTTATTAGCGCAAGCGACCTGCGAATTTTCGATCTGACGATCTGACGTGAGTTTAAAAGTTTTTACCCATTTCAAAAAAGGGCGCAACCCCGCTAAAGAAGTTTTCACTTTAAAAAAGACTTAAAATACAGATATGTCCACCAAACGAATATCAGTCGGAATCGAACCCAAGCCTAGTGAATGTTTGCTGACACTTGGCATTAACCACACAAACTGATCCCTCCACCAGACTATCAAAGTGAATATTCCGATTTGTCGGTTCTCCCAAACCCTGTGTATACTTTTAGATAGTGTGTTTCAGTGGAAATAGAAAGTGAATAGGTTGTTTCTGCCACGGAGCTGAACATTCTGCTGTGATCCAATCTGTGGAAGCAATTATCAGTTTTATTTAACACCCCTGGCATTTGATTGAACGAACATCGGACTTTGTCGCTTCGTATATGATAAAATAAGATTCTAAATAATATTTTCTAAATTTAATTCTAATTAAGATTTTCGTTAATATATAATATTAAATACTAAAGATCGTAACAGTGCTTTTTCTAAAATATTTGATATTTTCCATCGTCAGCGCTTTTAAAAACTTCCAAATATTCATATTTTTCAAGTTAAAACTTCTTTCGCGGTGTTGTGCACTTTTCATAAAATGGGTAAATACTTTTAAACTCGCGTCAGAACTCGTGACCTGATCGAAAATTCGTAAGATGGCGCAGGGCGCTTGCGTTAATGTTTGTGTTGTCATGTTTGTGTACATAGCGCAATAAATGAATATTGTATTCTACCACATAAATGACAATACTTTCGTAATGATAATTAAAGCAGTACATGCAAAATCATTCCTTATTCATTTCAAAATATCAAAACTGCATAATGTTAATATTCAAGTTTTCACTTCTGCGGGCACTAACGGAGTGCAACCCAAACGAATATCAGTCGAATCGAACCCAAGCCTCGTAAATGTTTGGTGGCGCTAAGCATAAAACCAATAACTCAACCAATGAGACTATCAAAGTGATTATTTCCATTTGTCGGTTCTCCCAAACCCTGTATGTATATGTTTTTAGATAGGGTGTTTCAGTGGAATTAGAAAGTGAATAGGTTGTTTCCGCCACGGAGCATTCGTGTGTACCAAATGCCGAGGAGACGTTTGTGATCCAATCTGTGGAACCAATTATCAGTTTTATTGAACATTCCTGGCATTTGATTCAACGAACATCGGACTTTGTCGCTTCGTATATCATAAAATAAGATTCCACTAAAAATACCACGACAGAGAAACCTTTAGATCTTGCCTTTGTAATATTTATTACTTTTTCTAAGTATCTTGGTAATATGTATTGGATTTAACTTTGGCAAGCAAACGAACATACGGTTCTTTGTTAATATATATTACATGCCAACGGTACTTTTTCAAAAATATTTGATATTTTCCATTGTTGTCTCTTGGTATCGTTTCATGGGCCAATGCATACAGTTCTACAATAAACTTCCCAATTATATGAAAGAATCAATTCAAGAAATGTGTTAAATGTAAATTAAATGAAAAAGGTTATTATACCATTGCCGAACATTTAGATGATAAGATGGCTTGGGATTAATTGCTCTTCAGGCAAATCTCTGATAAATATAATGTTATTACGTTAATTATTGTAAAGAAATTAAAAAAAAAAGACAAGCCCGCTGAGTTTCTTGCCGGATCTTCTCAGTGTGCGGCCGCGTTCCGATCCGGTGGTAGATATATTATTGTATAGACGCGTCACAGGTGCCTCTTGTAGGTTTACGTGAAATAAAGATTTATTATTATTAAAGAATCACTTGTACTGTTTTACGTATCACTAAAAAATTATTATTTTGTAAATAGCCTAACTGTTTCGCTAATAAAGCATCGTTGCTTAAATTTAAACTACTTGTTTACGTACGTTAGTAAGATTGTAATGGTACTTTTTGGAGTTTACTCCTTAAGAAACGATTTGAGTTATAAGGCCCGGTACGGAAATGTTATGAGGAGTAAAATCAAGTGTAACACGAAAAGTTGAGGCGTTACATAGAAAGAGACAAACATATATATCTTATGGATTGAACGTGTAAAAGAAAGAGATGGAATACATTACACAGCGTATCTCATTCTCGGGATGTCCTCCTGCGCGATACTTCGTAGTCTCCTTGCAGGAGGAGTCGCTATCTATCAAAATATCTGACTATTTGGATCATGATGATGCTGTTATAAGCGAAACCGGTAAGCTATTTATAAAACAATAAATTATAAGTAGGTAGAGGCACAACCAGGGCACCCTCTGCCTACCTCTTCGGGGATATGGGAGTGAAGATACTTTTTTTTTAATTATATGTGATAGGTAAAACAGTAAAAGTGTTTTTTTTATTTAAAAATACGGGTACTTTATCAACCTAAAGCTAGAATCTTAGCCGTAAGTAAGTAACGCTATGTTTTTTATATAATTTAAGAAAATGGCATTAACAATAAATCCCTGAGATACATGGTAAACCTATCGCAACGTTGTTTTCTTTAAAAAATTGAAATAAAATATTTAAATATGTCCGACCGTGAATCGAACACGGGACCTCATGTGACCTTCAAAGCCAAACCGCTATACCAGAAAGGTGGCAATGGTAGTATGTTGGTATATTTAAATAATTCGCAACAACTTTTTAACACACTACTTAATAGCGCAAATAAATCTTTTTTTTTTCAAAACGGAACACGATATTTGCAAATATTAGCATTATTGTTTTTTTATGAAAAAAAGTATCAAATCGATAAAATTTATATGAGATTTGACCTACCAAAAATTGCAATTAAATCTGTTGGCTAAATAGCAAAATATTTAATTGTCATTATGTTATAATGGTAGCACATTGGGGATAAAAAATCTTTCATAGATAAGAAAAAGAAGCAAAATCTGCGGCCCAAAAAATTATTTGTTAAGCACCTTTAAAAGGATTTCTTGCCACAAGGACTGCCATACGTGGCCAAGTCTTGAATAATGGTTGAAATAAATCATACAAGTGTGGGTGTAGTCCTTACAGCTGATTTAGTAAAAGATATTGTAGACCATCCTCGAAATTCATTGCTACATATTTCTAACCCAATACGACGTAAAATATTGCATATTTTACTTTATGGGCATATTAATTTTTGGATTATTGAATATGGCTTCAACTTTTTTGATTTGGCGTCTGATGGGGAGTTTTTTTCTTTATTACTTGGTTCAAGTCCTCTATGAAGACTGGACTATCTACATCCTTGTCTGGAAGTGAGTTAGAAGCAAGGTAACATTGGTCATTACCAATAAGACCACTGGTGGTAGAGTGCTGTGTAGGAACTTATTCGGGTAGGGATCCAGCGACTTCCGCCTTTCGTCATAATAACGGTGACATTTTTTTTATGAAGTAAGTTTTATGTGATAAGACTTATTTAGTCTACGGCTCTCCTAATAAAAAGAGTCAACCGTGCCATACAGACACCACAGATGTAATAGGTGCGTTACTGTCTTGTAGTAGGTATAAAGTGCAAGTCTATCAACTACCCTATCCTTCGCGCCAGAGTACAACACTGTCATTTTGGAGACAGGAATAGTTAAGACAGTGAGTTAAGTTTTTTTCCTCCTCCGTTTGGTAAGGTGAGGTAGCCGGTAAACTTATGTTTTCTTGAAGCCTAACATCCTGGCCTCAGGTTGGCAACGCACTATTCCCACCTTTGGTGTTGCTTGTCTCGTGAAGGTGGCATTAAATTCTCACCATCAGGAAATCTGTCTGCTTGTTTGCCTTCCAATATCATAAAATAATAAAATAAAATAGTGAATCCCTATCTACCTGCCTAAGTTGCTGCACAGCCTTGTACCTCTAGCGACTTTGTTCACAATAACTAATGATCCCTATGGTCTATTATTTAATCTATGATTGTCACTTACCAAATTCTAGGTAGGAAGGCAGTTGGTCTATCCTACACAGAGGATCAACATGGGAAACTTACGTAGAGCACAACATTTTTTGTAAGGTTTTACATGTACAGAAGATACGTACGACTAGATCCCAATTCACTTTCAGGTAATTACGTTTTATATCGAATCAAATATGTGAGACAGGTATAACATTTCTCCTTGCTTCAGGCTACTGGAGCGTGATGATGCATGTAGTGGAAAATAGACATACGCACTGGAGCAATCACTTGCAACTTGCAGGAGGCATTTGCACCGCATGCGACATTTCACCATGTATGGCTTTACATTTGTTTTCAGAATAAAATTACAAGATTCAAACTTTACATTGATCCGTTTTAAGGTATTTATTCCAATTTCATTTTAAGAATACATCCAATCAAGCAACTTATATAAGACAATCGTCGGTATTGGTCATAAATACAATTTTTGGCGAGTTTTGCTTTACCTGCCTAGTTTGGTATCGCTACTTTATGTCTTTCTGTTGATATAACGTTTATGTTTGATATGGTAATATTGCGATTTTGGAGGTTGCGGTAGTCGGTAAATAAGCTTATTTACAACTAAGCCTTAATTCTTCTCACATTGACAAAGGCGCCATTACCATTCTTGGTGGCGACCTGCTGAGCTCATTATCATCGTAATTTTCACCAGAAGTTTCTTTTGTTTGTATGTCTTTTTTTTGTGTGTATGTATCTACATTTGGATGCTTATTACTCTTTAATGTAACTGTTTATGTGCAATAAGCCTGTGTGGTCTAGCGGTACGGGTGTTGGATTTGACTGCATGAGGTCCCGGGTTCGAATCCCGGGTCGGCCAAGAAAAAGAAAATTGAATTTTTCCAATTATATTCTTATAAAAAATATTTTTTTTCTTATAATTTTTAGGATTTTCTTATAAAAAAATGTTGGTCGGGATTGGAAATGTGCCCGGTTGGCAATAGGCTTGCCACCTATCACGTTGTGGGACTTAGTGTCTTCGGCTAGTCGTGGGTGCCCTGGTTGTGCCTCTGCCTACCTCTTCGGGGATATGGGCGTGAAGATACTTTAAGACTGAAAGAAACCGACTTTGATTTAAAAAATGATATGCTCTTAGTACACCAAAGTTGAATTTGTTTTTGTGGTTTCCCTGGGATTACTTAATTTTCCTTTAAATAAAAAATGATTTGTAGACCGGTTTCGAAATGATGAAGAAATCAATTAACATACATACATACATACATGATATAGTAGTCGACCATAAAAACCTTCCCTATTTTTCACAGTCGGATGAAATCAGGAGAAAAAAATATTGTACAGCTTAGCTTAGCTTTCTAAAAATGTTACGTTATTCATAATGTAATATTTCCTTAAAAACTTATAGTTTTAATAAGTCGATGCACCTTTGAATTAGAGACGTGAGGGATATCCAGCATTTCTCCTTACTACAAGCTACTGAGGCGTTACATTGCATGTAGTGGAAAATAGAGGGACGCAGTAGAGCGATTATTTGCAACTTCCAAGAGGCATTTGCACTGCATGCGTCATTTCACCATGTGTGGCTTTACATTTATTTACAGAATGAAATATACAAATAAATCCGTCTATACATACATTACAAAATAAAATGTAATTAAAAGATTTATAATCTCGTTGGTTAATGAATTAGTGTATTGGCCTGACGATATCGAACCTTAAGTTCGATTCTCGAAAAATACACAATTATCTGTGTATTTTTTATGATATTGGAAGACAAACAAGCAGACGCATTTCCTAATGGTAAGAAATTCACGCTGCCTAGAGACACCAAAGGTGGTACTGGTGTTGTGCCAACCAGAGACCGGGACCGGGAAGCAAAAGTAAGTTTACCGGCTACCTTACCCTCCGAACCGAAACACATCATGACGTTATGGCGGCAGGAATAGGTAAGTCGGTGGTAATCCGGGTGAGTCACTACGAAACTCTACCACCTAGTCAGATGTCACTGTTTTAGTGACGGTAAGCCTATGCTCGCCTTTTACGAGCTGCCTGACAGGAAGGCAGATGATCTATTCTACAAAGGAGCCCGGACCAACACGGGGAGAATGAGTGATGAATATTTGTGTCTATATTTCTGGCATTGGAAATTTATGAATTGTATATGTATTTATAAAATATTAGGCTAACACCCATGCCACAAAAATTTACCTACCTCTTCAAAAACTAGGCTAATTCCTCAAAGGTCTTCTATGTCAAAACTTGGAAATAGGAATTGTATATTATGTCATTTTAGGTACTTTTGAACACTACAGCTAGCGGATTATTAACATTTAGTTACAAATAAATTCAATGGATCCAATAAAATATTTTATTGTCTACTGTTAACTAAATGTTAGTAATTCTAAAATGAATCTAAAATGAAAGTACCCACACCTAACATTGGCTAAATAAGTCGTGAAAAACGATTGAAAGCCATATTTGAAGAAGAAGAAAATGACAGTATTGCATGAATCAAGCTTCAAGAGTAACCCTACCTGATCTGACGTGTAACTGAAAGATTGCCTTCGAAATTTAAATTTAGTTTTTTTTAATGTGAAAATAAATAAACGCGAGTTTTGGCGCCATCGTGAATGAAGATGGTCGTAATTTTTTCACAATTATTGAATTTAGTGTAAATTATGAGTAAAATTAGTTAATTTAGTTGGGAATTAGTATAATTTTGTTCAGTGAAAGTGCACAAATGAAATAATCATGAAGAAATGAGTGTATCGTGAATTTCCTCGCTGCCGCCCAATCTCCTAAACTGATCTTGTGTAAAGTGATCACCGCTTTACTCAAGACCCTGACGTGACTTTGTAAATAGTGACTAATGACTGTATAAGAATGAATTAATACGGAAGACGTGGCAGCATGGCAAGGTCTTAGCCGGCCCCAGAAACGGGCAAATTAACTTAAAAAAAAAAAACGCTCGTCACAAAAATATATTTTTTTGTAAAAAAAGATTGCGTATTATATTTAAAGTTCGAGTTCTTTCAGTAAATACAACGTTGTTATCTTTTATGGTAAATATGGAAAATTTTCTCAAACGAGTGAATACAAAAGAGATCTCATACGTGTAACCTCGTTTAATTAAATTTGACGTGATCAAGGAACTCGTCTCGTGTGTGCTCGTTGAAGCGATTTTTATACGACAATCTTTGCTCTCTTCAATTTTAAGAACTGTTGTAAAAATGAACTCTTGGTTTTAGGTTTTATATTTAAGTCTAGTTCATTTTGGGTCTAGTTACACAAGAGCATTTTATTATAAATATATTGAGGATTATAAAGTAGCTTTCATATTTAGAGAGCATAAGTTTTTTTTGGCTTTGGGCCTAGGATGACGGCCTAGGATACGTAACATAGGGTGTGTAACCCTATGTTACGTATACACATGCAGCTACAACTTGTGGTGTCTCAAACCGCGTATATGGAAGATGAAAAGTACATAATTTGTAGGTTTTGATAATTTTTCTATGGTATTAAATGGCAATCAAGCAAACAAATTCCTTAATTATGAAATACTTTTAGTTTGCTTCAAATTCAAAGTGACACCATCCCGCTGACAAGATTTCTTTTAAAACCATGATATCCATAATGAGATATGACTTTAAAAAACACTATCTCAAAGTATATGCTACACACTGTCACTGACTTTTTCATAGAACTTTCAAAATATAACAACTTCTTCCGACATGTTTTTTCGCAACTGTTAAGCGTTTACATTGCTATACTATATATATCTGCATGTCCAGTCCCTTGTGGGGTATCCAGAGTTGCGTCGCACGATCCTTGCAGACTTGTTGTTCTTTTTATGATATTGGAAGGAAACTCCCAACTATAATACTTCAATTACAAGCACTGATGTTATGCGAATGAAAGTTGAAGATGATCATGAAATAAAACAATTAACCAATCGTCTATCCCAATAAAGACAATAACGTTGATCGTTTTTGAAGGGTCTCTAAACCTGAAATTGTTTACAACGACCAAGATTAATATTAAAGTTTAACGTAATTGATATTGTTGTAGTTAAACCTTAATATATTTGACATTTTACTTTGATATTCAGGATGTATTGTAGAGGCTTTGTTTTGATTATACCTTACACTTTGATCGTTAAATAATTTTGTAATAATTAGTACTTCCAATGGTTTTGTAATAACACGGAACTAATCAATTAGGCGATTATCACACGGCACCGCTGACCGCATTCTCTGTGTGAATCATTAAGTGGCAAAACTAAAGTGTATTTTTAATTAGATATATTTAAATAGTGATAATAAAATAATAATAAAAATAAATTATTTAGTGGTGACAAGAAGTTAATAAAGATGTGATTACAATTTTAAGAAGTGATTTTAATTAGGTAGTTAGTGTGCTTCTATTCACTATGTGAGGGTTTAAAGGCGGGCAGTGGGACGAGCCAAGTTTTAGCAAATCTTTGACTACAAGAAAAGTCTTAGAAAATAATCTTTTGCATTAGAAGCAGATTAAAATATGTGAGAAAATAATGTTAAACATTTGACCATCTTAAAAAAAGGAAGTTATATGTTCCACTGCTTTATTTTTTATGTAAGTTAAAAGATTTCTCCGTTATTAGTAAACTGGTCATGAAAAAATCTTATGTCATTGCAGAGTATACTTTCATGATAGTGTTATTGATACTAAGTCTGGATCTGATTCTGTCTGGGTAGGATTCCAAGAAAAATACTCAATTTCTATGTGTTAGTCCAGATCCACTTAGTAGAATAGACCATCTGCCTCTCTGCCAGGCAGCTCGTCAGATACGAGGACTGGATAAAATATAGGTCATCACTAACAAAACCACTGATTTATAACCAAGATTTAACCAAGATTTATTATTGTATAGACTTGTCAAAGGTGCCTCTTGCAGGTTTAGGTGAAATAAAGATTTTTACTATTATTATAATAACTTAGTAAATACTAAAATAAAAAAATAAAAATCGCCTCTGTGGTCTAGCGGTCCAGGTGTTGGACTTGACTGCATGAGGTCTCGGTTTCGAATCCCGGGTCAGCCAACAAAAAAAAGAAAATTGGATTTTTCCAATTTTCTAATAAAAATAAAATGTTGGTTGGGATTGGAAATGTGTCCGGTTGGCGATAGGCTTGCCACCTATCACACTATGGGACTTAGTGTCTTCGGCTAGTCGTGGGTGCCCTGGTTGTGCCTCTGCCTACCTCTTCGGAGATATGGGCGTGAAGATACTAAAATAAAGCAAATGCTTACACAATAACACTAAATGAGATTTTACAAACACTATATAGTAAGTTCATTGCGACTCAGAGTCTTGAATACTCAATCTTAAATACTAGTAATATAAGGAAATATTAAGCATTTGTTTTTACAATAAATCCAACGTATTGATACAAAAAAACATTTTAAAAATTCTTACTTGAAATTAGGGAATGGGAAAGCAAGGGGTTTACCCAAAAATTTCACGGATTCTCACTTGGGTGGAAGAAGGGTTCAGAAAGTATGGACGCTCCTTTATGGAAAACAATAAGAAAATTTATAAGTAATTAACGATTAACGATAAACTTATATTAAACTTAAACTTAAAAGATACTAAACTTAAACTAAAAAAAGCAACTTGAAGGCGACTATTAATTCTATATTTTTTATTCTAGTCTTCTCTTCCAAACAAAGAGATATTAAAAAAGTTTCTTGAGATAAGGGGAAGGGAAAGGAAAGGGTTTGCAAAAAATTTCGTGGAATCTTACTAAGGTGGAAGAAGGGTTTAAAACAACGCTCCCTTATGGAAAACAACAAGATAATTTAAAATATTTTAGACGTGGTAATGTGTGTTAACAAAGTTTTAACAGCTGTCAAAGATAGAGTAAACTTTTGAATAGCCTTAATTCAGACTATACAAGGCAACCATGAAGGCAACTACTAGTTCTTCATATTTATTCTAGTCTTCTCTTCCATACAACGAAATATAAAAACTTTTTGTCGTCATAAGTAAAAATTATAAATATAAATTATAAAATTATAAATTATAAATATAACATATATAACAATGTCAATATTATAAAATATTGACATTGTTACAATAATATGCAGACGGACAGCCGTACCACAAATTGCGTCGTTAAACATGAATGTGGCGGAAAATAAGCGGTTGGTAAATGCAATGAAAACTCAAACCGTATTCGTTTCCAGTACGACAGATGAAGCAGATTCCGCCATTAAGGTTATTTCACAAAAAACATACAAAAGCTTATAATACGTAATATAAAAACCGTTTCGCAAAAAGGTTACATTCACTCCAGGGATACGGGAAAAATAGCTCTATTGTTAACAAGGTTGAAGTGTCTTTCCTGTGCTTATTTTAAGTTTATGATTTAAGCTCAAATGTAGTCATTTTACAGAGAGATAACAGTTAATTGAAGACATTAAAATATCGTTGGAGTGTCGAATGTTGTCCAGCACAGTAATAAACTAAATTTTACTAATCTACACAATGAAACTATGAAGATTTGCAGAGTGTTACGTTTTATTCGGTAAATATTATTATTACCACGGTCATTCTTACTCTAATATTATATTCTTATCAGACTGATTCAAAGGAATTGTCCTTTCCATTACTGGGTTTGGACTCTAAAATATACACGAGCTTAATGTTAGACAATGTTTCAGCAAATACAGTTCAGTATTAATTTATGGAAAACTAGCTTCCGACCGCGATTTTGCTTGATAAAACTGAAAAATAAGTTTTTTTTCTATGTATCTGTCCAGGATAAAAAGTATCCCATTTTATGCCCAGGATAATAAGGTATAATTATACCAAGTTTCATCGAAATCGAAGAGTTAGTTTTCACGTGATGCCTGAACGTACAGACAGACAAAACTTTTTTTAATCACATATTTGGGTTTGGTATCGATCCAGTAACACCCCCTGCTATTTATTTTTTCAATATTTTCAATGTACAGAATTGACCCTTCTACAGATTTATTATATGTAAAGATGAACTACGTTTATATGCGAAATTAAAGTTTATAAAGTACGTGAGAATTTAAATTTTGTTAAATATAATTTAAACACCACTGGAAGATTTTAGTCAAAATTTATATAAAAATAACTCGGAGTGATAACGTTCGAAAAAAAGGAACTATCAAAACTGGTTGCCTCTGTGGTCTAGCGATCCAGTTGTTGGACTGCCCGAGGTCCCGGGTTCGATTCCCCGGTCGGGCAACAAAAAAGAATATTGGATATGTACCTGGTTGGCGATAGGCTTGCCACCTATCAGGTTGTGGGACTAAGTGTCTTCGGCTAGTCGTGGGTGCTCAGGTTGTGCCTCTTACTACCTTTGCAGAGATATAGGCGTGAAGATACTTACTTAACTATCAAATCGTGACGTAGTGATGACATTGGAGAGGTTTGACTCAGCAGGCTGGGCTTAAATTATTTCAGTAAAATATTGTATTAAAAAGTATCTTCACGCCTTTATCCCCGAAGAAATAGGTAGAGGTACAAACAGGGCACCTATGACTAGCCGAAGACACTGAAGCCCCATAATGTGACAGATGTCAAAACCTGTTGCTCACTGGGTACATGATCTATCCCGGGCAATGTGTATTGCATAGAATTTCAAAGGTTTATTTCAGACTTTTATGAATAAAATTTTAATATTGTCACATTAAATGTGACTTGTTAAAAGCAGCAGGAATAAAAGGAATTGTGGTTTATTTTATACTAATTTGCCAACTTTTCCATAATGAAATTTGTGATAACACTAGCTCTTGCCGGCGGCATTGCCCGCGTGGTCCCACAGGAACTTTGTTTCAGTATAAAGACTATGTTATGTATTAATTGCTTGGGATTAATTGCTCCTCATGCCAACCTCTTATAAAATATATTGTATCATTACATAAATTATTGTAAGCATATTTTAAAGTAAGAAAAAAAAGACAAGCCAGCTGAGTTTCTTGCCGGATCTTCTCAGTGTGCGGCCGCGTTCCGATCCGTTGGTAGATTTATTATTATATAGACCCGTCACAAGTGCCTCTTGTAGGTTTATGTGAAATAAAGATGATTTATTATTATTATCCAATTATTTTATAAAAAATGATTCAGGAGCTTTTGCGTGAAGGAGTAACAAACAAACATACAAACTTTCACATTTATAACATTAATTCTATTAATACCTATTATACATGCAGATTCTACAGTATATACAAGTCTTATAAGTACATATAACATACAGTACATATTATATACAGTATTTCAAGCCGACCCATCGCTTGCAACTATATAAAGCGCAAATTCGGCCTCATATGGAGTACTGTTCTCAACTCTGGGCAGGGGCTCCACAGTACCAGCTCCTTCCGTTTGACCGCATTCAACGTAGAGCAATTCGAATTGTCAATGACCGGGCAATTACCAATCAGCTTGATTCCTTAGCATTGCGTAGAGATGTTGGGTCACTCAGTGTTCTCTACCGCATCTATCATGGGGAATGCTCTGAGGAGTTGTTTGGTTTAATTCCAGCCGCTGATTTCCACCTTCGGACTTCGCGACAGAGTTTAAGGTATCATGCCCATCATCTCGATGCGTGGCGATCTACAACTGTGCGATTCCGAAGACATTTTTTACCCCGTATAACACCTTTGCGGAATTAGTTACCGAGGGCGGTATTCCCAAACAATTATGACTTAGGGACCTTCAAGAAAAGAGCGTACTCATTCCTTAAAGGTCGGCAACGCTTCTGTGATACTCCTGGTGTTGCGGATGTCCGTGGGCGGAGGTGATCACTTTCCATCAGGTGACCCACTTGCTCGTTTGCCTCGTCTTCTATAAAAAAAACATAAGATTAGCTGATACACCTTGAGAGCTAATTTTAGATTTATTTTTTGTCATGAAGATAGTTGTAGGCTATGGTTTAAATGTAGGTCCCCCCCCAAGGGTCCGAGCCTTGTCGTGGCGGGGAGGCTGAGTAACTGGGGTCGAGCTGGGATCCCGATGAAACCAATACGGACCAGGGAGGGCGCTTCTCAGTACCCCTCTCTATCCAAAAGACTGTCGAGATGGGGTTGCGGCAGGTACGGGGGTGCCTGTCGCCACTGGAACCCCGAAGTGGTGCACGATGTGTCTCCGTGCACCACTTCAGACGGTATGCGGCCCCTGTTGAGTGGGGCCGCCTGATGAAGATTTAGCGCCGCTGGGTCTGTGGATGTGTGTGAAAGCGTTCCCGCAGTCCCGGTACCTGGCTCAGGGTGGACACCGTGGGGTTTTAGTAAGTAGGAGTCTCACATAACCCTCCACTTCCCCCGAAAGTGGCGGGTATCCATGATGGATTTCCCCACCAAAAAAAAAACAACAAAAAAATGGGTTTAAATGTAGATAATATAATTTTCATTGAGTACATTTTCTATAGAAAGTTTTAAACAAAAACGAAGTCGCATGCCGTACATCTACAAAATTAAGAATAGTTTTTTATTTTTCTAATCTGATTAAATCGTTTCAAACAAAAGAAAAGAGCATTCCAACAAACTATTCCTAATACCAATGGAACGAACATTCCAGAGCCTTACTCTAGCTGGAGAGATTAAAGAGTAAGGTACTAATAAAAGCAATAAAAGGAATTTTTAAACTGAGGATGCTATCTGATAGAAGAATGTTTTGTACGCTTAAATTAGAATGTACACTTAAAATATCAAAGACTGCTGAATCGGACGAAATTGTCAAACGGGTTCAAAGATCTTGAAACTATACGCTCTGTTGCATGGAAGGGTCGACCGCCTCGTTGATCGAGCGACTAGCGTAGACGCCTAACTACACCGACTAACCGCGAGGCTCGGGTTCGATTTCCGATGGGAATGCCTGCCGCATTTGTGTGATGAACATTAGATGTCTGCATATCCGGGTCTGGGTGTTTATTAAAATTTATTCTGGTATATATTTAAGTATTTCTATGTTTTAGTATCGTTGACTAACACCCAAAACACAAGCACATAATTTGCTTACTTTGGGGTTAGATTCAATTTGTGTAATTTGTCCAGGGATATGTATTATGTATTTTAAGTCTAATTTTTTTTTAATATTTTTTACTGATTCAGTTAAACATTATTTAGAATATCTAGGCTAAATTTCGAGCACTATTTTGAAAAGACCTTAAATAGTGTTTGTAAAATTACATTCAATTTTTGTAACGTCCAAGGATATTTATTATTTATTATTATTGTTATCATCTGCAAATGGAAGCCATTTTGAACGATGACGTTTTGAGAAGAGACCGCGAATAAGCAAATGGCTACTTTGGTAAGAGATAGTCATGGCCAATTGATACTGTAGATGTTATAGGTGCGTTGCTTTCCTATGGCTGGGAGGTTAGACGTATTGTCCAAACGGCTGGAGTGTTACGTAAACGTGATAGGGTTGCAAGAACCATAAATTAAACATACTTGTATAATATATTTCCTTCTAAGACTCTTTCGAAAAATGTAAGGTTACTTTTTTACTATGCAATACGTAATAGGCGAGCTCGCATGTCACTCACACCGTGACCAAGATTCGGTGGTAAAGTTCATAGTTGCAATGCTCGCCACTGTTGAGATCCACTTTGGAGAGTTGAGTAGTGATTGGGTATTTAAAAAAAAGCATGCAAGTTGGATAAATTAACATGACAGTTGGCACTCGATACTCGCAGCGTAGCCTCCTAACAAATTGGCTAAAAGATATGTATGTGTATTTATATTCTGTTTTTATGAAATTGTCATTTTACATTACATAACATTAAAAAATGAAAAATATTGGGACTACACTCTTTCAAATAAAGAAAAGAATGTCTCAAATCTGTTAAAAAAACAACGAAGAAATCTGTCGTAAGAATATGACGTAAAGTTTGCCCCCCTACACTTTTGAAATTAGTTAAAATCATCTACGACAAAGGAAACTTAATATTCTGGAAGTCAATCCAATATTACTTCGGAAGCTGTTAAACTCCTAGATAGAACATAATTTATGGCTTCAGCAGCCTACCGATTTGTTAGAGAAGTTTTATCGCGAACAAACGTTCCAAAGAAGTAAACTAACCTTTTCTTTATCCTGAAATTGAAACATAAATAGGGTTTATTCCCAGAGGCTGGGTTTCGGATGCGTACAGTATACCTATTGGACCTATAGTAAATCAACTGGCGACTGTTCTTAACGAACAGAGAACAAAATATTACATTTTATATTCGAACTCGTTTTTGGTCGCCTCTGTGGTCAAGCAGTCCAGGTGTTGGATTTGGCTTCTTGAGGTCCCGGGTTCGAATCCTGGAAAAAATTGGAAAAACCACATTTTATTTTTGTTGCCTGAACAAAAATAAAATGTGTTTTTTTTAATTTTCTAATAAAAAAATGTTGCTCGGGATTGGATATGTGCCTGGTTGGCGATAGGCTTGCCACCTATCACATTGTGGGACTTAGTGTCTTCAGCTAGTCGTGGGTGCTCTGATTGTGCCTCTGCCTACCTCTTCGCGGATATGGGCGTGAAGATACTTATTTACTTTTCGTTTTTTGTTTCGGACACAAGGTTCCCATAATTCGCCCGCCTTTAAAAGGTTTTCATACAAATTACATAAGTACACGTTTAAGCTACTGATATTTAATTATTTTCTCCTCCGAGTGATAAATTAAAAAAAAGTCTTCACACCCGTATCATCGAATGGCTAGGTGTGGTAGGCCTTTGGCCAATTGGATACATATCCAATCGCGGACTACGTTATTTTTATAGGAACCAACGCCAGACCGCAAGACCACGAAGGTAATATTGTTAATAATTTATTTTAAAATAATATTTACCTTTACAATTATTTATTTTTGCTTTTTTAGTCATTAACAATGACTAGACCACAATAACAATGAACTACATTTTAATTAAATCAAATACTAGCTTCTCTCACGGCTTTACCCGCCAACCAATTTAATTTTATAAATTGTAGCCTAAATTCTATTTTGATATACGAAATACATTCCTGTATTTTTTTAAAAAGTTTCGTAAAACCGTTAATAGTTTACGCGTAAAATAGTAACAAACATTCTTACAAAATTCCGCATTTTAAATATTAGTAGGATATAATTAGTTGTTTCTGATCGTGAATACTTATTATGGCATTAAATGCAATGAAAAGTAGGATATTAATGAAAAAAATATTTTATCAATCGGCCAGTTTTGAGCATCTTTAACACAAAAAAAAATATCGTGATAAATAATATTAGTATACGTTACTCAAGCGATCACCCGTACAGCAATGTTAAACTTCATTATTAACTCTTGAAGCTGAATATATTCATGTATTGTCTGGCCCTTGAATTTTACTAGCTTAGGCGTAGGTATAGAGTACTATTAGGCACGTACTGCAGATATCACTAGTCGTTTGTTTGTTGGCTATGTACATATGTAGCACATTGAAGATTATTATTGTGTGTATGTGCAGGATAAACTTGAAAATTCTGGTCCATAGAATTTTTTATCCTTACTACAAAAAAAGAGACGCATGTGTAGTTAAAGTCATTCTGTGTAAAATTGTCATCCAACCAACACTATGCTACACATAGATGACGTGGCAGGGTATGCATACAAGGTTTTTACAGGCAGACATTTGAAAGTGATGTTGAGGATTCTTAAGCCATGTTTGTTTATATTATTTATTTCAAAGTTTATTGTTTGCAATAGAAAAATAAGTAAAAACTTCCAACTACT
Source organism: Calephelis nemesis (assembly GCA_002245505.1). Taxonomy (NCBI): domain Eukaryota; kingdom Metazoa; phylum Arthropoda; class Insecta; order Lepidoptera; family Riodinidae; genus Calephelis; species Calephelis nemesis. The sequence continues at coordinate 41,496 of NJDD01000028.1, forward strand.
TAAATTTGTGTTATGGATTTTACATTATTTTATTTTAAAAGTAAGTTCAGCTAATTTTAAAATAAAATAATAAAAGATCATAAGAAAATATGGTAATTGACAAGTCACATAGACTTTTTACATAGTTTTTGTGTCTGTTTGTGGCACCGCATTTAGAGAACTCAGACCGATTTCTATGCGGATTTCGAAAGCTTACGGGTTCGAGAAGGTTCTTAGCTACGTTACTGAAAGGTTTTGGTCACATCAAAACCATTTCGATAGCGTCAGCTTTCGAATAAAAAAAAAACGTATCAAAATTCGTCCATTCGCTAAAGAGCTTCACGTCAGACACACACAAATGCGTCAAATGTCACGGTCAGACACACATAAATTTATAACTTAATTAGCCCCTCGTCTTGCGTCGGACTTAAAAAACGGGTCAAACCCGCTTAATTGCACATTTTTTCGTCCTTGCTTTATTCCACTCACTGAAGTAAATGCAGATGACAGGTAGTGGTACCATTCGGACGAGCAGCTGCACCTAGTAAGTACTACCACCTTAGTAAGTTACTTTTGAATCTGGATGTTATGCAAATTACCTGTTAAGTACCACCACTTGAGTTTCAAATTAAATTTGTAGAAAAGAAAGACCGAAATTTCTATTAATATGTATCTCAAGTCGCAGTGAGAATAAGAAATAGTCGTAAAGTATATTTCACACCACTAGTTGATATATTATGTCAGAACGTTTGCCGAGTCAGCTAGTCAGAATATTTCTGAACATGGTTTGTACAAGATTTATTCTTTAATATCTTTATTTTAGGTACTTCCAGCGAAGTAAAGACAATGGTGGCAATTCTGAAGCACTAAAAAACTTATTTGAAGTTTTCGCTATCTTCTTCCAATGCAAGTAACAGAAAGAGACAAAACACGTTTTGTATTGTCATATTAGTAAGTAACTTTTTTTTATAACATTGAAAGGCAAACAAGCAGACGGATTTCCTGATGGTAAGAAATTCCCGCCGCCTACCTTACCCTCTGAACCGGAACACGTCATGACGTTATGGCGGCAGGAATAGGTAAGGCGGTGGTACCAATCCGGGTGAGTCGCTGCGAAACTCTACCACCTAGTAGGATGTCACGTTGCTAGTGACGGTAAGCCTATGCTCGCCTTTTACGAGCTGCCTGGCACAGGAAGGCAGATGGTCTATTCTACAAAGGAGCCTGGACCAACACGGGGCAAAACAGATATTTCTATAGACGCTTAAACTATTGTTACGCTGGAATGTACCTTCCACAGCCTTTTTAATCGACAACCTCTATAACGGATGGCTTAGCGAACACACTTAACACCGCCGATCTACCGCAAAGCTCGGGTTCGATTCCCGACGGGGGCAGATAATAATTACGTGATGAATAACTAAAGTCTACATTTCCGGGTCTGGTGGCTTATTAAATTTACTTTGATATTTATTTAAGTATTTCGAATTAGTGTCGTTGACTGACGCCTGTACCACAAGCTTATTTTGGGGCCAGATTCAATTTGTGTAAATTGTCCAGGGATCGATTATGTCGATTAAAAATCTTGCAAGTTAGGTCTGGATTAATTTGAAATTTCCAAAATGTTTTATCTCTTTTTTACTTTTTGCTGGAAAAAGATAGCGAAGATCCAAGAAGTCTCAGAATCGGCACCAATATAATAGCCCCGTTGTCAGCAGTTAACCGGTTAGATATAAAACGGGGTGGCGGCTTACTGAACTTCTACTTTATCGAGGTACGGAGACTTAATACCGAGCGTAATTGCTCATTTCAGCGTATTCTAACATTTTGGTAAGTACATTTTAGACTTGTAACATTTTATTGACACAACAGATATACAATGCGAATATATCCATCTCAGATGTAGATGTAATATCTGAGGTCTAACGGTCCAGGTGTTGGACTTGACTGCATGAGGTCCCGGGTTCTATTACCGGGTGGGAAAATAAAAAGAATATTTGGTTATTCCAATTTCCTAATAAAAAAAACGTGCCTATATGATATGTGCCTGGATGGCGATAGGTTTGCCTATACCTATATACATTATGGGACTTAGTGTCTTCGATTCATCGTGGGTACCCTGGTTGTGCCTTTGCCGACCTCTTCGGGGATATGGGCGTGAAGATACTTTACTTCCAGATGTAGGAGTTAGAGTGTGTGTAGGGAATAGTGTGAATGAAGAGCTGGGTAAGCTATTTCGAAGCGGGGTTTTAAGTCGTGCTGCTAGGCTCCATGTGTAATATACTGTGTTTATCCCAACGTTACTTTGTTACCCCCATGTTGGTCCGAGAACATGGAGAATATATCATCTGCCTCTATGAAACGCCGCTCGTAAGACACTAGCAAATGTTTTAATATAGGCCATTACCAACAAGATCACGGGTGGAGTGCTGCAACTTTATCGGGTAAGCATATAAGTAAGGTGGTAGGTCCATAATCTATCGCCGTACCTGTTCCTGCCGCCATTACAACTCTGTCATGTTCTGGTCTAGAGGGTATGGTAGATGGTAGACTTGCACAGTAGGCGTTACACCCCGATCTTAGGATAGATCAAAGGTGGATATGGTGCGTTGCAAACCTGAGGCTGGGATGTTAGACCTCGAGCAAAAGTAAGTTTACCGGCTACCTTACCCTCTGCATCGGAACACGTAATGACGTTATGGCGGCAGGAATAGGTATGGCGGTGGTACCCATCCGGGTGAGGCGCTGCGAAACTCTACCACCCAGTCAGATGTCACGATGTTAGAGACGGTAAGCCTATGCTCGTCTTTTACGAGCTGCCTGGCAGGTAGGCAGATGGTCTATTCTGCAAAAAAGCCCGGACTAACACGGGGAGTTGTAGCAGTGAGATCCAGAAAAGTGTATGATTGAATGAACAATGTTTTTTTTTTGTTAATGTGGAAAGAATGACGGATAAATGATTGACAAGATGTGTTTTTTGGCGAGGAGACTTGACTTGACTTTCCACTATTAAATTGCTGCGGCACTATCCGAGTTTCGGATTCATAGAGAGAGTCTATTTGTATGATAAAATGAATAAAATCAGTTCAGCTGTACATACATACATTTTTCCATAATATTTGTAAGGGCTGAAGTGCTTTGCTACAAATAACGTCAATAAAAGTCGCTTAAAAATTTACAAATGCAGTCATTTTGCAATGAGAGTCATACAGCACACTACATTTTTAGTTTTACGTTCGTTCCTTAATCGTTATGAGAACGTGAGTATAGCCTTAACCACACATACTACGTGTGTAGCTTACATACCGCCTGTTTAATCTATACTTATATTATAAAGAGGAACGGTTTGATTTTTTGTTTGTTTGTTTGAAATGAGTAGGCTCCGAAACTACTAGACCGATTTTAAAAACTCTTTCACCTTTAGAATGCTGCATTATCCCTGACTGACATCAACTTTGTTTTATCAAAATCGATGCAGTAGAAGCCAAGTTACGCAGGCAAAGCTGCGTGAGACTGCTAGTATATTGCATATATGATAACTCGCCTCTATCAAGGAATAATCAAGGAAAAATTCAATTCACGAGTCAGGCAACATTAACAACATGTTTTCTCCTTTTTCTAACAAAAACCGTATTGCCGGATTGGGTTAGTGCGAGGTTAGCCATAGTTTTCCTACCAATCATGTTGTGGTATTAAGTGTCTTTGTCTAACCATTGATCTATTGATAATTCTTCTTCAGGTATTCGAACGTAAATATAGTTTTTTTTAGTTTATACAACAAAACTTTCTGCTTTTGTTGATTATTAGCGCTATAGAGTGTTGTGTCCTTTACCAGCTCGTAGAGATTTAATGTACCGCTTTAAGTGTTCCTGTCGTCATAGCGACAGTATCATATTCCAGACTAGTGAGTGGAGTAGCTGGTAGACTTCCATAATTATTCACCGAACACACGGGCCTCAGGATAGCCACACAGCTAGTACATCTTTGGTGACTATAGGTACATTAGATGTGCTATAGGCCTGGGTTGGCTCTTACCATCAAGACTCCGGAGAGCCGTGATCTTGTTTCTTGTCTTCTTTTATAAAAAAAGGTAATTATAATTGGGTTTTATATAAACAAGAATGATATCCTGATAGTAAAAGTGATAGCATAGACGAGCACTGATATTTTGGGTTAGACGTAACAAAAATCAAACAGCTACATTTTTGTAGTAGTAGTATTTTCACGCCCATATCTCCCAAAAGGTAAGCAGAGGCACAACCAGGGCACTCACGACTAGCCGAAGACACTAAGTCCTATCTTCAAGCCCATTTCCCCGAAGAGGTAAGCAAAGGCACAACCAGGTCACCCACGACTAGCCGAAGACACTAAGTCCCACAATGTGATAGGTGGCAAGCCTATCGCCAACCGAGCACATATCCAATCCCGAACATCACTTTTTTTATTAGAAAACTGGAAAAACCAAATTTTCTTTAGTTGGATGTGTAGGTAACTGACCAAGCCCTAAGGTTGATATTCCTCCGTCGAATTGTCGAATTTATTCGATTATATTGTCAGAAGTCCAGGAACTTCCTGTGTATTCGTATTTAAAGAGCATGTGGAGGGAGCTAGGTAGGTCTACAAGAGTCGTGAAATCTGACACTCGAGAAAATCTCTGCGTACTTCGTAAGGGACTTAAAATATGTTAGTATTATCAACATATTATGCGTACATAAACAATAATGATTATCAATTTTCACAAAAAAATAACAATCCATTTGTTATGTTTATAGCAGAGTGTTATACACGAACACCGAGAAAGTTTCAGAAAAGCGCACTCAACTTTATCATGAAAAGTTTGGATGGGCGGAGCTTCCTCGCGCATGCGTGTTGGACTCGCTGAAGAGTTGCTGGGATGCTTCGACGTCGAAGGCGGATGGCCAAGCAGCAGTCACCGCGATACCTCTGTCTTATGCAGACGCATCCGGGATGCACATCTGCATGCTTCAAAACTCGTAGTGAAAAAAATACAAAATAGTTTTCTCACACTGCATTATTGAGAAATAATCTTTTGAAGTTTGTCAAAGTTACTAAAAGTCATTTTCACTTTGAATGGAAATTCGTTAATAGGTAATGAGAAAAAACAAATAATACTTCTGTTTGAAGATAAAGTATGAAACTTTTTTATATCATTACTAGAAATGTCAAAAAGATTGATAAAGAATTAAAAAATACCGTTATCTGATTAAACAATACATGCAACATATTTATTAAAAATAAGTTATTAAAAAATATAAACTAATTGATTTTATCATAACGACTAACAAATACATAATTTCAATAATAAAAACATTTTTTTTCTGTTTATAAAAAAAGCAAGTGTTCATTATTTAAAGTTTTATTACAAAAAAATAACAAAAAGTGAAACTATCTTACCATAACATTTTATATAATATGCTTTATCTGTAATATTTTTAATTCAACTTCAATAACATTTTTTTACCATTAATAGTTTTATTAAAAAAATAAAATAAAAATTAAAGCTGTTGCATTTCATATCAATAAATTATTTTGTAATTGCATAACATAACATCCTAATTTTGCTTTTTATTATTATTATTATGTAGGTAATTATTTCAATCTGCTCGTTAGTTAATTGGCAGTGCATACTGTGGGGCATTACATCATAAACAGTGAATAAAAGTTATTAATTAATTAATTAAATTTTATTAATTAATTTAGTTATTGTGAGAATGTATTTAGATTATGCAATTAAAAATAATCAAAAGTTATTGAGATTAATGACATAAGTAGTAACAAGGTGTTATAAATTTTTACAACATTTCAAACATAATTAACAAGCAATAACAAATTAACTTAAACGAATTTTATTGCGCATTAATGCATAATTAATTAATGTTGAAAAACAATTATTAAACGGTTTTAATAATTACAATTTATTTTTTATGAATCCAAAATTTTAATTTTACAATTAAATTTTTTAGGCATGGAAGCGTCGTAAACTATTCTTATTTTTTTATAGAATATCCTTAACATACAAACACAGCTCTGTAGTGAATCATGATTTTACCAAACTGACTTACAAACGTTTTTTTTTATATTTATTATCAAGACAACGTTCAAGTGCTAAGATCTTTTACAATTTCAAAAATATGAGCTATCTATTAATTCCTGATGAACAAATAGATAACTAGACATTTGCCTTTATATATAACTGTCGTAAAAATAACTAAGTAATTAAATTTCACTTAGATCGAATTTTATATAAAAGTAAGTATCTTCACGCCCATATCCCCGAAGAGGTAGGCAGAGGCACAACCAGGGCACCCACGACTAGCCGAAGACACTAAGTCCCACAATGTGATAGGCGGCAAGCCTATCGCTAGCCGGGCACATTTCCAATCCCGACCAACATTTTTTTTTATTAGGAAATTGAAACAATCAATTTCCTTTTTGTTGGCCGACCCGGGATTTGAACCCGAGACCTTTTGCAGTCAAGTCCAACACCCAGGCCGCTAGACCACAGAGGCGATCAACAGAGAAAATTTTATATAGATTCGATTTAAAATAAACTCAGCTCAGTCCTTTATGCCTAATTGCTGATTTAACCGACATTATTGAAAATCGAGTTTAGTAAAACTGAGTTCAGTATAAACAAGTTTAATTATCGGTTGTGATCCCGTTTATAAACGAATGCAAGTACTTTTTTAAAATCGATAAATTGTTATCCCTATCTCAAGAGAATACATACAACATTACACATAAAATATTTAGTAGTAAAATATTCACAATAACCAACATTTCTTTGACAATAAAATAAAAATGGCTGACACTCTTGAAAATGAAAATGAAATTTATTTATTTGCTGAATATGTGTGTTAGAAACTGTTACAAAATATATTTGTTAATACTAACATATTCTACCACATTGTGGTGTGCAAATGTCTACTAATATTGGAACAAAATTTTATAATTTTTTCCGTTTCCGAACCGTTCCGGCTTCGCTCGGATGGTAATTTTTTTTACCATAAATTGGGATGTAAGCTATCCTATCTCTCAAGTTGGATCGAACTGCACATGGTGTGCGAATTTTATTATAATCGGTTAAGTGGTTTAGGAGTCCATTGAGGACAAACATTGTGACACGAGATTTATATATATTAAGATTAGGTTTAACCCTAACTATCATAAGCTACAAATTGACAATTGACTAAACGCGTTTTAACATTGATCGCGTTCAAATTTAAGGGTGAAATCCAGGCTTAGATGTTTTAGAAGAACAGAATATTTATTAGAAGTTACTGTTTACTAAATATGTTTACTAAAATTTTTTTATGATATAGAAAGGCAAACAAGCAGACGGATTTCCTGATGGTAAGAAATTCACGCCAAAAAGACGCTAGAGACACCAAAGATGGTAATGGTGCGTTGCCAACCTGAGGATGTTAGGCCTCGAGCAAAACTAAGTTTACCGGCTACCTTACCCTCTGAACCGGAACACGTCACGACGCTATGGCGGCAGGAATAGGTAAGGCGGTGGTACCAATCCGGGCGAGTCGCTGCGAAACTCTACCACCTAGTCAGACGTCACGGTGTTAGTGATGATAAGCCTATGTTCGCCTTATACGAGCTGCCTGGCAAGAAAGGCAGATGGTCTATTCTGCAAAGGAGCCCGGACCAACACGGGGAAAAATATATATAAATATAATATCACGATGTATATTTGGGATAAGCTCTGAAACTACAGAATTTATTTTTCAAATTTCTTGACTATTTATTATTTGGTGTAACTTAAAAAATAGGATATATTTTTATGTCGCAATATCACAATGCATTTCCGAAAAAATAAACTATAATTTGTGTAATTTTAAAAATATTTAATACTATTTAGTAATTTGCACTAAATTTAAAAGTATTTTTGAGCGAACAAATAAATAAAAAAATACCTAAAAATGTAACCTTTAAATACTCTAAGGTTAAGTTTGACATTATAATCTATTTAAGAGGTTAGCTGATAGTGTAGTTTACAAAAATACTTTACGTATATACCTACTAACTTAAAAAAAAACATAAAGTAACAAATAAATATTTCAGATAAACACGTGTATTAAAAATTAGAAGAACAGAATTGAGCTTTTTGTTGCTTCATTTGAATAGGTGATAGACTTAATAAAATAAATTAGGTATTAATTTTTTGCGAAAAATGGCAAGAATTCGTATCAATATAACGTTTGACTTCTGCAAAAATTGTGTCGGCCTCAGTCGTAATCGAGCTAAAATAATTTTCAACAAACATATAATATATATAAATAAATCTCTATTTTCCGTAGCCATCGCATCTCGCGTGAACGAATGTAAGGCTTTTTTCACTAACCACTTCAGAGTAGAATAGAATATATATTTATTCACATTCACCTTGCAAGAGGAACTTGTGACGTGTCTATATAATACTAAAAACTACCACCGGATCGGAACGCGGCCTCACACTGAGAAGATTCAGCAAGAAACTCAGCGGGCTGTCTTTTTTTTACTTATTCTATACAAATTTATTAGTATTACATCACACATAATTAATAGAAAGAGATTGGTATGAGGAGCTATTAATCCCAAGCACTCTTATCCGATAGATATTCAGCAAATGTATAATAACAATTTTCATACAATTTCACTTTAACACATTTTTTTAATTTATGTAATCGTAGGTCTTTCATAAAATCAGGAAGTTTATTGTAAAAGCATATACATGAAAGAATGACCAACTCTGTGGAGACGGAACAGATGCACATCAAGATTGTTTTTATTCCTCGTATTTAGATTATGTATATCACAGTTTATTTTAAATGAATGTAAATTCTTCTGAACATATATTAAATGTTTATAGATGTACTAAGAAGCAACAGTTCCCAGTACATCTTCGATAAATGTACTCATTATAATTTAGGTGCTATTTCATGCCAATATGATTTTTAGAACCTTATTTATCGCCGTCGATATGCCTCGAACCCATCGCCCGTTATTGATAATTTCAATGTAGTATTTCAGATGATTTTTTTTTACATTCCAGCATTGCAGTCAGTCAGTGCTAACCTATATGTTGGTCCGAGCTGTAAGGTGTTTTAGTCGGGACTAAGTCGCGTGATCAAAGTTTCCGGGAATAGTATAGTCCGCACCAGTAACATGTACGGTTTTATAGGCGAAGGTCGTCTTTTAGCACCAGAAAAGCCACCTGCTTGTTTGCTGTCTTATAACTTATATAAAAATATTCGTTGGTAGAGTGGCTAACGTACACGCCTAACTACGCCGAACAACCGCGAGGCTCGGGTTTGATTCCCGACGGTGGCAGGCATTTGTGTGATGAACATTTAGATGTCTGCATTTCCGGGTCTGGGTGTTAATTAAATTTATTCTGGTATCTATTTAAGTATTTCTATGTATTAGAATCTTTGACTAACACACATACACAAGCATATAATTTGCTTAATTTGGAGTCAGATTCAATTTGTGTAACGTCCAAGGATATTTATTATTTATTATTATTAATATCTGCAAATAAGCACATGGCTACTTTGGTTTAGATATATTTATTTATCTAAAAAATAAATAATTTGCATACTTTGGTGTTATATGAAATTGTGTGTTATGTCCAGGCACATTTATTTACTATTAGCATCGTTGGTTCTTTTAGCAAATTTATAATTTGGTTAAAAAATCCGTCATTTTTTTTACCTTGCCCTTAAATCCACTTGTTCTCCGTAAACTTATATACTTACCCAATTAATTATAACTTTTTCAAACACAATGTTTTATTAAAAGTTTATGATATTTTTTCATCTCCAGAGAAATAAAAAGTCCTTGGGATAATATTGTTTCAAAGTTTCAACATACATTTTCTTGTAACAAAAAGCTACGTACTAAATATGTACATCTATAAGTCCAAAGATTTTGTTATTTAACGTTGTACCGATAATGCATCCTACTAATATTATAAATGCGAAAGTTCTTAAGGATATGTGTATGTTTGTTACTCTTTCACGCTCGAATGGCTGAACGGATTTATCTGAAATTTGGAACACAGCTAGATTGTGACCTGGATTAACATATAGGCTACTTTTAATTCCGATCGCACAACGGGTTCTTGCGAAAACGCGGGCGAAGCCGCAGGTAACAGCTATTTTACAATGTAACTGTGTCTTATAGCAGTTAATCGCCTCTGTGGTCTGGCTTAGTATTGGCGTTGACTACAAGAGGTTTTGGGTACGATTCTCGGATAGCGAGTTACCAATTATTTTTTTCAGTTTTCTATTAAAAACAGCATTGCTATAAATTAGATATGTCTCCGGCGTCAAATGCGACCTATCACATTGTTAAATTTAGCGTCTTCGACTAGTCTTGGGTGAAGTACGTGTGTTTTTACTGATAGAAATGCGAAAGTATTGATACTATAATATATAAAATGCATTTGTATGTTTATTCGGGAATTATGCGCAACCTAAATAGATCGTAACGGACGCAATGGACAAATACAAAATATATTACATACATATTTTCCCCCTGTTGGTCCGGGCTCCTTTGCAGAATAGACCATCTGCCTCCCCGCCAGGCAGCTCGTAAAAGGCGAGCATAGGCTTACCGTCACTAACACCGTGACATCTGACTAGGTGGTAGAGTTCCTACCACCACCTTCCTTAGTTCCTAAACGAAGAACTAACAACATTCATTAATATT
>NJDD01000028.1:52344-70653 GCA_002245505.1 Calephelis nemesis
CCACCACAACGTCACGACGTGTTCCGATTCGGAGGGTAAGGTAGTCGGAATTCTTACTTTTGCTCGAGGCCTAATATTCCGGTCTCAGGTTGGCAACCCACAATTGCCACCTTTGGTGTCTCTAGGCGGCGTGAGTTTCTTGCCATTAGGAAATTCGTCTGCTTGTTTGCCTTCCAATATCATAAAAAGATATATATATACTGTTGTCTTTCAACACTTTAAGCTATGCCCGTAGGAACTTATACTTTAAAACATTAGCGAATCAGTATGTAGCATCTAGTTGTAACTGACTTATGAAATTACCTGATTGGATAGGAAGCTAATGTATGTGTATATATGTGTCGTTGGAGACCAATGTACACGTTTAATGTCATGTGCATTGACGAGGATTGGGTAACGGGTTCGATTTCCAACAGACAGGCGTTTGTAATATAAACATGGATTGTTACTTATGGGGTTGATTCAATTTGTGTAACTTGTCCAGAAATATTTATTTATTTTTCTGAATCTTTGGGACTGGGTGTTAGTTATTTCTTTCATTATTTATATGCATTAATTTGTAACAGTAATATACACTAACATAAGACAAGGTATAAATTTTAGAAGGGGTTTAGACCAATTTGTGTAGTTTTTTTTATTAGACACTACCTTTCTGTCCGCGGCTTCGCAAGCGGGGAATTTGGTTATATCGCGCCAATTGCATTCCCTCTTTTAACACTAGTTAACATTCAATCGGGATAAAAAGTAATCTACCCAAGTCAGTTCATACTCTGTCCGTATACCAAATTTCATCAAAATCCGTTTAGTAGTTTCTGCGTGATTTTCGGATAAACATCCAAAGATCCAAACAAGCAAACTTTCACATTTATAATATTAGTGTGATTTATTTAATAGTATTCGTTAGAAATTTCTGGTGATAGGCTGCATGTCATGTAAAAGTAATTATTTACTTAACGTCGTCGTTAAGCGTGTACTTCATCCTGATAATTAAATAAAATAAAAAACATTACTATCTATAATTTGACTGTTATCCTTAAATATATTTGTATGAATTTGGCTAAATTTAAAACTAAAAAAAATATGTAAAAATTGAACCAAGATGTCCAACCTTTTAACGGAATGTTCTCAGAAAGAAACAAGAGAGAGGCATATAATAGTGCATTGAATTTAACAAGAAATAACGTGGATTATTTGCAAAATATACTAGCAAATCCAGGGTCAGATAAATCTCAAGTAGTGTCTTCATTTACATCTGCCGATCTCAAAATTCGTGTTAATAGTAGAATGATAATAAGTATACGTGTACTGTTTGTAACTTTTGTCACAAGAGGTTGGCATATACACAAGAGTGTATAAAACCTCATAATATAACAAAGATTAAAAAAAGAGTAAGGACTGAACCGTTGGTCCATACATGTTTGACACACTTTCCAACAATTTCAAATGTTTTTTTTCCAAGGGTGTCCGCATATATTTGAATCAGATGAACTGTAAAAATTATTGGAGTGAAACAGAGGTCTACGTGGAGGGTAAAAATGCAATCGCTAAGGACTTTCACAAAATAAATATTAAAAACAACCCGAATATAAAATATCTTTATACGGATCATTTATTTGCATATCTACAGACATTTGTAAAATTTGAATTTTTTACTGGAAATCGAGGAAAATACTCAATATCCATGTGTTAATCCTGATCCACCAAGTAGAATAGACCATCTGCCTCTCTGTCAGGCAGCTCGTAAGAGACGAGCACTGGATAAAATGTAGGTCATCACTAAAAAGACTACTGGTGGTACAGTGATGTGTAGCAAATTTCCCGGGTAGGGATCCTACATAAACACAAACTTTCTTTGTTTATTTAAAAAAAACACTTTGCTAAATTTATGCACAATATATTTACCCTATTAATAGCTTAGTTATCTGATAGTGTTTCGTGCCTCCTAAAGATAATATTACAACCACCCACGCCTACAGTGTTGCCCGATTTGAATGCTTACAAATATACTGCACTATATATATATATATATATATAAAGACTATACTAGACTATATATACAGACTCTACAATATTAGATTTCGCAAATTGTGTTGAGGACTATAGAAAGTGCTATTTTGTATCTACGAAAAAAAAGTTAAAATAAACAAAGTAATTTCAGGCCCATATCCCCGAAGAGGTCGGCAGAGAAACAGCCAGGGCACCGACGACTAGCCGAAGACACTGAGTCCCACAATGTGATAGGTGGCGATAAGGAATAATTTAGTATACTTAAATGTTTTAGACTATATGTTCAAATCTACACGGACGAAGTCGTTGGCCTAGCTAGTATACATCTTAAAATTTCATCTCCAGGTCGGCAACGTCTTATAACATTATGTAACATACAGTCTACAAGCTATGCATATGTTTTTTACATCAGAAAATAAGCCTGTTAAATACCCTATAAAATATATTTTGCCGTACCTTCAAAAGTTACATAAGCCTTTAAAATGGGGAAGTGCAGGTATAACGATCCTTCTTATTCAAAGGTACCAGTAGACATTAACTGCTTAAACATCCAAAAGAAATAAATCACCTAAATGTACATGGAAATGTATTTTTAATATTAAGAAGGCAGCGAAGGTTCTGTTTATTGAGCGATTTGTAACGTAACTTTCTGGTTCATAATAAAATTATGGGTACGGATACTCAACTTGTTTCAGATACGGAAACTCGCCTACGGAATTAGATAATCGTATAATAGTAGTGAGTCCAAGGCTGTGTGTGGCAACACTAAACATTGATTCGGAATAGATAGTTCTCTATTCAATACCGAACATTATTCATTCGGAATAAAGTTTTCTCTATTTAATGCCAAACATTACTCATTCAGAACAGAGTTTTCTAAATTTAGTACAACTATTATGTAGAATCGATTTTCTAAAAATATTGAAAAGATGGTGACGAATTTCCTGATGCCCACAGCCCATTTCCACGTTGCCCATAGACGTCAAGAATGTTAAGTATGCATTACCAACCAGATGTTAGTATTTTAAGTTTCTTGTTTATGTAAGTTATAACGGGTACAACTAAAGCTATTTTCATATTCATTCATATTCACAGTGTTAGTTCAAATTTTCGAGTGGACTGCGTCAAAAAAAAAAACAGATTTCCTATGTTTTTTCATTGGATCTTAGTACCGAAGCAGGAAAAGTGTTATAAAAAATAACCAATACATTTTCACAGCCAGTTTATTGACTACCTAACCCTCCAGAGGCCTGTGACGCCTAAAGCAATATTATTTCCATAATACAATACGTCCACGCCAAAATCGACCTTATTTTTACATACAATAAAGTCACGATTTGTAGTGGTGGCACAATATCGTGGTAAGGGAGCCCAAGAGGAGATTTTAGGAATTACTCGAGCGCGTCAGGTAATGATTTTTTTATGAAACACTATCTATCATCAATCGGTTTTTTCGAATAGCTCATTTGTTGCTAAACTCTCGGTTTTTACAACTAATAGGTTACAATATAGGAGATACCTTGTACCATCAATACCATCTTCATCATTAAAGAGCCGCACATGTATCCGCTGCCTGTATTTTTTTTACCTAAAAATATACTCAAACAGGTATAATACTTTAATTTAATATTTTTTTCGTCAATAGGGACATATGAATTGAATGTAAAGAAGTATGTAGAAAAAATACGAAGTATGAAGAAGTAACTGATAGTTTTTTGAATTTTAAAGAAAGATCTTACTGCTAAAAATGTAAACGTCATCCGATCCTAGATAGATTGCTATGACGCCTGAGTGACTAAGCAGTTAGTATCCTGGGCTCCCTTACTTTTGTTAAAATACAAGTAGTATTAAAACGTCACAGTACAGTAACGCCACTAGACCATCGATAAGTAAAAAATCGAATATTTAACATTTCGGTAGGAGAATAGGTATAGCGGAAGAGATTATTCTGGAGAAGTGTACTTTCAAAGTCAAAGCTTACTTTATTTCGTAGGTAGAAAACTACACTTGAAATATGTAAAAAAATAACATTTTCCATATATAAAATATAACAATAGTACAAAATATCTTAAAATAAAATAAAATAAAACTAAACAAAACTAAATTTAGTATTTATACATTATAATAAAAATAATTCGCCTATTTTTATGTAGGGTTATAATTATTGCTTTTATTTTTAAGCATACTTAATGAAGCCTACATAATGAAGTGTAAAAGTCACTAATCCAACATTGATATTTTTTACTAATAGCAAAAGTTTTAACTATAATAATTACTATTCGTAATAGGAATTTTAAAAATTTCCAACTTTAAAACCACAAATGATTGCCTTAAGTGCCATAATCGAGAACTATTATGTTCACGCAGCCATTTTGAAAATGCCTCTTCGTGATGTGATAATCTGTGATAATGATATCTCATTCCATTTGATTTCATGACAAATGTATGCATTGTGTCGGTAATGCAAATCGTCCTTAAGTTAACAAAGTATTTTCCTTAATTTACTTAATTATCTTCACGCCAAGTCCCTAATGAGGTAGGCAGAGAGCATCGAGTATCTTAATTCTTCACATTGACGCCGGTTTTGGAGACTTTTGACACCACCCTTGAATAAAATCCGATTAATGTAGCCGTGGAATAAAAATCTAGATATTCCCTGATACCTAATTTTGTCCACATTTACATTGTATATCTGTTTTGTCAATCTTTCATTTGCCGTTCTTTGCACATGACCGAACTACCGGAGCAAGCCTTTCTCATTTTTACAGCCACACTTCCTTCTATTTTGTAGGACTTTTTTTTAATTAAGTATTCAGTTCAAAAGAAATAAATACTTATCTGCTGCCTAAACTGTAATAAATCTATAACCATTTTGAATGTAGAAATATGTCGTTTTTGTTTATGATATTGGAAGGCAAACAAGTAGACGGATTTCCTGATGGTAAGAAATTCACGCCGCCTAGAGACACCAAAGGTGGTAATGGTGCGCTGCCAACCTAAGGCCGGGATGTTACGCCTCGAGCAAAAGTAAGTATACCGGCTACCTTACCCTCCGAACCGGAACACGTCATGACGTTATGGCGACAGGAATAGGTAAGGCGGTGGTACCAATCCGGGCGAGTCGCTGCTAAACTCTAATACCTAGTAAATTAAAAGTTTTATGAAAATGATTTAATTCAACATTTGAGTAGATTGCATTTTTATGGCGCTTCTTCTCAGTTCTCCTGTCGACAAGAGACACCTATCGCCTGTTACGATTACATCTTACGTTACGCAAGATTGTTCTTATTTTATTCCTCGATGGATAGATGATGTCCCGACACAGACAAGCTTTGTGCGGTGAACTGCATGTATGTATTTCTAAGTAAAAGAATTATTGCTTGTTAATCATTACATAAGTACATATTATTTTTGTTAACTTTAAATAAAGATTGATTTGTGTCGTGTGTTTATTATACATTATTAAATAATATATACATATGTATACAAAAAGGAATAGTTTTTTATGAGTTATTTCATCAATCGTAAACGAATGAAATAATTTCGATATTTATTTTTTGTGTTGATGTTAATCACTGCCAGAAAAAAAAAATCTTATGAAAAACAATATGAGTTCAGTGGAAATATAGAAAATTATAACAAAACAAAAGTACAGTACTACTATTTAAATTTTGCGCTTCGACTTTACACTTTTACTCTATTTACACTTTACACTTTTATTTTTATATTGGCTGACCTATAACAACTCAATGTAGATATATAATCTTTACATTTTCATTCGGATTTCCAAAGCTTGAAGAATATAGCAGAAGCGCATATTTAAATAGTGGTATTGTATAACTATTATTTTTTAACTGTTATTAGATTGACATTATTGTCAGTTGTCCAGTTTGGATTTGATAATCTTAAACTGGAAAATCTTTTGTCGGACCAGCTAGTAGGTAACAAAAATTCAAAATACTAGAGAAATATGACCGTACCTGATTTGTGTTTTAAAATTTTAACAGCAATTTAAAAATAAATGATTCTATTTATCACCTACGCCTAACTTCATCGATTTGGTCAAAGCTACGCTCGGGTTCGATTCCCGACGGGTGCAGGCACATTTTGTGTGATGAATATTTAGATGTCTGCATATCCTGGTATTGTTTTTTATTAAATTTATTGTCTTTGACTAGTCGTGGGTGCCCTGGTTGTGCTTGTTCCCACCTCTTCGGGAATATGGGCCTGAAGATACTCACTTAATTACTTTTTAAATTGACTCGGGTATCCATTTAAGTATTTCTATGTATTAGTATCGTTGACTAACACCCATAACACAAGTATATAATTTGCTCACTTTGGATTTAGATTCAATTTGTAACTTGTCTAAGGATATTTATTTATTTGCGAGTTTTTACAACAAAAAAATTGTCTTGAGTTTTTACCTCAAAATTAAATAATGTGTCATTTATTCGTACCTACATACGGACGGTGCGGTAATACAAGACGTGTTCCAATTATATCTAAAGCTGTTGAAACAAAAGTACTTAGAGATATTCATCTGTCGGGTTTAATGATGAAAGTCATACAAAATTCTTACATATGAATAGAAGATAATTCACAAAGTAAAAGATACTTATACATTTTGATGTTGATTTTGACTTATTTGGCTTGGGCTAAACATACATCATTTTAAAAGTTTTTTCACCCTTAGGTATACTATGTAAGTTAGGAAATTTAAAAGCCCATAGTACAACAAGCCTGGGTTGGGCTCGAAGATACTTTTAAATTTCCTGAGGAGGAGGTTATAAGTGCTGATTATCGAAAAAAGGAAGAGGCTATATACTAGATTTTAATTGTTTATGGTCGATTTCTCCATTATTCCTGAAAAAGTAAAAAAATTGGTAAAAAACAGCGTTGGTGCACTGATTGTGTCTCTGTCTACCTCTTCGGGGTATATAGGCGTGAATATATTTTTATCTATTTTACATCAGCGTTGGTGCACTGATTGTGCCTCTGTCTTCCATTTCGGGGTATATGGTATTTACATATTTTTATTTTTCAGGAATAACGTAGATATCGACCATAATCGAAAAATATCGAGTATATAACCTCTTCGTTTTTTAAAGAGCAGCACATAAACGGGCATTTACCCAATCCCAGGCAATGTTGTAAAATTAGAAAATTTAATAAATATATTTTTCGAATCCGGGAATTCCAGAAGTCAAATCCAGAACCTTACCGCTAGGTCACAAAGGTGATTAAATATTTTTATTTTGTTTTTTGATTATTAAAGGCTTTGTAATATTCAGATGTGGCGATATTCACCCGTTTGAACCTGATCCATGCTAATACAAAATTGCTACAAATTTTAAAGATAGAAAAAATTTCGCCCAAGGCAGGATTTGAACCTGCACACTTTTGTCTCAAGCCGACGAATGCTGTAACCAATTGAGCTACTAAGGATTCAAGTCCTGTGGCGAAATTTTCAATTCCTTTCTTACCCGTTAAAGTGGGTAGTTTTCTTTTTTTTTAAATTTATAAAAATTTAACCCAAACGGCGCAAGTGCCAAATTAAAATTACCTGAATATACACGATTGTCTTCAAATAAACTGCTCTTGGATGCATACGGCTCGTATGCATCCAAGAGTTTAATTATTAAGACTTGGTATTTAATACAGAGTTGTAGCTTCCTCGTCGCTTGTGCCTATTACCAAAAGTAAGAGCTACCATTATGTTAAGTAATGGTATCACCTAGCTATATTACACTCGGCGAAAACGTATCCTTATTTACATATTCCGCTTTCGTAAATATTGCAACTTAATGAACTCTCATTTCATCTCATTGTGAAGATATGTTACGCTGGTTTCCTGCAAGGAATCTTTAATTTAGAATTGTTGGAAAATATCTCAGCCACTCAGAGCAGACCGTTTATACGGCCAAATTGTGTTCTTTTGCTATTAGTTGTTACGTACGTGCATTTTGACATTCACTATTTCTGAATCACTGCAACATTGTAGAGAAGTATATAGCTCTGGGTCAGAAGATTTTCTCCGGTTTTGTGAATCTCGAAAAACCGTTTGACAGGGTTGTAAGTAAGGAACTTTGGGACATTTTGCCAGGTTATGGGATAGACGGACTCTTGCTGCGTACTGTGCAGTCTATGTGTTTAGATTGTAAAGCATGCGTGCGGGTGGATGGCAACATATTGCCTTAATTTGATGTCAACATTAGCGTTAAGCAGGGCCGTGTGTTGTCGGCATGCTTGTTTATTTTGTACTTGGACAAATGTCTTCAAAGGTTAAGGTCTATGAACGTGGGAATGCGTATGGGTGATCAAGTGGTGAACTGCATGCAAATGATGCTGTATTTTGGGTTGTACGCCATCTGAGCTGCAGACACTGGTCACAGTTATGGAAGGTGATTGTGAAGAAAGGGGGCTTACATTTGAATGCGACGAAAACAAAAGTCACGGTGTTTAAAAGTGACGAAGCCAGAACGGATATAAGAGTTTTAGTTGATGATGTAGTGCTGGAACAAGTGAATGAAATTGTATATCTTGGTTGTGCTTTTAGCAGGGATGGAAGGTACACCGCGGATGTAGAGACGAGAGTGTGTGCAGGGAATAGTGTGAATTGAGCGTTGGGTAAGCTATTCCAAAGCGAGGTTTTGAGTCAAAAAGCTAGACTAGCTTTGCATAATTATGTGCTTATCCCAACGTTATCGTATGGAAGCGAGAGTTGGGAAATCTTGGTTTTCTTTTTGGGAAAAAGCATGAAAGTAGGATAAATGCGGTCTAAATGAGAGGTCCGTAAGCACGCGTGGGATTGAAAGAAAGTGTTAGTGTTAGGGCATGCTCCACTGGTTCGAGCATGTGGAAAGAATGTCAAATGAAAGATTGACAAAGCAGATATACAATGCAAATGTGGATTGATGTAGGTACCCGGGGAGACCAAGGCTGACTTTCCACGATCAGATCACTCGGATATTATCCGAGGGTGGTGTCAAGAGTCTCCGAAACAGGCGTGTTTGTATGAAAAGGGTAATGAATGTGAAGGAAGCCAGTTAGGTTTGTCATGATCGTGAGGTCTGGCACTAGATACTCTCTGCCTACCCCGTAAGGGACTTGGCGTGAAGACATGTATGTATGTTTGTATGTGTTTAAAACTTCTGAAATCAAATTCATAAATATTTAAACAAATAAAGCTATCTATGTTCTAGCTAATTTTATTACCGTGCATTTTTGAAATACGCTCTATTGCTTATTCTGCATAAATTTACTCTATGTGTGTATGCTACATATCTTCAAAGAAATGAAAACTTTTCTTTAACTTCAACGGAATATTTTAGATGTGTCTCTAATTAGTCATAATAATTTGACAATTGATGAATGGCTCGCGCTTTTAATTAAAATTTTCATAGAAAAAATCGAGTATAAAATAATCTAACAAAACACACGTGTTTTGCCTCTTTTTATAACTTGCGTTAAAAAAAGATTGTAAAAAAATTAAAAAAACAAGTTTAGTATGTGCATAATCGAAACTGCCACTGTACGATTAGTACAACAATATCTATCCTGTTATGTATGAAAACTAATTCAAGATTTGTAAGCTAATCGAGCGGCAAGCACCATGCAACAGCAGTGCTTGCACCACTTTCCAGCTGTCGCGTAACGCGTAGTTTTGAAGCAAACTTAACGTATTGCGCTATACTTGAATTGCAAGTTAAATCGCTGTGTAATATTCAGCTAAGTTTATTCCGTAGCATAAAAGAAAAATGTGAACAATTTATTAGCTTTACTGAAATGCTAAATTGAATTTTTAAATTGAATTTTGGAATTTTACACAAAATAAGTCTCGTTTTTTCTTGTTTTAAGAGGTATTGGGATTAGCGTATATTTTAATTCTAGAATCTATACATAATTGCTTATCTATAATAATTTAACTGGAAAGAATGACAGATGAAAGATTGACAAAGCAGATATACAATACGAATGTGGATGGATGTAGGTACCCGGGGAGACTAAGGTTGACATTCCACGATCAGATCACTCGGATATGAGGGTGGTGTCAAGTTAGTCTCCGAAACCGGCGTGTTTGTACGAAAAGGGTAATTAATGTGAAGGAAGCCAGACATGTTTGTCAGGATCATGAGCTCTGGCACTCAATACTCTCTGTCTACCCGGTAAGGGACTTGGCGTGAATATATGTATGTACGTATGTATGTATGTAATCTATACATATAATAAAACTTTCCAAGAGTACTGATTCACTAAATTTGAGTAACTTCATTGTAATTCTTAAGGAAATGATTGATTAATTGTCAAATCAAATAAGGCAACAAAAATTTGATAGCAGAACGCAATTTGAGAGTTTTTAGAATTGTTGTCTGTTTATCTGTCTGTTAGTTTGTGCTTCAATCACGCAAAATCTACTGAAGTTCGCTGGGATGACTGGTTCTTGGAATATAAAGCTAAATTAATATTTTTGATACACGCTTAACCAATAAACAATGTTCGAACGACGCAAAATAAATTGTTCTGTATCTAAAATCCGAAACCTACTAATATAAACCTACAACATGTATATGTACAATTCTCAGAATGTACAATATGTAATCAGTGTAAAAGACGTAAACATAATATATCTGGTTTTGAGACCCGACGTAGACGTGGGACCTGACAAAACCCAAATTTTACTTGATTTTTACAAATGTTATCGCCTCTGTGGTCTAGCGGTCCGGGTGTTGGACTTGACTGCATGAGGTCTCGGGTTCGAATCCCGGGTCGTCCAATAAAAAGTAAATTGGATTTTTCCAATTTTCTAATAAAAAAATGTTGGTCGGGATTGGAAATGTGCCCGGTTGGCGATAGGCTTGCCACCTATCACATTATGGGACTTAGTGTCTTCGGCTAGTGGTGGGTACCCTGGTTGTGCCTCTGCCTACCTCTTCGGGGATATGGGCGTGAAGATACTACTTGATTTTTCTTGGAAGCAGTCAGACTATGTAATCGTTCCGTAAAGAATCGCCTGGCAGTCCAGGCCAATAGTACCAATGTACTAGCTCAATCTTTTTCTTAGGGTTAGACCTTCAGTGCTATCACTTATTATGTTCAAGTTTAGAGATAGGAATAGTCTGTAAACTTATACCATTATTCCATCTTTAGGTTGGCAACACCCTATTTCACAAAAATGTATCTTCAAGGCCACATCCCTGAACGACTAGGCAGAGGCGTAATTACCATGATCATCATCATCGTGGGTGCTTATATGAGATAGAAAAAAGTCGTCTTATTTTTTTTTCTACGTTTGAATCAAAACCAAATTCAACTTAAACTCGAGGCCTAACATCCCGACCTCAGGTTGGCAACGCACCATTACCACCTTTGGTGTTTCGAGGTGGCGTGAATTTCTTACTATCAAGAAATCCGTCTTCTTGTATGCCTTCCAATATCATAAAAAAACGAAGTAAAATACCCCAAGGTTCAACCTGGTATTATAGTCGTCATTACAATGTGATGTGTGTGAAAGTTAAGTTCACACTTTACACCTACTTTAGTCCATGTTTAGTAACACAATTCTTACCGTTTACATTCAAACTAGTCGTACAAATAATGGAGTTCTAAGCGCAATATTGAATAAACATTATTTTGCAATGGAGTAATTTAAAAAGCACTTATAAAATCTGTGACTACTCCGTGGGGTTACCCGTTACAAATACAAAAATATATTTACTGGAGCAGTACAAATATTTGCTCTTTGCTTCCTTTTATTTCAGTGCATCACTACATAGTATAAAACAAAGTCGCTTTTTCTGTCATGTGTCATGTTGTATGTCCCTATGAACGCTTAAATCTTTAAAACTACGCAACGGATTTTGATGCGGTTTTTTTTAATAGATAGAGTAACTCATGAGGAAGGTTTTTATGTATACTATCATCCATTAAATAGTGGACAAATACTGTTATTTTTGAGGTTTCTAATGTGATGTCGCAAATAATTACATTTTTTCCGCTTACATTGCAAACGCAGGCTGAATCCTACGAGATTTATCAAAATAATGTACTAAGTATTGTACACAATGAAAAGGTCTACAGAAAACTCCGCGATGGTATATGTCTATCTCTTATGGATATCCCACAATAACATTTTTTTGTCATTTACTTTTTACGACAAATAATGACTAATATTCGAAGCGATTTTAACCAATACAGCATTAATCCTTATCCAATTAAATACCTTAAATACATTGTTGATTTAATATAGATCTATTTGTTTTTTTACAAACAACGTTCACAGTTTTTCTGTAGCGTATTTAGTATATCAGCATTGCACCCGTGCGAAGCCGGGGCGGGTCGCTAGTTAAGATATAAATGGCAATTGTGCTATTACCCAACGACGGAGAAACGATGAACTTTAGTTAAAAAGGGGGAGCCACGGATCTTTAAAATACGCTTTAGACGGATGCATACGCCTTTCAACAAAGGCGACCTTGCGGGAAAGTTTTTTTCCATCTTCCGAATATTATTAAACTAGCTGCCCGCCCTCGCTTCGCTTCGTTTATTCAAAAACAAAAACCCTACTAATGCGAAAACATAAACTTACTATACACTAAAACCTTCCTCAAGAATTGTTCTATCTATTGCTGAAAACCGAGGGAAAATCCATTCAGTACTTTTCGAGTAAATCGCGAACAGACAGACAGACAGACGCAGCGGGGGATTTTGTTTTATAATATGTATTGATTCAGAATCAGAACAGTTGCAAACTAATGTTTACAATCAAAGTTTACAACCGTTTAGAACTCTTTAAGTCAAAAAGGTGACATATAGGCACTCAGTGAGGTTTTCTTATCAGGGTGCTGATTACGTATCTCAGTTGCCAACTCAAAATGGAAAAGTGTACATCAAATAACGCCATTTGTGTTTGCTATCTCTATTACATTTCTGTTGGTCACTGGAGATAGCAAATATAAAACACGTCATTTAACAGCTATTTGATGTACACTTTTCCATTTTGAGTTGGCAACTGAGTTACGTAATCAGCACCAAGATCCGTATTGAGTAACAGTTGAATACACAAAAGTTGTTGCAAATCAATCTCCGGTCCTTAAAGCACCGATAACACCTTAACAAATACAAGCAACGTATATTTCTAGTAGCAGGAAACATATCTGTTTGGTTTATTTACAATCCAAAAAAGGATTAATTTCCAGGTATACTTACAATATGGAATATGTAATAACTTAATATTAGTATTTTAAGTATTCTACAGTATAAGTATTCTAAGGTAAATAGTTACAATAGAAAATTACAAGAATTGTTAACTTGACGTTTTAACAAATTACGTAAACATTATGTTATGTAGCTAGAATCATCTCGATCGCGTCAACTTCCGCAAAAAAAAGCTAAAAAATCCACATTGAAATCCGTTAATCTGTTCCAAAGTTATGACGCCACAGAAACACAGAGACATGTTAAACTCATATCACACCTCTTTTTTCGTCTGCGGTTAATAAAGTTATAGAAAAGTGTTTGAGCTCGTAGGCCATCTACGGCGTAGACAGCGTAGACATAGGCCGCGTCTGTTTCCGTTTTACTTGGTCAGCATATTATAGACTGTTTGACTTTTGCGAGACCCATTTAGACACGTCCTAGATAAAAAAACAGAATATCTCCTATCAGTTATCTCCAAGGATAATATTTTTTTGATTTTAATTTTAGCTTATTTTCCCCGTGTTGGTCCGGGCTCCTTTGCAGAATGGACCATCTGCCTTCGTTTGCAGGCAGCTCGTAAAATGCGAGCATAGGCTTACCATCACTAACACCGTGACATCTGACATGGTGGTAGAGCTGCGAAACTACTCGCCTGAATTGGTACCACCACCTTACCTATTTCTGCGGTCATAAGGTCAATGCTTGCCGTTGACGTGTTCCGGTTTGGAGGGTAAGATAGTCCGGTAAACTTACTTTGCTCGAGGCCTAATATCCCGACCTCAGGTTGGCGACGCATCATTACCACCTTTGGTGTATCAGGAAATCCATCAGCTTGTTTACCTTCCTATAACATTAAAAAAAAATACCATGTACATTTCCACAAGTGGCAGTAGTAGGTAAATGTAATAAGAAGCATAACATGCAATTTTAGTTAAATTTAAATTTTTCAATATTGCTGCATATTTTCAATGTAACTATTTTGTATATGGTGTGCTTTACTTATTACCGAAATCAGTAGTTGTGCGTTACCAAAAAAAGCTAAGGCTCTGCCATAAGTAAGCTTTATCTAAACTTTATAACAATTTATGGTATCGTATATTATTTAGATTATTATGATACTGTCTAACATTATCATACTAAACTAAGCTACCACCATATTTTAAAAAGTAGAAGTTTATGAAAAAGTATTGTTTTTTCAATTTTTGTCTAAACTGTTATTAATACGTATTAACGTTGTATAACTTTTTAAAAAAAGAAATCTAAGAAAATAAATTTCAAAACGTTGAAATTGTATTTTCTGTTTAGAAAATAAAAAAATACATTTAAAAACTTTATTCGGCATTTTATATCAAAATGATTTTTCGTTAAACAGCATAATAAAATGTTGGATAACATGTAACAATATTCTGAAGAGCTTTCAGGACAAAGCCTCCTCAATAATAGGGTTCACGAATTTGTGACGAAGAAAACAGATCGTTGCTAAACTTGCCTTATCTTGTCGAAGTTTTGAGTGACACTTATCTAGTTTCACTTAGTCGATTGTGTACTAATATTTTATTGGTAACGTTTTGGATTATGTTATTGTCAGATTGTTTTTTATTACATTTTCTAATTATTGCAAGTAAAACAAAAATAGTAATTTTATTACCAAGCGTCGCCGGTGGAAAGTACAGATTACGATAATTTACTAACAAGTATTTGCACGCATTCCTGAATAGGCAAGCAGAGGTGCAACCAGTCCACCCATGACTATCCGAAAACATTAAGTATCACAATGTGATAAGTGGCAAATTTACCGCCAACCATGAATATTTCTGATCGCGGGCAATGATATTTTTGTTGGGAAATTGAAAAATTACATCAATTTTTTTTACCCGAAAATGTTATCGAATCTGGGACAGCATAAAGTCAAATTCAACATAGGACCGCTAGTCTACTGCTATGGAAGCGATTGTTAACTTCAATCGTATAAAACTGCAAAAAAACCGACTCCATTTTCGTGACAATGCCGCGAGTTGATCATTTTTGTTTGGAAAGATTTTGGAATTTGGAAAGAACAATTGATGTTTATGTTCCTATGTCGTAATCATAGTTACCCTTTATGTGTGTGCCAAATTTCATGAAAATTGGTTAAGCAGGTTTTGCGTGAGGGTGTAACAAACAAATAAGTATACAAACGTTTGCATTTATGATATTAAAAGGATTAACGTTAATAAATGTATTATATGTAAAGTAGTATTAAAAACAAAACTGGTTAGCTTGAAAAAAAATTAAGTGTTTTAAAAAAAGTATGTGTTTATATCAAATACATTTTTAGATCGGACTAAATACTGACTTGCAGACATAAGTTTCGGAAGCAGAGACCACATTTTTTATGTAGGAGTTAAATAGCACAGCTGTCCTGATGGTAAGAGATAATAGTGGACTATATACACCTTAGGTATTATAGATGCGTCACTATCATAGGACCGAGATTTTAAGGACTATTGTGCAAGTCCACGTCTAATCTACCCTCCAAGCCGAAACAAGACAGAGTAATTTTTTTATTTACTTACCTATTAAGACACATAAAAGATATTTTAAAGATATTTTCTGCATCCATAAACCTTAAAAGGGTTTGTGCGAATGTAGCACTTTACAGTTTAAAAAGTCCTACATATAAAGATAAAATATAGAAAGAAAAAAATATAATTACAAAGTTTAAAACTACTGGCAAAGTCTAAAATTGTGGACAATTTTAGACTTTGCCAGTAGTGGTCACAAAGTGGCCACAATGTATGTAAGCACGCATATATATTAAAGCAGCAGGAATAGGTATATAGGAAATAAGGTGGCGGATTTATACACTAGGAAGTTGCTAAGCACTCTACCACCAGTCTAGTAGGTAATGACCTAATCCCACTGGTTTAGCCCCATACAAGCTGCCTGGCAGAGAGGTAGATGGTCTATTCTAACATTAACATCAGTCAGACTCGAATTAACATAATAAAGATACATAAAAAAAGAAAAAAAATACAGTGTGAGTAAAAGTGAGTTTTTTTAAACATCAAAATCGCTGTGAATAATAATATAACGTTTTACCACAATTTATTTCAACATAAGTGGGCCTCGAAATCTCAACAATTTTACAGGAAACCTTAAATATACACGAATAAAATTCATTGGGACATTTTGGGTACATTAGCATAAAACTTTTACATTTCTAGTTAATTAAATTGACTTTTTATATGAAGCTTAAGTTGAGGAAGCTCGGCCAGTTGAATTAATGATAACTGTAATGCATAAAGTATCTTCAAACTTGTCCTACTAAAGGCCCTTTTAATATTAAGCTAAATAAATTAAATTCTACCAAATCTTAAGACGGAATTTGCATAAGATTCTGAGTGAGGGGAAACGAAGGGTATTAAGTATTATATTGTAATGTAACATAATATATTTTACATATATTGCGAACTTGCTATTTGTCCGCGACTACGTCACTCAAAATGAAAGAAAATCGTAACTGTACTAACAGATTTTCATTCATTTATTCCTATTATTATAGCATCTTAGGAACCCCTAAGAGGCTTTAATAGGAAGGCTTTAAAAGGCTTTAAAGGCTATTTTTGAAAAAAAAAGCCTACGCTTGAACTCGGATTTTTAGCTATTTTCACATTAAATTTCATTGACAATGGTTCAAGGATTGTGCCGTGAAAGAGCAACGGAAATACAAACTTTTGCATTAATATTATAACAGTATGAAAACATGTTAAACGATGGATGTATTGTAATATATCTCTTCATATTAATTATTTATATTAAACCGCCTCGTTGGTCGAGTGGCTAGCATACACGGCTAACTACACCGATCAACCGCGAGGCTCGGGTTCGATCCCGACCGGGGCAGACATTTGTGTGATGAACATTTAGATGTCTGTATTTCCGGGTCTGGGTGTTAAATTTTGTTATTAAATTTATTCTGGTATCCATTTAAGTATTTCTATGTATTACAATCATTGACTAACACCCATAACACATGCAAATAATTTGCTTACTTTGGGGGTAGAATCAATTTGTGTAACTTGTCCAGGGATATTATTATTATATCGATCTCGGTGAAGAAAAGACCATATGCTTCTCTTATCTGTTGCTTGTAATAGACGAATATTAGTTAAATAGAAGGTATCAACAAGACCACTAGTGATAAAGTCCTCTGCCGTAACTCACTTATTCCTGCCGCCCGCGCCATAGTGACAGTATTGTGTTCCTGGCTACACAATTTATAATATATCGTCGCTTATATTACAACACCACGAATATGCATTTTTTACGTTACGTTTTTTTTTTATTTACCGGATAAAGAAATAAATTCTACGTGTTTTCGACCAATAACATCCTACTAAAGCGGCCAATAAGAGACCGTAATTTCAAAAAAATTATCACTGCCAATGTGGTCATTTGTCGATTTTGACATAAACGCCGCGAATCTGCTCAAACGTAAAGTAGCGTAAATGCATATTCGATAAACAGGTGGTTTTATTTATTGACTTATTTAAAGGATATGCAAAAGTGCTTGCTACAGATGCAAAGTGATTGCCTTGATTTTACATGGTTCTACATTGAAAGTATTTTAATTCCGAAAAATATAAAAAAAATTACCGTAAAATATTTCATTTTTAGGTATGCAACTCCTTATAATACTCGTAAAATACATGAAAGATTTTTTTATTTCTTTGTTCTACGTTTGTTACAATGTTGTCATTTGTCGATTTTTGACATTAAGGCCGCGAATCTGCACAAACGTAAAGTAGCGAAAATGCATATTCGCGGTGTTGTTATACAAGCGTCGTTATTTATTTATTTATTTTATTTATTAAAATTTATGCACAATATTGTACACAGGTTAAACTTAATGCTATATGGCATTCTCTACCAGCTAACCCAAACAGATAAGAGAAAAAATTAAACGACTAGGGTGCACTTAAAGCAATGATATTCTTAACATTGAATAAACAAAAGCAATTAATTAAACTAACTAAAGTATATGTACAGAGATCTACATACAAATCTACGTGCCATAACATAACATAAAATACATAAATATACTTAATAAGTAAAAATAAA
>NJDD01000028.1:71074-90607 GCA_002245505.1 Calephelis nemesis
TATTTAGCTTATTATTCTTCTTTCAAATGAAAGCTTACATCAAAAACAAAGTACAACTAAACAATTAACATTTCAACAAAAAACTACAATATTTAAAAAAAAAAAAAAATATAGTTTCTATAGACCACGATTGTATTTTAACATCGCTAGAACCATGTGCTTATCGGCTTTACTAAGCCATTAAAAATACAAATCTAAATACGCACAGACACACTGTTGAGTACATTAGTTATTTTTTTTTGTGATTGGAAGACAAATAGATTTCTTGATGGTAAAAATACAATTCGTCTATAAACGGAAATACCGAAAACGGTTATGACGTGTCGTCAAACTGTGACTGGATTGTGAATCCGTTTTCTGGAATAGACATCCGGCTGTGGGACTCATGTGGAGGTAGGAACATACGAAGAAGATGGTATAAGTGGGATAATATTACTTTAAGCTGATTTACTACATTACCAGAGGGCGATGTGTTTGTCACATCTCGACTCTAACTTCTTGTACATACAATTGTTTTATTTTAATTCACAAGCAAATTTAAATAAACACAAGGAATTGAAACTCTAAACATTGTGGGGAAGTTCCCGTTCAAACTCGCCCCGGATCTCTCTGACAGTATCGGTGTTTGTGACGCCATTGTCCCCGCGTTTCACCTTGTTCCAGACTTGGAACATTGCGACTTATTTAGGGAACAGTTTATGCGGGATTGAGACAAACATTTTAATAAATTAGATTGAAATAATTTACTTTCGGGAGGAGTGTTAATTGCGAAGCTTGAAGTTGAAGAAATCGTTTTAATCTTTTAATGGTAGCTTTAAGTTAACATTCTTTTTTCTGTTTTGTACAAAAAGACGGTTGGATTTTGTTTGTCAAGGAAAATATTATGCGTATTGTTTATTGCATAAGATGTTTTTGTTTTACCCCATGACCCAGGTTAAATTTATGATAACGAAATATCTAAATATCTAATAAGTAATCCCTTTTAAAACCTACCCCCAGTAAAGCCAAGAAATATCTCGATAACATCTGCTTTTGAAAAAATTTAAGTTTATCAGTTCGGTAAGGAGTTATAATCTTGCAAACAGAGAAACACACATACTCACATGATAAAAAAGTAATTGCTATCTGACGCGGGACTCCATACCCTCTGCCTATTTGGGGAGTTGGCGTGACGATATGTATATATGTATGGTTCAGAATATTAGGCATGAATCGCGGTTCTGATACAGACAGGATAAATGATAAAAAGGTATTATATTTATTATATAGTTCAACTTATAAGTTGCCGGCACATACTTTTTAAATATATTTAATGTAAAGAATTTACTCTCCTTCAGTTTTATTGTAAGTGTATCAGTATATATCTGTCAATGTTTAACTAAATTTCTCAGTGTTCTGTATAATATTATGTTTGTATACAAAAAAAAATGTTTTCTTAACTTTGTTATATATATGGTTGTTTTTGTAATTTTTTGAAGTTTTCGAAAATAAATATAACGGTTAATATTATTTGTTTATAAAGAATTGTTAAATTAATAAACAATTAAATTATTTATAAAATAAAATATTTCTCTGTTATTCTATTGAAAAGGGTAAATGATGATTTTTAAGAATTAAATAATTTCTTAACTAATTATTTAAACAATTGAAATATAAAAATACGATTATAAACAATAAAAAAATATTTAAGAAAAAAAAATCATCATTACACCTATGCGTTTTAAAAAAAAATTATTAGATAGTATTTTTTTTTAAAAATCCCAAAATAGTCTATTTGTTTATAAACAATTTCTTAACAAACGACGTAAAAATTTTTTTACCAATGTTAATTAATACCTGTATCAGGTGCAAAAACAGCAATGACACTATATTATCAAAAAAAAATTAATATAATACAATAAATATAAATCATATAGATAGAGTTCCGGGAGTAAATTTTTTTTATTGGAAATTTTCTCCTCTTTCAGGATCTTTTTTCAAAATTTCTTAAATATCATTATTTTAAAAGTTATTAACGAAAAACTAAATACCTTTCTTTTTTTTATCTTATTTTGTTACTAACAATCGCATGTTTTTATGTGCTAATATACCCTTAAAAAACATTTTTCTAGACGTCATTCCGAATCAAATGAAATATGGCACATATTTTTAGGTGCTCTATTTCTATTTAACACGTTTTTGAACTTGTCGACTAGACTATAACATCAAAATCTTAGTAAAACTTTATTTAGATTTGTTAAAGATCTGACAATAGATTCTGGAAATACAGGAGGACTAAAACTTGATTTTAGCAATTTTGACGTATCTTTAGCCTCTAGGCATTGTGATAAAGGGAAGGCGGAATTCAGTTTTATTTTATTAAATATTATTCGGCTTCTGAGGGCTTATTATTCGTAATATAGATTTTTTAAACTACACAAAAACATTTTGTACTATCTTTCCATTGTTAATCCATCATCTACAAATTGTGCGTCAATGTGAGCAATTTTTTTAAACATAAGGCCGTAAATAGTTACGTGTCCGTGTGTATTTCTTTTTGTTTGCGGCATCATAACTTTTGAACGATTGGACCGATTTCGATGTGGATTTTTATTTGAAAGCTGACGTGATCGAGATGATTCTTATATATCACATATAGATTTTTTTGGGGGTTGTTCAATCGATATAATATGCAACACCTAAGATGTTGTTGGTGCTTTGCTAACCGATGCTAGATATTGTTTGCGAGACTTAGTGGTCCAACGATAGACTTGACTTCTTGAGGTATCAGTTTCCCAAAAAAAGACGTTTCTAGTCGTGGATGTCCTGGTTGTGCCTTTGCCTACCTTTTGCGGGCATAATATGCACGTGACTATACTCTGACTATCACATTTGAAATACGTAACATAATGATATTAGCTAAAAGTTGTTATTTAAAAAAAAAGATATTTAAAAAAACTAGTACTGAAATCGCTCCATCCCTTCTAAAGTTTTGATGTCACAGACATACACACACAAACACATCAAACTTATAACCAGTGTTACCAACCCTACTGTTTTAACAGTAGATTTACTG
Source organism: Calephelis nemesis (assembly GCA_002245505.1). NCBI lineage: Eukaryota > Metazoa > Arthropoda > Insecta > Lepidoptera > Riodinidae > Calephelis > Calephelis nemesis. Next base: position 74,130 of record NJDD01000028.1, read on the forward strand.
TTTTTAACGTGACAACACTGTTTTCTGTTTTAGTACGATTTTCTACTGTTTTTTATACCAGTGTTGTTATTAATAGAAATCAAAGGCATTTAACATACAAAATCTGAAATAGACGAATGTTACGCATTCGATGCTACTGAAAATCATATGAAAAATTTTAATAAAAGGTTCTACGATTTTAACAAAAACAATTAAATAGAAAATGTTTAGGATAGAATAATACACAACAATGAACAATGTTTGTAATTTTGATCGCCTATTTTTAATTATATAATTATGTTGTTTTTTTTCAATAATGTGCTTTATAAAAAAATGTGTTATTTATAGAAGTACCTACTACTGGTAGTGCTGAAGTAGTTTTATTAACTTACACATCTATATATAACTAATTCTATGTCCCAATTGAAAGGTTTTTGAGATCTGTATTAGATTTAATGTTTTGAAAATGTAATTTTACTGTTTTCTTCTGTTTTTTTAAATTGATCTACTGCTTTTCTATTCACTGGGGTCGGCAACAGTGCTTGTAACACCACTCTTTTTCCCTCGGAGGTTAAAAAAGAGCTACTAATTAATTTGAAATAATTTGCTTGTATTAAACACTAAAACGTTTATTTACTAATTTTAATGTTCAATTAATGTTCAAAGAATGATATAATGCCATACAGCGTTCACTACCAGTCGGACAGCAGGCAGGGTCGAGGTGATCGTGGAGGCCCAGAAATACATCGTATCAGAAATGAGTTCAGAACAGGTATCACTACATAATATAAAACAAAGTCGCTTCCTCTGTCCCTATGTTCCTTTGTATGCTTATATCTTGAAAACAGCTCAACGGATTTTGATGCTGTTTTTTAATAGATAAAGTGACGGAAGAGGAAGGTTTATATGTATATTTTATACCCGTGCGAAGCCGGGTCGGGCAGCTAGTATGTAATATTAATAAAAATAACGAATTTAACAATACAGAAGCATTGGAATTGTGATGTAGAATGAGTTAATACCATAATAAACTTTTTTCTTTTAGTAAGGCTATTTTTACTTCATTCAAAAAGTAATTTTTTATCTATTTTTGACTGAAATCCTTAAGCAAGGTCAGCTGGTTTTATTTTGGGCAATGTAAGCAAAGAAAAAAGAATACAACTCTTTCGCAGTTACTAGACAACTGTATTTTAAACAAGTGAGACAAAGGAAATTATAGCATTTGATGTGGAATGAAATATTTTCATAAATATCAAGAAAGTGACATGTTATTGTATTATGTCACTGACCGTGCGCAAAAGATTGTGCTGAATCGTTTGTGTTATGAAGAATGAATCAAAAATGTGAAAGATCGTGGATTTAAAAGTCAAAGACTTAGTTAAAAGTGAGATATAGATTGTGTATTTGTTTTAAATTAATATATTTTTTTTAATTTATTTAAAAATAAAAATGTAAGCAAACAGTATTCATCTAGGGATCCACTAAACTGGAAGCAAATTCAGGTAGGATAGCCTTTTATAGGAAAAACTGTTATGCTATGTTGATTAAAATATATAATAAAATTCCACGAAATATCAGGGAACTACCTAAAAATTGTTTCAAACGAGTAATAAGTAGGTGCCTTAAAGAAAAAGCATACTAGAAGATATATGAATATTTAGCAGACAAATATTTTCTAGCCATAAAATCCAAGTAAAGTCATATTTATGTCTTTTTTTCAAAATATTTGAATTGACATTAATAATATTAATTATTATTTTGACATATTTTGAAATAATATTATTAGATTATTACTTTGACATTTTTGGATAATTGACGTCTTTAAAAATGGTAATATAATATATTTGCATGCCAATAATAGGTATAGTAGTAACCGCTATGTAAAGAATGTAAGACCTAAAATGTACACTACGAAGGGCAAATAAATAAACATGAAACATGTGTAGCTTTCTAACAGGGAAAGTACGTTCAGTTTACTAAAAACAAAAACCAAAAATAAAAATGTAAACGAATATCCAATTAATAGTGAAAATAAAAACCTTTTTGTTCTAGCCAATTAATTATAAAAACGATGCTGTGAAAAACATTGCAAAAAACCGTCATGTTCCGGCGATTGTTTGTATTCGGTTAATAAAACAGTGCTAAAATTCATTCGTAAGCAACATGATGTCTCAACACTTGTCTAGTATGTTCGAACAACTGGGAAACTTCACCAAAAACAACCTCACACACAACAGTAAATTGGCGAAAGAGAAAGAGAATAAATCAAGTGTGAATCATGTGGGAACAGGGGGTGGAAACCAGCATACGTCTCCTCACAAGCACGGACAAACCCCGCAGCCTTTGAAGAAACCTTGTAAACTTCGGAACGTCGCTTCGAAGGCCGAATCATATGATACACTCTATGGGAACAGCAGTATGGTAAGTGATTGTTGATAAGTTACGTCTTTTGTGTTATATATAGTAATTATGGTCCCAATTATACGTACAATGGTGATGTCATCTTTGAAGGCTAAATTTTGTGGTTATATGTTACGAGTATATTACAAATTATAGATGAGTTGGAAGTTTTTATTATCAATCATTTTTTATTGCAGTTAACGGATATCCTGATCCGTTCTACGGGAAAATCTCAAGTTAATTTTGACCGTTTTTCCTATATTTTTTAAGAATATAGCAATTTCAGTGACTTTCCACGATCAGGGTGTTGATTATGTATCTCAGTTGCCAACTCAAAATGGAAAAGTGTATATCAAATGACGTCATTCGTGTTTGCTATCTCTATTGTGTTTCTGTTGGTCACTGGAGATAGCAAATATAAAACACGTCATTTGACAGCTATTTGATGTACACTTTTCCATTTTAGTTGGCAACTAAGATACATAATCAGCCCCCAGATAACTCGGGTATTATTAGAGGGTGATGTCAATAGTCTCCGAAACCGGCGTGTTTGTATTAAATGACAATGAATGTGAAGGAATCCAGACAGGCTTGTCAGGATCGTGAGGTCTGGCACTCGATACTCTCTGCCAAACACGTAAGGGACTTGGCGTGAAGATATGTATGTGTGTTTTATGTATGTACAGCAACTTCAAATCCATGTTTTAATTAAATGAGTTTAACAAGACCGAAATTAAGAATGAATTTTTTTTTGTAAAGCGTGTCAAAAGAGGTTCATTCGCTCACTTCACAATTTCATTCACTTCCACACAATATGAAGACCGAAACAGATTTCGTCGAATGTAAGGAAATAAGTTCTATATGCAATATCTTATCAGGTAAAACGATTTACTTGTTCGCTTTATCGGGTAATAGCATTTTCGTGTCTAATAATTTAATCCAGCTACGTACGTCGTATTAACAAATACAGACTAAAATAAATCTGGGTTTAAGTTGGCATTGCAGTCTTTAATACGTACTAACTAACAGCCAATATTAATAATTTTTGGATTAGGATTGATTATAATCAATCCTAATCCAAAACTTGCTGTCCAAGATTGATATTTTGATCAATTTTATGTTATCGCTTGCCAATAACATATCTGTAGACAGGATAAATATGGCATACAGGTATAGAATAAGCCGGCAGATACTTAGCTATCTAGATTTATTGTAATCCATCTACAGAGATACATTATTAACATTGGCCGTATGATGTCTACTTATGTCTTGGAGAACTTTGGTCTATCTTTATTTATCAGGCGGCTAAAGTTTAAATGATTGTTGGATCTAAAACTTTAACAAGTATTTAACAAATTCAATTATATAGGTATGTTAATTATCAGTTAATTCGAATTTAACTCATAGTTAGAAGTAACTTTGGTCAATTTTACCGATTAGTCCATCTGTTGTTCTTGTAATGTTTCCCAAGGGCAATGTATTTACCTTTTAATAAAGTTTTATTTAAAAAAGCGAAAAGTCGGTGTTAGTGACGGTGAGCCTATGCTCGCCTCTTACGAGCTGCCTGGCAGGAAGGCAGATGGTCTATTCTACAAAGGAGCCCGGACCAACACGGGGGAAAGCATGAAAGAGTAACAAACATCCATACATACATACTCACAAACATTCTCATTTATAATATTAATAGGATAGTATTGGGTCCATAGTGGCTTACATAGTATACTAAATCCTATTCTCTGTCTTACCAGCAATTTATGTTCATTATAATCACTCTTCAAAATTTTATTAAAGTGAAAACTTCATTAGCGGCGTGGCGCACTTTTTTTGGATGGATGAAAACTTCTAAACTCGCGTCAAGACGCGTGACCTGATCGAAAATTCGTAAGACGGCGCAAGGTACAATAAATGAAAATTGTATTCTACCACATAAATAATAGTGCTTTAATACTGATAATAATATATTTTTTTTCATTTTAGGCTATCTTTATATTTCAACAACTTCAAATTTAAACTACCATAAGACAGGCAAAGGCAGGCTGTAAGTTTAAATAAAAGGCAAAACCTTTACATTTGCAATGTTATTTACATAGTTCTTACAGCTGGTCAGAATAAGTAAAAGCTCGCTATAAATAATAAAATAAGCTTCGAAGCGTAGGCTTTTATTCTGAGCTGAGTGCAACGCAGATTTATCTAAAGTGCTGGTGTCCTTCATACTAGAAATGCGGTTTGAATATTGTGCAAGGCTTGATTCTAGTACAATTTTAGCCGACTCTATAAACTGAACAGGCAAACAGGAAGTGAAACAATCTTCAATGTACAGAATTATTCTTGAGTTTTATTACAAGTATAGATAAAGGTATATGTCTTTATTTCCGAATAGAAACCGAAACCGAATCCTATTTCCGAACAGAATAGACCATCTGCGTTCCTGCCAGCCTGCTCGTAAAAGGCGAGCATAGGATTACCGTCACTAGCACCGTCACATCTGACTAGGTAGTAGAGTTTCTCAGCGACTCACCCGGATTGGTACTACCGCCTTACTTATTCCTGCCGCCATAACGTCATGACGTGTTCCGGTTTGGAGGCAAGGTAGCCAGTAAACTTACTTTTGCTCGAGGCCTAATACCCCGGCCTCAGGTTGGAAACACACCATTATTACCTTTGGCGTCTCTAGGCGGCGTGAATTTCTTACCATCAGGAAATTCGTCTGCTTGTTTGCCTTCCATTATCATAAAAAAAATATCATTTATTTTGCTACTGCGTATGTGGTACTTAGTGTTTTGGCTGTTCATGGGTGCCCTGGTTGTGCCTTTGCTTATCTCATCGTGGATTTGGGCGTGAAGATACTTAATTTTCTGCTCACCGTGTAATGTATGTATAAAAATTTCCAACATTTCGTAAAATTTGATTTCGCCTTGCTTTTATTAACTATGTATTTTTCGTGTAAAATTACATAAATTAATATTTAAGTGCATACGGTTGACTTATTGTCAGAGACAGTCAAAGAAAAAAAAATCTTGTAGAAAATATTTTATAGTAATGTAATTGTAATAATTATTAAGCAAATATCTTGGTTATTATATTTAATTATATTTTATATTATTAAGCAAATATAATTGTTATATAATCTTGGTTGCCAAGGAACTTTTTTCGCAATTTGTTCTCCTATCTGGTATGGTAATAAATAATTAAACTGGTTATAAATATAAAAAAATACCTAACTTCTTTCTGTTTTACAAAAATTAAATATTATTAAATACTTTATATAATGATACAAATAATTTTAATTACATCTAAACTGAACTCAAATCTTAAAAAAATAAAATTTACCAAGTATGTTATAATGTCGTTTAAAATTTTATATCTTCGTATTAAAGAAGCTATTTTGTTTTAAGAATATAATTTAAAACTTTAGTAATACTAATAAATTATTAAAATCAAATTAAAACTGTAATCAAAACTTCAAAGAATAAACATAATCAAACACGTTACGATGATGCTTAATCTCAGAGCTCTATAATGAGTAAGTTTTTGCTATCTTTTTTTATGATATTGGAAGGCAAACAAGCAGACGGATTTCCTGATGGTAAGAAATTTCCGCCGCTTAGAGACACCAAAGGTGGCAATGGTGTGTTGCCAACCTGAGGCCGGGACGTTAGGCCTCGAGCAAAAGTAAGAAAAAGAAAAGAAAAGAAAGAAAATATATTTATTTGCGGAATATGTGTGTTAAGGTTGTTACAAAATTATTTAAGCTTTCCAACATATTCTACCACATTGTGGTGTGCAAATAATTTAATATTTTTATAAGTATAAAATAACTAATTATATACACGATGTTTTAATATTCATACGAACAAATAGTTTTATTCTTATTATAATTTGAGTTATAACTTACAAATAATTTTAAAATGATAATAAATTTAGCCCTGTCTACCGTAAACTACCATAAACTAAGTTTACCGGCTACCTTACCCACCGAACCGGAACACGTCGTGACGTTATGGCGGCAGGAATAGGTAAGGCGGTACCAATCCGGGTAAGACGCTGCGACACTCTACCACCTAGTCAGATGTCACGGTGTTATTGACGGTAAGCATATGTTCGCCATTTAGCTCATAAATGGCGAACATATGCCTGGCAGGAAAGATGGTCTATTCTGCAAAGGAGCCCGGACTAACACGGGGAAAAAATCTTTTGAAATAAAAACTACTTTTCATTTCAAAAGATTTTGATAGCATGAAAGTCTTTTCAAGCGCTCCGCGGTGGTGGAATGAAAAATGGGTCAAAATTGCAGTCTAGTACAATACACCTCTGAAACTAATTTTATGAAATAATTATACAGTCTCGCTATTAATTAAAAAGTTGCTCCCCAGGCCACAGAATCTTAATACCCAATTATTCTAAGAATTAAAAACTCGGACCTTTAATTAAACTTGAATGGAATAATTTGATTCTATACAATTTAGATGTAAAAGGTAGATTGCTAATAGCTTACAAGGGAGACAAAGGAAATTTAAAGTTTGACAGATGTTTTAAGAATATATTTACATTACTAGGATGTGAAAATAACTTAGGGGTATGAAAAATAGATAGTATCCGATTCTCAGACCTACTGAAGATGCATATAAAATTTGGTGAAATCGGTAAAGCCGTTTTGGAGGAGTACGGAAGCTAACATTGTGACAAGAGAATTTTATATATAAGATCAAATAGTAATTTCATTTTTAAAAGACAGAAAGAAGTTATTTATGATAGAGTTCTGAAATAAAAATAACACTTTTTTCCATACTATAAAGTCTTTCTGTGGCCGTTTCATGGCAAACCACTTGACTAATTTTGATGTAATTCGATACGATTTTATTCAGAAAATACTAGTTTGGAAGTGGGATTGAAAGAAAGCGTTGGTGTAATAACTATTAAATTAAAATTAAAAAAAAACCGATACAAGAACTTAATTTCCCTTTAAAAAAATCAGTTACACTCCCTACTTTCATCCCTACAACTTTTAAACGGTTCAACCGATTTTCATCAAACATGTCTAAGAACACTCGCATAAGTTACCTTTATAACAAAAAAACTTAATTGAAATCACTGCATCCGTTCGAGAGTTAAGATGCAGTCAGACAGACACGTCAAACTCAAAACACCCCCCTTTTTGCGTCGGGGGTTAAACATGAGAATGGGTATGCTCCGTTAGTTAGGTTGGGAATAATGGTAGGAAAGATTGACAAAACTGATATACAACGCGAATATATTGAGATTTCACTGCCAAATCAGTCGCGCACTATCCGAATATTGTGTGTGTAAACAGTCTCCGAAATCGGCGTATTTGTATGAATGTGGAAAAAACTACGCAGTTCTACAAGCATCGTTACACTTGGCACACACTGATCGTTTTCTTAAGGTAATGGAAAGCAAACAAGCGGACGGATTTCCTGATGGATTTACGCCGCCTAGAGACACCAAAGGTAATAATGGTGCGTTGCCAACCAATGTTAGGCCTCGAGCAAAAGTAAGTTCACCGGCTACCTTACTCTCCAAACCGGAATATGTCAACGGCAAGCATTGGACGTTATGGTGGCAGGAATTGGTAAGGCGGTGGTATCAATCCGGGCAAGTCACTTAGTAGGATGTTATGTTAGCGAAGATAAGCCTATGCTTGCCTTTGACGAGCTGCCTGGCAGGAAGGCAGGTGGTCCATTCTTTAAATAAGCCCGGATCAACATGGGGAAAAACCTAAAAACTACTAACACTCATATTAAACACACCCAAACAATAAATTGTGTAAATTATTTGTCATAAACATAAATTCGTACAATTTTAACACATGCAAGACTTAGGATTATATTGTTCCTAACTCCGTGACCTTGATTTGGAGACATATCTTAGCTGAATAGCCTGAGTTTGTACGACCGTATTACCAATTCCTGCATGATGACAGCACTCACCATTATTGTGTTCCGGTTTAGAAGGGAGAGAGGTGCACTTACGCTACAAGATTAATATCTTAACCCCAAGTTGATTACCTCCTCATCATTATCGTCTGCAGTTGATAAGCGAAGTATATTTCTCGACAGATTCTTAACAAACCCATCTGTTTGTTTGGCTGATACAATAAAATTAGATACCTGCCATACTTGTAACAAATTCCAAAAAAGAATAGTATCTGTTTTTTTTAAAGTATCTTCACGCCGATATCTCCGAAGTGGTAGGTAGAGGTACAACTAAGGCACCCACGACTAGCTGAAGACACTAAGTCCCACAATGTGATAGGTGGCAAGCCTATCGCCTACCGGGCACATTTCCAATCCCGACCAACATTTTGTAATTAGAAAATTGGAAAAATCCATTTTTTTTGTTGGCCGACCCGGGATTCGAACCTGGAACCTCATGCAGTCAAGTCCAACACCCGGACCGCTAGACCACAGAGGCGATAATTACTTAGAGATGTTTTTTTTCGTATGTTTGTAACCCGATAACATTGTTAACCTACATATTATGGTTTTGGTCGATTTTTTTAAGTTAGTTAAACCTTAACTAATTAAGATAGTATTGACAGAGCCGTTAAACCTTTAACAAACGGTAACGATAAGAACTTTTTTTAAACTGCAAAATGTTTCGAAATATAATATGTTATTAGCCTCCTAATCGCCTCTGTGGTCTAATAATTCAGCTTGAAGTGACTGTCTGTGGTCCTGGGTTCGAATCCCGAGTCGGGCAACAAAAAGGAAATTGAGTTTTTCCAATTTTCTAATAAAAAACGGTGCTCGGAATTGGATATGTGCCCGGTTGGCGATAGACTTGCCACCTGTCACGTTGTGGGACTTAGTGTCTTCGGTTAGTCGGGGGTGCCTGGTTGAGAATCTGCCTACCTCTTCGGGGATATGGGCGTGAAGATACTTTTTATGATGGCTCTTTTACAAGACTTATTTTTGTTATTAGTACAATAGATATAGCTCAGTGTATAATAAACTAGTACACTATATTTACTGATTTAGGTGTTTATCGTAGAAAAATTTTAACTCTAATCATAGACAAAATAAAATGTATTTTATACAAGTGTACTTGTAGAAATTACATATAAGTATATATACTTATACAAATAACACGATTGTATCTAAAACCAAAGCAAGCAAATAATCATACAATATATATCTTAATAACCGTCGACAAAACCTATTAAGGGCCACTTGCACATTCCCGGGTTACATTTAATATTGAGTTATACTGTCAAATATAAGGTGCTTTAACGCTAGTTAGACGCTAACTCAGTGTTAAATACTTAACCCAGGAACGTGCAAGTGGCCCTAAGAGTAAATTTAACTCTGTTAAAACAAAGCAAACTCCTCGTTATCTGATTGTAGCGAACGATGCTCATAACTAAGTTGCATTTAGTTCAAGAAACGTTGTGCTTAAGAATAAAAGTCAGATTTATTGTCATTTGTTGCTTTTGTAGATAATGAAACTAAAATAGAATTTAATTTTAACTTGTCAGGTTTGCTACAACTGGCTTAATTATATTTCCATAACATCAGATTTTCTTTGCAATTGCGGTTTCGTGCGTTCCCGAATTAAATAAATAACTGTTAGATAAAACATTAAATAAATGTCCATTATTTCCCAGGATGCATAAAGACTAAAGTACAATACATAAAATCGATATTTCTGTGTAATTAATGTATTTTTAATTGGCCTCGAAAAAAGGAAGAAGCAATATATTCGACTCCTATACTTTTTATGTATGATTAATTTCTCTGTTTTTTTTTAACAAATAAAAAAAGGTAATATAATCTTCACGCCCACATCTCCGAAGAAGAGGCAGGGGCACAACGAGGGCACCCACAATCAGCCAAAGACACAAAAGCCCACAATATGATAGGTGGCAAGCCTATCGCCAACCGGACACATATCCAATCCCGGGTAGCAATTTTTTTATGAGACAATTAAAAAAAAATACGAACAGATTTTTTTTGTTTGAAAGTGCGTACTTCCGAGGTGGTCCCATTGTTGCCAAGTCTGTATTTAAGGATAGAATGCTAGGGGTATAAGAGAAAAATACTCATTTTTGTGTGTAATTAGTCGACATCATGTTGAAGTAGAAGTCGCTTTTTTGAAATTTTGCTGTGCTTAAATGAATTTTATTGTGTCGGTTACGTGATTGCTAGCAAATACGAATAAAATTAGATGTTCCTTTTCTAAAAGATAGGTTACAAGTAGGAAGGAGTTTCATTTCAATTTAATCAGCATGCGACTTGTCGTTTTTTTAATTATAGTTAATGATACTTACCTACATAACGATGTGGTGATAAATTGGAATTTGTTGTTTTTTTTTGCAATTTTTAGTGATTCTTAATTGATATAGTTATTTGGTGAATATAATAATAAATAACAATTAATAGCCCTGGACAAGTCACACAAATTGAATCTAACCCCAAAGTAGGCAAATTATATTATGCTTGTGTTGTGAGTGTTAGTCAACGATACTAAAACATAGAAATACTGAAATAGATACCAGAATAAAATTAATAAACACCCAGAGCCGGAAATGCAGACATCTAAATGTTCATCACACAAACGCCTGTCCCCGTCGGGAATCGAACTTGAGCCTCGCGGTTGCTTGATGTAGTTAGGCGTGTAAGCTAGCCACTCCACCAATGAGGCGGTCAAGTACAATAATATAATAAGTATAATAATGTAAGAATACACTTGTACCATAATTATATTCTCATTTTTATAATAAGTATACTTCAAGTAATAACTAAGCAGCTCAGCATCTCTGTATATTTAACGTGTACTTAACTCGGTTAAACCGCAGCAAACTCTTCGTTATCTGATTGTGGCGAACGAGGCTCATAATTAAGTAACAGTTCAAGAAACATTGTACTTAACAGAGTCCGACTTAAAACGTCATCTTGTTATCTAAGCGAATGAAAGGAACGACAATTTTAATCATATAACTTTGAAAATCCAGGTTTATACATTTTAAATTCTGTATACTTATCGTCGCCTAGTTCATTGCCGGCATTGGTCACCTCTGTGGTTTAGTGGTATAGTTGTCGGACTTGGCTGCACGAGGATCCGGGTTCGAATCCCGGGTCGGGCAACAAAAAGAAAATCGGATTTTCCCAATTTTCGTTATATAGCCATTTCGTTGTATTCCCAAAGCGATAAGTGGGTCCCTTAGTTTCACTTCGTGTTACTTGTATTTAAGTATATTTATTTGTACATTTTCCGGGATGGTTCGGAGGATAGTTGGTAAGCTCGCTTCCGGAAGAAGTGAAACAGACCATCAGGTTGGCATTGCACCATTAATATCTTTGGTATTGGCGACGCATATTAATTACCATGAAAAACCATCTGTTTATTTAATAATAATCAAATAATGTTATGTTAATTATAAAAATGCTTACATGTTTAGTAAGTATTATTTTTACTAAACTGACTGACTAACTGAGCTAAAGTACTTACATGTTTTCATTTGTTATATAACACTCAAGTTCCGTATTTTACATTATCTTTATACTGCTTCTCACATCTTCTATTTTTTTATTTTTACCAAAAAATATTTTGGCTGTATTCTGTCTATTTGCTATTAGGTAGTAGGTAAATGGATGCTATGTCATGTTTAAAAGTATGGCTGTAATAAATAATCATTTTTTCCATTTTCACCGTAACGGTCGATACAAGGATTACAACAGTGACAATGGGAAAATCATAATATACTTTACTAGATTAACTTTTTCATGTTAATTATATTTATCACTATTCAACAGTATTCCAACGTAATACAGATTATGATAAAAAATAACTTTACTCGTACGTTGGTCCGTGTTTATTAATAAGAGGCAGAGGACCAGCATCCGTAGGCGTGTTTATCTCTTTAAATCTCTCCCAACAAAATATGTTTGTGAGTGCGTCATACATAATAGTTTAACTCGTAGAATTATTAAATGTAAGGATCTTCACACCCATATCCCCGAAGAGGTAGGCAAAGGGCACAACCAGGGCACCCACGACTAGCCGAAGACACTAAGTCCCACAATGTGATAAGTGGCAAGCCTATCGCCAACCGGGCACATATACAATCCTGAGCGACTTTTTTTAATTAAGAAATTGGAAACCATTTTTTTTGTTGTCCGACCCGGGATTCGAACCCGGGACCTCATGCAGTCAAGTCCAACAACTGAATCGCTGGACCACAGAGGCGATTAGGTAGAATTATAAAATAATATAAAATTAAAACATACATTTAAAATATAACTATGTGAATTTAACATTAAATTGACACTAAATGGATTTCGACACCAGTATATCTATTATTGCAAAAGCCTTAATCGCCTTATTAATTAAAAAAAATAGACAGAAAGTACTGTGCTCCAAACTTCATATTAATAAATATGGATTTAAAAAGAGTCAAGTTCAGTTAAGTTGATATTAAAGTCTGTATCACATTGAAATAAAGACTATAACACCAGGTTGCACCTTGGAGTACTTTACTCCGTGTTCGTTAAGAAAATAGGTTTTGAACATAGGTTTAAGTTGGCATTGCAATCTTTATTACACTTTACTAAAGATTATAAATGGTACCTTTAACTTTGGAGAACTTTGGCTAGTAAAAAAAGTATCTTCATCCCCATATTCCCGAAGAGTTTGGCAGAGGCACAACCAGGACAACCACGACTAGCCGAAGACACTAAGTCCCACAATATGATAGGTGGCAAGCTTATCGCCAACCGGGCACATATCCTATCCCGAGCAACCTGTTTTTATTAGAAAATTGGAAAAAACCCTATTTGCCTTTTTGTTGCTCAACCCGGGATTCGAACCCGGGACCTCATGCAGTCAAGTCCAATAACTAAACCGCTAGACCACAGCTTTGGCTAGTGTTTATTAATAAGATTCTAATTTTAAGGTTGGCTCCAAGAAGTCTGTAGACATAGAGCCCACCTTTTGTGTATTCCCATTTATAACTGTCCATGTTTTTTGTCAAAAATTGTGTACAACAAAGAATTAAAGACGAAGAAAGAAGAGAGTAACAGTTTACTAAAACAGTTTAAAATTGAAAAAAATCAACATTTTGTACTATGTTATTTTTTTCCAAGTTTTTTACTTTAAGAATGTAAACATTTTCCATAAAATTAATGCCTGTAATACTGCTCTTAGGTTTAAAATTAATACGTCATAACGATAAATGAGACGATCAAAAAACAAATTTTTTCCTTAACCACCAGATGTTATCGAAAATATTGCGCCCGCTGAAAGTTTATAAAACAATAAAAGCAATAAAAATTTATGGAAGAATAAACGTTGTTTGGAATATCCATAAAATTACAGAAGCTACGAAATAAAGTATTTATCGTACAAACGAAGCCCCGTGGAGCGAGGCAGGAAGGAAACATTTTCCATGTGACAGAGTACCGCGCCTTTGCCTCACGCGCAACTGTTGATGAAATGTACAACTTTGTCAAAATAATAATGTTTATATTTCGTTTTTCTTTTTTTTTTGCATAATTGGTATTTCGCTAAAATTCTAGCGAAAAACGAATAAATTTAACGAAATTATCACTTCGCATGCTTATCATCTAGTTTTCTGCAGCCTAGTAATGACAATAATCGGGTGATATTTGTACAGTAATTGCAAATGGGTATTGAATATCAAGCAAATTGTTTTGTTTGCATGACTTAATATTATTTTACGCAAAAACTTTTTGAACACAGTACTCGTATTAACGAGTATTAACATTTAGCTAATACCAAACAATAATTTTATCAGATTTGTTATTTTTTTTCTGTATTAATAATTGTTAATAATCTGATAGAACTGTGTCCAAGAGAAAGTAAAAATCCGATTCTAATTTCCAATTTGCATGAAATCGAGATTCAAGAGTAGCTCTACAGATCTAGACAAACATGGGACGGTTTGTCGGGGTTTATTGATTTTTTTTTAACTTTATTGTCAGTATGCTAGAGAACGGCAATCAAGCATTGAAATCTCCTTATTGTGAATCTTATTTTAAATTAAAATTAAATAACAATTAATTCCTCAATAAGTAAATTAATTTCTTGGCTAATCATGCCTCTGCGGAGACCTGGGCGTGAAGATACTTTAATAAGTAAAAGTAGGCATAACTAACTAATTTAAACTTTAATTTAACTACTTTAACTTACTTATTTAAAAAGTAAATAAAGGCCATACCTGTTTTTCTTGGATCTTCAAGCCATTTTGAAAAATCGTAATAAACAAACAATGTATACTTTCACATGTATGCCACTAATGTGGTTAAGGTTAATAATAAAGTATCTTCACGCCCATATCCCCGAAGAGGTTGGCAGAGGCACAACCAGGGCACCCACGACTAGCCGAAGATACTAAGTCCCATAATGTGATAGGTGGCAAGCCTTTCGCCAACCGGGCACGTTTCCAATCCCGACCAACATTTTTTTTATTAGAAAATTGGAGAAATCCAATTTACTTTTTGTTGGATGACCCGGGATTTGAACCCGAGACCTCATCCAGTCAAGTCCAACACCCGGACCGCTCGACCACAGAGGCGAGGTTAATAATATAGCCCAAAAATGACCGTTCAAATGTGTTTGTGTACACTTTTCCAGTTTGAGTTGGCCACTTAGATACATAATCAGCCCCCTGGTCCCCACCCTACAACATACTATATCATTGATTAGTTTAACACTAATTTAAACTATTTCAATTATGTTGAACTGTTTGATTACAAACTTAATAGGTCAACAGTCAAGGTGAAATAAACAGTTGGCATGCCTAGCGTAATGCTATCGTGATCGAATAGTCGAGTCAAAACGCACGTTAATATTTGTACTTTTTAGACGTCGTTCACGCTCTTGACGAGGCGGTGGTCGAGGGGCTAGCGTACACGCCTAACTCCACCGGCTAACGAGGCTCGGGTTCGATACCCAACGGAGGCATTTGTGTGATAAAATTTTATATATCTGCATTGCAGTGTCTGGGTGTTTATTAAATGTATTCTGGTAATAATTTAAGTATTTCTATGTATTAGTATCGTTGACTAACACCCATAACTCAAGCATACCATTTGCATACTTTGGGGTTAGATACAATTTGTGTAACTTGTCCAGTGATATTTATTATTTATATTAGTCGTTTCTTTGACACGTCTATACAAACGACGCTTATTTATTCTCAACTAGCAGTTTCACACACGTAACTAGCTTTAACTGCATCGATTTAGATGAAACAAAGCCTATGTCACTCAGGGCTAATGTAGCATTTTAAGGGTGAAAGAATTTTTGAAATCGATCCAGTAGTTTTGGAGTCTATTCATTTTAAACAAACAAACAAAAAATCAAACACTTCCTCTTTATAATATTGATATAGATCAGCTATCAAATCGTTAAAAGTTGTTCGAAAGTGGGACAACTTCATGGTAGGGGTACCAGTAACATGACATTGCAACTTTTTCAATTAACTGAACACGAAGTTACAGCTCTATTTAAATTAGATTTCTTTGCAAATAAATGTTTTTTCATAAGACTATTATAACACAGTTTAGGTAGGAAACAACTGCTCTTTATGTGATTTTCAACTTTTAATAAAATGTATTGTTTTATAATATAAATGCAATTCAACCTAAATATGGCATTTGCAACACATTCATTAGCCTTCAGTTACGCTTAAAAAAACAAATTATGTTTTTTTGAAAAGCTTAACTTCTTTGCTAACTTGCGTATTTTGCTGAATTTCATATTGCGTTTTTCGTGACTTTTGTTTCTCTGGCTAGTATATTTTCAAGCTAGCTCCTAGCGAGACAGTAGGTTGCAATGCGCATTAAATAAGGTTTTTTTAAGTGAAACTTCTTTTTCTTACTATCCACGAAAACGCCATAAATAAGTTCCACTGCTTACGTAAGCACACTAATACACACACACATCCACACATACACACACCCATACACGCACATACACACTCTTTCTCTCTCTCTCCTCACACTCACACACACACATTCTTTTTCGGTCGTTCTCTCATTATACATAAATTTAAGGACAAATCATGTCGTTAATCACAGTTATAATAATTGCCGCAAACAAATGTACTTACACACACA
>NJDD01000028.1:94260-145404 GCA_002245505.1 Calephelis nemesis
TGCAGAAAGGCAGATGGAGTATTCTGCAAAGGAGCCCGGACCAACACGGGGAAAATGCTTAATTTAGGCATTTGTAAACAATGAACAAGACTTTTCGTATTTGAATTCAAAATGTCATTTACATGGTGTCGAAAGATGTTTACCAGAATTCAAAACAATTTAGATAAAATAATAATACCTACATGTTACTTCTTAAGACTAATCCGATTAAAACGACTTCTGTCAGAATAATTTACTAGTAACGGAACTTTTTGTAGACGGTGGCGCCGCCGTCACTTTATGTCTACTCTTTTTGCATGAGCTGTATATTGGAAATGTTTTGAAATTCATGTAATACTCTAATACCAAATGAATTTGACAGCTGTCAAAAGAAATAATTGATTGAAATTAGTTTAAGCACCGACGTTATGGAATCGAAAACTAGAATCTAGTACGCGCCAGATAAGTCAATGCATTAATAGCAGAGTGGGCATCGCAAATGTTGCCAAACTTAGAAATGTATTTACCCTCACGTTGTATTAAAATCCATAACTATTTTTTTATAACACAAGTAATTAAAACATATATTACAGTAGCCGTTAAATACGGCTACCGTTATTGCTACTAGCTAACTCTTTTTAATTAATTTTATGTACTAAATTTATCTACTTATAACATTTGAATTTTCTCAATACAAAATTAACAAAACTATTATTGTTAAAGTAATCTGTACTTACTGTGTTAGTTTTCACGTACATTTCATAAATAAATTGGTCGTTTATAATAAGTTACAAAATGTAGCTAGGTACAATTAGTTAAGATATTAATATATTTAAGAGCAGTAAGACTGCTAAAACCGACTCCAACTATATAATTGTATACCACGTTGCGATTTGATAATTATTTTTTCGAAATATAGTAAACGGCTCCGAAATGGTACCACTTAAATTTTATTAACATACTACCATTAGTTTTGAGTCAAAAACTATAGTTGGATCATGATAAAACTAATATGGGACTATCTCGAAATCATGACCTACCTTATTAAAAATTACCATCAAAATTGGTTGAATGTTGGCAGAGTAATCGCGTAACAAACATACGGTCGAATTGAGAACCTCTTCCTTCTTTTGGAGTCAGTTAAAAATAGCACGGCAGCAACTCAGTACTTGTGGTGTGTTTTCCAAAAAATACCCTGCTTCTAGGGAAATTGCTCTGTATCTGGTAACATTCGGTGAATGGCAAAATAGTTTCATTTTTTCCGCGTGCAGACATATCTGGCGAGTACTCTATTCTACAATTAATTCTCTTAACCGTCATTCCGTTGTCGAGCTCCCATTTATGGTAGAGTTTTCATTACAAATTGTTTGTGCCTCTGACATGAGATTATTATTCTCTCGACGAAACGTACCATCAATACAATAATTGTAACAGGAACAAAACACATTCCGCTTTGTTTAATACTACACGATATTGTTTGAATAGATGTTACTTATCCTTTTATGTTTAGCCCTTTGATGTATCAGAGCTAACTTAATTGAAAATCCATTAACATGTTTTTAAATACAGATTTTGAGCAAATTGAATGGTCCCTTTTTAAACTGACATAATATCAGATATGGCTACTTGTGTTTGGAATTGATGTTTTGTATTCAAAACGTAGATAAAATATTAGAATTACGTATTCTATTCTAATCGCCTCTGTGTTCTAGCGGTTCAGTTATCGGATTTGACTGCATGAGGTCCCGGGTTCGGTTCGTCGGTCGGGCAACAAAAAGAAAATTGGGTTATTCCAATTTTCTTTTTAAAAAAAGGCGATCGGGATTGGATATGTGCCCGGTTGGCGATAGGCTTGCTACAACACATTGTGGGACTTAGTGTGTTTGGCTAGTCGTGAGTACCCTGGTTATGCCTCTGCCTACCCTTACGGAGATATGGGCGTGCAGATGCTTAAGTTACAAAGTCCATGAAATAGCACCATTACCACCTTTGGTGTCTCTAGGCGGCGGGAATTTCTTACCATCAGGAAATCCGTCTGCTTGTTTGCCTTCCAATGTCATAAAAAAAATACTTTCTTAGGCATTCAACCCCATTCCTTAGCCGTTCATGTAATAAAAGAACAAGTAAACCTGTTCATTCGTTTGAAAGTGATGTTGAACCGAATACGGGCGACGGAGTTGCCGTTTTTATGTCAATTTTCTAATTAGAAAAATTAAAAATATACCAGACTCTATCAATCGAGTCTTTTTCACCGCTCACGTTGGTTTTGTTGTAACTTTCTCACAGGTTTTTCGCATTTAATGCCGTATCCAAAAGTTTGTTCACGATGAAAGTTGTAGACATGATGTTAGCTATAGCTCCAATAAAAATCGCCAACCGTTAAAAATAAATATTCATGTAATAGCGATATTTTTTCTGCCAATGCCTAAGTTTAAAAATTTACAGATTTTTAAATTTGGCAGAAAAAATTTGGCTTTGCTTTGGTTTTGCTATACGGAATTGTCACTTCCGGCATAAAAGCACTTTAATAGCATCAACACTTTGGGCGGTAAAAAAGAAATACTCAGACCACGTTTGTTGATCGAGTTGAAGCATCTCATGTTAGGTATATGTTCCTAAGTCCGTTTTTTCTTAGTTTCCTGCCGTATGCACAGGTGTGTCATATTATTTATGGCAGAAATTTTATAAAAGGAAATATATTTTCCTAGTATGAACAAAAGGCTAACAAGTAGTTCGGCGTATTTAGGTTCGTCATACACACGCTGAAAATTTATTTGTACGGAATCGCTACTTTCGATTTTTTTTAAAACGGAATTCCATAACATAATAAAATTCTGAATATATGTGGCAGGTTTAGAGTTATTTAACGGGAACCCCTTTTACATAAAGGCATAAAAAGTAAACTATCACTCCCCAACCTCGTTACGTAAAGACACACATAAAAAATATACCATAACATCGCTCTGTTGTGACATGAAAGAGAGACAAACATGCTTTCGCATTTATAATAATATTAATATCGATATTGTAGACATGCGCCGCATGTATATGTTAAATATATGGTGCATCGGTTTCATTTTAAACCCATTGCAAAAGTATGTTTGCATACTATACTGCACTCTATAATGGAACACGACAACCACAACGATAAAGAGAAATGTATGCACCGCTTATATACATGAAAGTGATAATGCTCTAATCCAACTTAAATAAATTTAACAACTTAGCCAGAAAAGTAGGAACAAAGATTTGGAACTCATGTCATAAGTAAGTTAACAAACTAAACTGCACTCTAAACTAGAACACGATAACGGAGAGCACTGACTTTATACTTGTTATTTTAATAAGCTAAAAAAATAATGTGAGACATTATGTTATCGCTGTTCTTATATTCTTTCAATTTTCAATTTTAATAACTATGTTTCAGTAAGAAGAAATCTACAAGAGTTTTGTTGCTGAATATTCACAAAACTATGGCAAAACGATATCTTAGCAAATACATTAAAATTAGCCTTCATAGTTTCATCTCCCTTTCATTTCATTAGGCAAATTACTTTTTGGCGCCGTTTTGGTACAATGGCCTAAGTCCTACACAAACAACTTTCTAAATTAATAGCATAATTTATTATCATTCACTGCGATAACAAAATATTAAACCCCACTATCCGATATTCAGACGATCTTAGTAACACAAAGTCTTTATAAGGGTGGTCTCCCACCTATCAAGGATCTTTGGAAGCGAAGTTTAGCATTTTCTCCATAGAAAAAGTAACAGCACAGATTTTTTCAAAAAATTCAAAAATTTAATAATTATGAAGGTCTTTGATCAAATTTCGAAGCTGCTGGTAACTTGGATGAAGTCATTCAAGATCTTTGATCAGTGGGACATTGGACAAAGATCTTTGATAAGTGGAATACTACCCTAATCGCCTCGGTGGTCTAGCGATTCAGTTGTTAGACTTGACTGCATGAGGTCCCGGGTTCGAATCCCGGGTCGGGCAACAAAAAGAAAATTGGGTATTTCCAATTTTCTATAATTAAAATGTTGCTCGGGATAGGATATGTGCCCGGTTGGCGATAGGTTTGCCACCTATCACATTGTGGGACTTAGTATCTTCGGCTAGTCGTGGGTGTCCTGATTGTGCCTCTGCTTACCTCTTCGGGGATATGATACTTTTTTTTCATTTTTATGAAGCTAGAAAGATCTTTGATCAAGTTTCGAAGCTACTGGTAACTTCAATGAAGTCATTTAAGTTCTTTGATCAATGGCACATTGGACAAATATTTTTGATGAGTGGAATACCACCCTACTCGCCTCTGTGGTCTAGCGGTTCAGTTGTTTGACTTGACTGCTTGAAGTACTGGGTTCGAGTCCCGGGTCGTTCAACAAAAAGAAAACGTTACTCGTGATTGGATATGTGCCCGGTTGGCGACAGGCTTGCTACTTATCACATTGTGGAACTTAGTATCTTCGGCTATTCGTGGGTGCCCTGGTTATGCCTCTGCCTACCTCTTCGAGGATATGGGCGTGAAGATACTGTCACCGGAATTCCACCCTAAGATAGTCTACCTTGCTTAGGTACTCGTATTACACTTTGCTATATTCAGTTGTGTTTAATTAGACTATTCTTTAAGTTCGGTTCCTATAATAATCAATGAACCATAATCCGTTAGTAAAACAAAAATGTTAATCACCCTCGTTTTGGATTATTTATCCTTACAATACAAAGCAATCTTAATTTATAAAAAATGTTTCATGTACCTACTGATTTAGATTTACTTGTAGTCGCCCTTTGGTCGAAGTTTGACCATAATAAATTTTAATATTTTGTTAATAAGAACGCCATCTTCATATCTTAAGACCAACTACTTTGTTTCCAAACTTTTTAGTGCGCCATCTGTGATCTTTATCATCGTTATCATCAATATATTTGTTTGTGTGTGTCAAATGCATGGTAGTGTGGGTAATGTTTTATTTATTGATTTAACGTACTTCATAAGCATTATAATTGAAAAATATTATCGTTCTACACTTCTCCTACATATAAACTATAAATGTGCCAAATTTTGTGCTCCTCCGACCTTGCAATTTATGTAAAAAGGGGTCCAAAGTTTAGGCATCACGTATTAATATATATTAATATATTACTTACAGTATTATTCTTAGTATTGATATCTTGAAAACGACAACTTTTAAACATGGCATCTAAATATTCGATTCTATAAATTGTTTTAATATGTGTACAATGTGACCAGATATTTAAATTATTCAGTGATTAATCGACACAATATATTTATGGATAGAGTGACACTCGATGTTTCATTGCGCGAGGTATTTATTTAACAAACTAGTTAATGCGGGGCTCGTCAAACTGCCACCCTGTCACCACTTAATATTTCAGTCGACGTTCAACAGGCTGTGATATCACAAGTTTCAGTTAGGAACCTTGACTAGTGCAAGCTACAAGATCAAACTGCTGTTGCACACGATTAATTTTGTAGGAACGACCGTTCCGTAGGTTCCGTACCCAGAGGGTAAAAACGGAACCTATTACTAAGCCTCTGCCGTCTGTCTGTCTGTCTCCAGGCTGTATCTCATAAAGCGTGATATCTGGAAGCTGAAATTTTCACAAATGATATATTTCCGTTGCCGTTATAACAACAAATACTAAAAATTAAAAAATATATTATGGGTTTTCCCATAATATAACAAACGTATATAATTTTGTTTTTTTGCTCAATATTAAAAACGGTTAAACAATTTTTTACAGAATATTCACTTGAAAATTAAAAATGACAGTGAACATTAATTATTTGCGGAATAAAAGTTGTAACAGAGATATTTGACAATACAACATTCTGCCACATTGTGGTGTGCAAAATTTTAATTAGATTTAAAAAAATAAATATTTACTTTAAAATTACTTGTTTATTACTTTTTTTAATTTAAATATTTCTTGTATATTACCTTACAAAATAAATTATTAAATGACAATAAAGTAAATATTAAATCCCCCACAACAAACGTAATTTTTAACAGATAGGTATTAGTATGGAACCCTTCGTGCGCGGCACCTTGCACTTGGCCGGTTTTTATGATATGATATTATGTAATATCGATACAGCACAATATACAAATATCAATATTCAATACGATACTGTAGCTATATGACGTATTCCTTTAAAACATTGTACTAATATAATCAAACTTTAAGAATAGTGTTTTATACATTAAAACAAAACCGATAAATAGCGAGATTATTAATTTACAAAACCTATCAGAATTTTATTACCACGTCGGAATTTGAAAATTTTATTTTCCCACCTCGACATCATCAACGATGATATCGCCAAGGTCGTGAAAACTTGTGCATTACTAAGTATAATTCTTATTTAAGCCAGGTGTCGGATCTTGATAAAACTATTCTGGGACCACTTCAAAACTATAACATACCCTTTATACAGGAACCACTAAAATGTGCTATCGTATCAAACTTAAAAAAAAACATGTTTTTAACTATTTTAAACACATACATGCTCATGCCATGTTCCTTAGGTAGGCATAGAGTATCGAGTGACAAATGTCGCCATCCTTGAGTTGAACCTGCCTATTTTCTACCACATTCATAACTTTTTATACAAACAGTTAAATTAATTTTAGACAGGAACTGGCTTGAGACCATAGGTTACAGGTTCAAATCCTGTCTAGGGTGACAATTTTTTTATCTTTAAAATTTCTAGAAATTTAACCAAAGCACAGGGCTAGTGCTAAAATAAAAATTTTTTTAAATATTCTAAATAATTAGTGTAGAATTTATAATAAAATAATAATAAATTCTAAATAATTAGTGTGTATTTAGTGTGTGTATGACAATACCCGGGTCTCAATCAGAACGTAATCATAATTTAATCAACCATCGCTAGCCACATTTACATTGCTAACTTCGACTAGTGAGGTTTAAATATCTTTTATTAAAGGAATTCCTGTAGTACATTATAATACTGTACAAATTATGAGTATTTCTGAGTTTTATTTAAGATTCTATAATTTAATAATTTATGATACTATACAGCAAGATTTTTTTATTACCATCCCAATTTTTTCTGGGCATAAAGTATCTATAAATAAGTAAAATTTTCATTTTAAATAATTTTCTCAATAGAATTATAATTTTTTCGAGGTTACTTAGTCATGCGTAAAATACTGCACTTGTCGCGTAAACTATCAATGGGCGGCGCGCGGGGATAGCGGTAAACATCAATATTTTGTAGACGACTTTGCGATGTCATATCTTAATATTTTAGTAATGAGGGATACTAAAAGAAAAAACACGTATTTAATTATTTTCGCTTAAGATCAACATATTAAAATTTGGATGATGATTAAAAGCAGGGTGTATACTAATTTAAGTAGCATCACTACTGGTAAATTAATTTAGCTATGACTTACAAACTATGTTTTACAGCCAAACGATTTTTAGCATTGTATGGATTACTGACCTAACAGTATAAACGATGGTATGAATAATGTCTAGCCAAAATTGTTTTAATAGTTTGGTTCTGAAATCACATTCAATAGATACAATATCGATTGATATTTCGAAAGCGCTGTAATGTATCGATTAAACATTCGTGTGGTGGCCATCACTACGATCATTATGATAAAGAATAATCATCATCTTTATGTTAATATCGGTTAACACGTTTATACTAGTCACGGAATGACGGTACTTTTTGAAGTAAAACTTCTTTATCGGGGTTGAAAAAATGTTTAGTGTAACATTTTTTCGTTACGCGTCACATTTTTCCGTTACGCGCCATCTTTGTTCTTATCCCTACCATGCGTGATTCAAAGTATACTTTCTCCAGCGGATTGGGATTGGCAATAAACTTTATTTAACCAATTTCTGTAAAGTTGCATATAGTAAATTATTTTTTGAAAAATAACGTCATAAAGTAGTTACACTTATTCACTTCTTACGAGTGTACGCTAGTACACACACACATTTTGATTTTGTACGCCACTAATCCAGGAGTAGTTGTTTTCTAATAATGTTCCTCTGTGGTCTAGTGGTTCAGGTGTTGAAAATAACTACATACACATGAGGTCCCAGGTTGCATTCCCGGGTCGGACAACAATAATAAAATTTGGTTTTTCTAATGTTCTAATAACAAAAATGCTCGGGATTGAATATATGCCCGGTTGACGACAGGCTTGCCACCTATCACATTGTGGGATTTACTATCTTCGGCTAGTCGTGGGTGCCCTGTTTGTGCCTCTGACTATTTGCTACCCTACTCTCTGGACCGAAACATAATAGTCATTATGGCGACAGGAATAGGCAAGGTAGTACCCGTATAATAGTAACCCGGACAAGTTGCTGGATAGCACTTTAACATCAGAGGTCATCTTGGTTAGGACCTATTTAACCTAAGCTCGCCTCTTGTGAGCTACCTGACAGAGGACCAGACGATCTGTTCTACTTAGCGACCCTCAACAGCACGGTGCCAAAAAGAACATATTTTGACAAGATACAAGCAACAAGTTTTAAACCTGATTTGAAAGATAAGCCGCTAAGATTTTATTATGTCGATTCCGAATGTTCTACATCCGAAGCAGTAAAACGTGATGAAACTGTAAAAACCAACGGAATTTCACTTCAAGCTTCGAAACTCTGAGAGATTTATAGTTTTTAACAAAAATAAAACGCCTTTACCGCCTTTTTCGACAAGACTAAAGATTCGTAAGTTTTAGACTTTCCGATTTTCAATCTATAAATATAAAAAAAGTATCTTCACGCCCATATCTCTGAAGAGGTAGGCAGAGGCACAACCAGGCCAGCCACGACTAGTCGAAGATGGTAAGTCTCACAATGTGACAGGTGGCAAGACTATAACCGGGCCAACGCCAATCCCGATCCCAGCCAACGTCAATTTTATTGAAAATATATATTTTCTAATTTTTTTGTTGCCTGACGTTTCTAATTTTTTGTTGTCAAGAAGTGAAGTCCGACGCTAGACTTCTAGACCGCAGAGGCGATTATATTGATACAATAAATAGAATTATGTTTTAAAAGCGATACAATTACAAAAAAAACTGACAGCAATTTCAACTCTACTTATTTAGGTAAACAAAAACACATTAATTAGTGTAAATCAAAAACCACTTGTCAAATTTGTTTGATCAAATTTTTATAGAACTATCTATACATCATGACTTTCCTTAAAAATATTAAGGTGTAGTAATTTTGTGTCAAAAAATACAAATAAGTAATAATATTTAAACGGATCGAGAATATTTTTCTTTTCTTTAAAGAAAAAATCTTCTGTGGTCTAGCGGTTCAGTTGTTGGACTTGATTTCATGAGGTCCCGGGTTATAATATACAATGTCATCCTATTTGTACGTTCGGGCAAAATTTTCGAACGATCTTTAATCTTAAAGTGAATCAAATTTGAGTTGCTATACTCCATTACAAACATCGACACAAATGTAACTAAATAAAAGCGTGTAAAAAGAAAAAAAATATCTATTCAAAGAGAAAATAAAAAAAAAAAATTTTTACGAATTCAAAGATTTTATTCAACTCACGTATATTTCTGTGATTGGATCCATCAGAATCAACTCATTATAGCCATTGAATACAAATTGAATTGAAAGAAAACATTATTTTTCGCCGTCAGTTAAAGTAATTCTAAAGCTAGCGAAATTAAATGGATTCAACATTTTAGAGGTAACTTGGGGAGAGTTCACATGAATCGATTTTTAAGAACTCCAAATAAGGTCATGTTCAGACAGACAGTGATAGATGTAAGTACTTAAAACCAGACCTAATTATTTTCGTGTTATATTTTATCAAGTCTTCGAAACCGGCATGTTTGTATGAATGTGGAGGAAGCAAGGGTGGTCTGCCAGGACCGTGAGGTTTGGAACTCGATAATCTCTGCCTACTTCGTAAGAGACTTGGCGTGAAGATATTTATGTATGTATGTTTTATGGTTACATACTATGTGAACAAATTTTAATCAACTCAGATGAACTGCTGCACAGCGTTATTTCACCTACTAAATCCTTGTCAATCGTTGTAGAAGGAACTGATTTGAAAAGAACGTCTCCAATTCCTCCAATTTCTCCAAAAAATCAACAGTTTACCTAAATTTGAACAGGAAAACGATAGCAGCGAGAAATGACCCTAAGCACGAACAGGTATAGCGGATCTATTAGTCGGGTTGCCGCAAAACTAATTTAACTTCAATTTAATTCCAATGTAAGTAAAAACAACGCTTGCCTTTCACCAGTGATTTGGAAATTAGCGTGTATTTTTAAAAGGACCAGAAAATAACACAAAACATATACACAAATAGTATATACACTAACTAGCGGCTCGCCCCGGCTTCGCACGGGTATAAAAATATAAACTTTCCTCTTCAATCACTCTATCTTTTGAAAATACCGCATTAAAATCCGTTGCGTAGTTTAAAAGATTTAAGCAACAATTAATATAAGTAGGTAGTATTTTTGAAAAGAATGTGTATTTTTAAAAGGACATGGAAATAACACAAAACATATACACGCCCCGGCTTCGCACGGGTATAAAAAATATAAACCTTCCTCTTCAATCACTTTATCTTTTGAAAATACCGCATCAAAATCCGTTGCGTGGTTTAAAAGTTTTAAGCAACGATTAATATAAGTAGTATTTTTAAAAAGAACCTTTGATAATGACTACCTAAGTAGTCGTGCGACACATATCGCCTGCGGCCATCTTTAATTTAAGAACAATTACAATTTTAAATTCGTAATATCTTTTGAATGAATTGTACGATTGGAATAAAATAAAAAGTAATTTATAGCTATTGAAACAATCTTGCTCAATAAATAGTTTACTTGGATAAGGATTAGTATTTGACGATAATATGATCAATAAACATATGCTAATAATTTTAATTACTTTCATTCTATGGAAAAGTGCTTACATTGGCTAAAATATAAATCAAATTTAAGTTTATAGTTGCGAGTGTGTCGCAATTTCATTTTTTGAAAGGTTTAATTAAGAAAGGAAAATTGATCAAAATCTGAGTAGTAGTGTATGGGTTATACGAATGCATAAATTAATATTTTGACAGGAACATTTGCCGAGGGGTTAGCGTACACGCCTAACTCGACCAACCGCCAGGCTCGGGTTCAATTACGCATTTATGTAATCAATATTATTAAATATATTTGTGATTCCGGATCTGGGTGTTTGTTAAATTTAAAATTGGTATTTATTTTTCTATGTATCAGTGTCGTTGGCTAATATAACACAAGCGTTACAATTTGCTTACTTTGTAGGTTAGACCAATTCGTATTTTGTGTCGGGTTTAAAAAAATATATCATGTACCTCTTCATTGAATAGATATTGATGGGACGATTTCTGCATCATGAACTACTTTCCCAAAAATAAACCAATAAATATATAATAAAAAACCAATAAATGTATAAATAAAAAATACTGGCCTTTTTTTCGGAATGACTTTCGTTGTGTACGTCTAAAGACTTTTACAACGTCGCTTGGCCAAGTAAACGGCCGACAAACATACAAACAATTAGTCAAGTTAACATCCCGTTTATGGAATCGGTTATAAACATAACATTTTGGACAGCAAGAAGAATTAAATCATTACCAAGTAATAAACTCAATACTGTTAGTTTTTATTTGCAGCATAAACTTTTAACAGTCTGGCTGGAATTTTTCCCTAAACCAAAAGGCTGCGGAACTTTTAACGGTAAACGACACCATAAAGATAAACCACAATCCCTGTACCTCGTAGGCGTTATTATGTTATGTTCCTCGTGTTTTGTTTAACATTCGACTTGACCGCCCTCTCCAAACAGTAATGTTATAATGACCAAACAAACCATTTGCATTATTAAAGAGTGACTGACATTTCTTTACGAATTTACTAGGTGGTAGAGTTTCGCAGCGACTCACTCGGATTGGTACCACCGCCTTACCTATTCCTACCGCCATAACGTCATGACGTGTTCCGGTTCGGAGGGTAAGGTAACCGGTAAACTTACTCTTGCTCGAGGCCTGACAGCCTGACCTCAGGTTGGCAACGCACCATTGCCATCTTTGGTGTCTCAAGGCGGCGTGAATTTCTTACCATCAGGAAATCCGTCTGCTTGTTTGCCTTCCTGTAACATAAAAAAAATTGAAAAAAGTATCTTCACGCCCGTATCCCTGAAAAGTAGGCCTCCCTGAAAGGAGACCCAACCTGAGCATCTACGACTACCTGAAAACTCTAAGTTCCACAATGCAATAGTTTTTTTGTGATAGGTCACCGAACAAGTACCCGGGTCTCTTGATGGTAAGAGACAACAGGTATGGTGCAAGTCTACCGGCTACCCTGCCCTCCGGAAAGGAATATGACAGTTGGCAAATTTATAGCCAAACGGGCACACAGCCAATCCCGGGATGTTAGGCCTCAAGCAAAAGTAAATTTACCGGCTACCTTACCCTCCGAACCGGAACACGTCATGACGTTATGGCGGCAGGAATAGGTAAGGCGGTGGTACCAATCCGGGTGAGTCGCTGCGTAACAACCACCTAGTCAGATGTCACGGTGTTAGTGACGGCAAGCCCACGCTCCCCTTTTACGAGCTGCCTGGCAAGAAAGGCAGATGGTCTATTCTACAAAGGAGCCCGAACCAAAAAAATAAAAGGAGACAATAAAGGCGATATTGTCATGTATTAATTTAACCCTATTTCAGCTAGCTTAGGGCTACTTAAACAACTCTGTGTTAGCTTCTAAAAAGTGTTTAAACATACTTAACAGGTTAATTTATTATTAAATTAATAAAAATAATAATTAAATTATCGCCTCTATGAGGTCCCGGGTCGGGCAACGAAAAGAAAATTTGGTTTTTCCATATCTATATATAAAAATCAATTGCTGTTCGTTAGTCTCGCTAAAACTCGAGAACGGCTGAACCAATTTGGCTATTTTGTGGGTGCCCTGGTAGTGCCTCTGCCTACCTCTTCGGGGCGTGAAGATACTTTTTCAATTAATAGAAACGAGTAAACGGTCTTAAGACTTAAATATTTAACCCCTGAACGTGCAGACTGACCTAGGTGTAAGAAAGTAGGTAGAGTCAAGAATGTTTTGTATGTTACCGGGAAGAGAGTAAGTAAACATTTGCTCTGCAATCTCAGTTTTAATGGATTTCATATTGATGTGGTTTTATATTAATCCCGCGTAACGTTGTGTGTGACGTCAGCATGTCAAACAAATCAGGAAATCGTTTTCAGCGTACGTACTTTTATTGCCCGACTGCGTTAGAGGGTTATATTTGTAGGCGATATTTGTAGACACTCATAGACTCATGACTCATGATATATTTACTCAACCCGTTTATCCCCGTGTTGGTCCGGGCTCCTTTGTAAAATAGACCATCTGCCTTCCTGTGCCAGGCAGCTCGTAAAAGGCGAGCATAGGCTTTCACTGGTCACTGACACTGTGATATCTGACTAGGTGATAGAGTTTCGCAGCGACTCACCCGGATTGGTACCACCGCCTTACCTATTCCTGCCGCCATAACGTCATGACGTGTTCCAGTTCGGAGGGTAAGGTAGCCGGTAAACTTACTATTGCTCGAGGTCTAACATCCCGTCCTCTGGTTGGCATCGCACCATTACCACCTTTGGTGTCTCTTAGCGGTCTCTTTTATCTATACATATAATAAATCCGTAGAAGGGTCAATTCTGTACATTGAAAATATTGAAAAAATAAATAGCAGAGGGTGTTACTGGATCGATACCAAACTCAAATTAATATGTGATTAAAATTTTTTTGTCTGTCTGTCTGTATGTTTAGGCATCACGTGAAAACGAACGGTTCGATTTATATGAAACTTGGTATAATGATACCTTATTATCCTGGGCATAAAATAGGATACTTTTTATCCTGCAAAAATACGTAGAAAAAAAAATCTCAATTTTTCAGTTTTATCACGCGAAGACCGACATCCGCGCGGACGGAGTCGGGGGCGGAAGCTAGTTTGATAATAAAAACAAAATTGCAAGGGATTCGATAACTGCGCCGTTGGTGATAGGTTTGTTACTTATTAATATTCTTATAAACTTATC
Source organism: Calephelis nemesis (assembly GCA_002245505.1). Taxonomy (NCBI): domain Eukaryota; kingdom Metazoa; phylum Arthropoda; class Insecta; order Lepidoptera; family Riodinidae; genus Calephelis; species Calephelis nemesis. The sequence continues at coordinate 108,371 of NJDD01000028.1, forward strand.
AAGACACTTCAGTTATTTGTACAGAAAAAGTATCATCTCTTTCATATCCCAGAAGTGGTAGGCAGAGGCACAATCACAACCCACGACAAGACACTAAGTCCCACAATGTGATAGGTGGCAAGCCTATCGTCAACCGGGCACATATCCAATTCCGAGCAGCTTATTTTATTAGAAAATTGGAAAACCAAATTGTTTTTCTTGTTTGACCCGGGAGTCGAACTCGGACCTCTTGCAGTCAAGTCCAACACCTGGACCGCTAGACCACGAGGCGATTTTATTTATTCGTGGGTGTCCTGATTGTACCTCGCCGACCTGATCGAGGATACAGGCGACATGATACTATTTTTATGACAAACCGTTTCGGTGAATATCTTAACGCCTGACATTGACAACTTTTTAAAGGAAAAATTCTAGTGTTTTTTATACTTCTTTTAATATTAAAAGTAAAGTATCTTCACGCTCATATCCCCGAAGAGGTAGGCAGAGACACAACTAGGGCACCCACGTCTAGCCGAAGACACTTATGCCCGATTTCACCAAGAGCCCCTATATTTAGGGGACCTTTTAACGTGTTTTAGGGGACGGTTTTGTATTGAAACAGTCCCGTAAGTAACGTTAAACGGTCCCCTAAAGTATAGGGGCTCTTGGTGAAATCGGGCATTAGTCCCACAATGTGATATGTGGCAAGCCTATCGCCAACCGGGCACATTTCCAATCATCCCAAGCAAAATTTTTTACAAGGAAATTGGAAAAGCCTAATTTTCTTTTTGTTGCTCGACCCGGGATTCGAACCCGGGACCACATGCAGTCAAGTCCAACAACTGAATCGCTAGACCACAAAGGCAATTAAATTAATTTATTTAATATTAAAAATGTATAATAATGTATTTCACATATAGTCTTCTAACCCTGGTAAATGTTGCCTACTCTGATCTCCAACCTGGCCCAATACGTTCATGTCTTACCAACACTTGCCATCATAACTTCAGTGCTTATTTCTGTCGTTTTTGAGTTCGTTAGAATAGTCAGTCAGGAAGGTGGTTAAGGTCCTAGTCCCAGGACAGTAACGCACGAATATTGACCCTGCCTATATTTTTTTACCATCAGAAAATTCGCTCACTTGAAAACTTTCAAGACAAATTGAATTTAAAAAAAAACTTTCACTAAATATTTAAGTTAAATTTTGGTAGTACGAAATTGCTATAAAGAAAACTACAAAGTTTTACAGTATTGAAAGTTTTAAAAGTTAGAAGACAAAACTTATTTTATCCAAAACGTGACTACTCACATGCAAGATAATGTGGCCTTTATTTTTTACTCTATTATTTATTTATAAACATCTCGCTTTTCTAGTTTATATAAAAAACAAAAAGTAAAACAATTAAAAAAAATGACGGGTTGTACTCCGGAAGTGCCGGCATCTGTGGAAACTTGAATATTAATGTTGTGCATTGTTGATATTTCGGAATGGTTAGGGAATAATTTTGCACGAATTGCTTTAATAATCAGTATGGAAGTACTATCATTTAGTAACTGAATACAATATTCATTTATTGTGCTATCGTACACGAACATTCGCGCAAGCGCTCTGCGCCGTCTTATTCGTGTAAGCGCCCTGAGCCGTTTTATGAATTTTTGTTTTACGAATCAGGTCACGTGTCCTGACGCGAGTTTAGAAGTTTTTACCCATTCCAAAAAAAAGCGAGCAACACCGCTTAAGAAATTTTCACTTCAAAAATATTTTTTTGTTATATTTTCAAGGAAGACTAGTAACTGTTGAAACGGAAATCTACTTGGAATTATGACGGCTATAATATGCCATCAAAATCATTTAGCTGGATTTCATGCAAATTAGAAATTGCATAGATCTATAAAATAAGATAATTAATATTTAGTTAATAATAAACAATAAATTATTTTAACGTGTTGGTTGATTTTTTAGGAAACAAATCTTAATAATCCACTAGTACATTCACAAGTACCCAAAATGATAAGTCCAATTCCAATTTCCAATTTTGCATGAAATTAAAATTCAAAAGTAGCACTACAGGTCACATAGTCTAGAGTTGATAATAAATTATAAAAGCATCTTCACGCCCATATCCCCGAAGAGATAGGCAGAGGCACAACCAGGACACGACTAGCCGAAGACACTAAGTCTCACAATGTGATGTGGCAAGCCTATCGCCAACCTGGCGATTTATTTATACATTTTTTTATAAGAAAATTGGAAAAACCCAATTCCCGTTTTGTTGCCGGACCCGGGATTCGAACCCAGGATCTCATGAGTCAAGTCCAACAACTGAACCGCTAGACCACAGAGGCGATTTAATTTATGTTATAATAAACAAATATTTTTGCACGTATTCTAATATTCTTACTGTAATAAATTTAGTAGCACACCCTAATTTTTTAGCACCCTAATTAATTTGATAGATCCCATAATATATAGCGTATGAAATAATTAAAATAGACATAATATACCATAGTAAACTTAATCATCCAGACTCGAATGTAAAATACATACCCTCGTCGATAACTTGATCCAAACCTCTTGGATGATCGAGCGTTATCGACCAACGAGGCGTTAGTAGTACATTATGCTTATTGAATTGCCTTCGTGAACCACGAATGGAATTGCCTATATTTGCCTATTGTTGCCTAGTGTTGACGTTGACTATGGGTGCGATTCCCGGTCAGGTAATTCAAAATGTGTTACTCCAATTGCTAATAAAACATTAAAAAACGTTGACCGGGATTAGATGAGTACACGGCTGGCTCTACCTTTCGCATTTTGGAACTGATTAGTACCTTCAGCTATTAGGGATGCCCTGTTTGTTTTGTTTGCCTAAGTCTTCTGGGATACAGGATTGAAGATATTTCCTTATTTTTTTTGTATGTTGACCTTCCTGAGAATTAACTCAAATATTCTGATTATTATAATTACTATAAATAAATTTATATAAACATGCCTCGTCAAGTTACACATATTGAAACTAACCCCAAAGTAAACAAATTATATGACTTAGTTACAGATCAAAGATACTTCGTGATACTAAAATTGGTGCAAGGATAAATAAATAAAAAATAAAAGACATGTAAATGTCTATTACATAAATGCTTGCCGTCATCAGGAATCGAACTCGAGCCTCGCTGTTGGTCGGCACGACAGGTGTGTACGCTAGTCCCTCGACCAACAAGGTGATAATTGAGGCGGTCAGCGCAAAAGTGGCCTAACCCACATTTTTTATGTTCCGACTTATCTACTGCAATTTATTCAGAACTTTATCATTTTTAATGATAAACCGGCCTAGCCCTAGTTTCATCCTTAGTTAAGAGATGACAATGTAAGCTACGAGCTACAAAAAATGAAATTTGTGAAATTAATAAAAATTCAAACGTCATTATGTCAACATTAACTATGTTAAGCTTAGGCCACTTTTGCGCTGACGGCTTCAATTATACTAGAGGCCCGCCCCAGCTTTGCATGGTTATAAAATATACATATACCTAAACCTTCCTCTTCAATCACTTTATCTATTAAAAAACCGCATCAAAATCCGTTATGTAGTTTTAAAGATTTAAGCATACAAAGGGACATAGGGACAGAGGAAGCGACTTTGTTTCATACCACGTAGTGATACATGATGGGTGACATCCAACTAAATAAGTAATAATATAATAATTATAATATAAGCCTTTATTCAGACGCATTAATTACAAAGTAATAAATTAATCCAAGACTGATGAGTCTGTGACAACGACGACTTGGTCTGTTTGCCCAAGTTTGGCAAAGGCCTCCTCCATTTCCTTCCACTCTGTTCTGTTCCGCGCTATCCTTGTCCACGTTTTTCCAGCAACAAGTTTAATTTCGTCTTCCCACCATCGAAACTGTCTACCACGTTTTCTTTTCCTATTTCTTGGATACCAATTCACTATAGTTTTGTTCCATTTTCATTTCCTCTCATTATATGACCTATCCATTTCCATTTAAGTCTTCTTAATCTTGTAGTAACGTGCTCAATTCTTGTGCGCTTTCTAATGATTTCTTTTCTAAACTTGTCAGACAATCTTATGTTGAGCATGCTCCTCTCCATAGATGTCTGACAGGTTTCAAGCCTTTTGGTTTGTTCTTTCGTTAGCGCCCAAGTTTGGCAACCGTAAGTTAGGACTGGAAGTATACAGATGTTATATAACTTCGTGTTGACGGTCATCTTAGATTCTTTGTTCTTCATCACTTCTATAAATTTTAAAGAAAGAAAAAATTTCGCCCCAGACAAGATTTGAACCTGTAACCTTTCGTCTCAAGCCGACGAATGCTCTATCCAATTGAGCTACTGAGGATTCGAGTCCCGTGGTGAAATTTTTAATTCCTTTCTAACCCGTTAACGCGGGTAGTCCTACAGATACACAATTCTAAGTACCCACTTTCTTTCTTTAAAATTTATAGAATACTAGCTGCGCCCCGCGGTTTCACCCGCGTAAGTCCCAATCCCGCGGGAACTCCGGGATAAAAAGCAGCCTATATGTTATTCTGGGTCTTCAGCTACCTACATACCAAATTTCATCGTAATCGGCTTTGTAGTTTTTGCATGAAAGAGTAACAAACATCCATACATCCATACATACAAACTTTCGCATTTATAATATTAATAGGATTATCTCAAGGAAAGGGCAAGTGCTAAAATAAAAATACTTCATCACTTCCTTTAGCCCCCAGTAACATTTCCATGCTTTCCCTATTCTGGTGTATATTTCTTTTGCCATTATGTCTGCATGTCGTAGAAATTTGTTGGCAATTTGTTACCAAATAAGTATTGAACGTTAAATTAAAGCAGTCCTTTTTTATCTTTAGTTTCAAAGTCCTGATGATGCCGTAAAAAGTGAAACCGGTTGGCTAGAAAGTAGCAAAAAGTTTCAAACAAATTATATTGTGGATAAGTACAAGTGTTAACTACAAAATACGTGGGTAAATGTTATAACTTTTTGTCCTTTAGTTTTTAATTAATAAATCTCAAGGCTCATAATCCCCGTGGAAGTATTTATAGTGCTTTTGAATCTGGCTGACAGTTGACAATAGTTTCGAGCCAGTATTACGGAGAGGTCGGGATTAGCGTTGTTTGAAGGTTTCGGTACTTTTTTGGTCTACTATTAAACAAACTTTGGATTGTTTCTGTTTATTTTGCCAAATTCAAATTTTACATTTAAAATGAATTTAAAGGCGAACATTACGGACATCACAATTTTAATAAAACTGGTCTAGTTTGAGCGTCCCTCTTTATGATTTAAAATTAGAATAAATCATTCATGTCGACCGTATAAGTGTTACTGGTACGTACTGGCATTACTATGAAACTACCCCCAGGTCGGAATACTATAAAGCCCCGGCGAAAGAAACTCAACGGCTTGACTTTTTTTTTAATAAATTTTAGAAAATGCTACGTAGTCTTCTTTTAGATCTTACAATTACAATACGAACAATTCACAATAAAAATATTCAAAATACAATGTTCTTTTTAAATATTGCAATAGTTATTACATATTCAATTTTGGTAAATTATTATCCAAGTATATCCGAGGTTTTATCCGAGGTGCCGAAGAGACTCTGAAACTGGCGTGTTTGCATGAAAAGAGTAATTAATGAATGTGAAGGAAGTCGCAAAGGTCGCCAAGGATCACTTGTTACTCTCTGCCAACCCCGTAATGGACTTGTCGTGAAAATATGTATGCATGTATGTAACTTTGTTAAATTGATTTTTTTCGTAAATTGAATCAAACCCCAAAGTAAACAAGTTATATGCATATGTTATAGAAGTAACCCACAGTCCCAGAAATCTTTACCATGTCCAACCATCTAAATTTTAACAGCAGGTAAAAATAACACAAAACGAATAGAAGAGACAGCAGAATACTAACATTATAAATTTGAAGCTGTTAAACCATTTACTATTTTTGTTCATCATACAAAGTTCATCATACAAACTAGTTGGGAATCAAACCCGAACCTCGAGGTTGTTGCAGTTGTTCGGTAGAGTTAGACGAGTACGCTAACATCCCGATCAACGAAGCAGTCAATAACACTTGTACTTTTGGCTCTAATACACTTTAAGTTGCACTTAAACTAACCGATTTCACTTTTACAACCTCATCAGGACTTAACAATTGAAGATATATTTAGAAAGCGGATAAAGGTTTAAATAAAAAATAAAATTGTTGCCGCACGGACAACGCCGCTGTTTTAAACTAGTGACTGTTGTTAAATGAGTTTATATGCCTTAATGTGCATAATTATCTAATGTTACAAAACTGCTTCACTAAGATGATGGATGACGACATAATTGATACACACGCGGGATGACTGGAGTCACATTTAACGAGACTGCTGAGAATGAATGAATGAACGAGAATACGTGACTTCAGCGCCATCAATTAACAAAACTCGTTACAGTTTAGTGATGGAAATTGTTAAACGTCTTATCGATAAAATGTTAAAGAAAATTTATCGATTTATCAAGTTAAAAGTTAAAATTATATGGTAAAATTTTAAGGCGACTATCTCGGATTGGTGTTAATGCCAGATCTATTTCTGTCAAAATAACGTGAGTGCTTGTATTTAGAATACAGATGCAAGACATAAAAGACATTTCAACTTAAAGTTGGCGACGCACTAAAAACTATGCTTTTTGTAGGTTTTTTTTATGACATTGGAAGGCAAACAAGCAGACGGATTTCATGATGGTAGGAAATTCCCGTCGCCTAGAGACACCAAAGGTGGTAATGGAGCATTGCCAACTAGAGGCCGGGATGTTAGGCCTCAAGCAAAAGTAAGTTTACCGGCTACCTTACCTTCCGAACCGGAACACGTCATGACGTTATGGCGGCAGGAATAGGTAAGGCGGTGGTACCAATCCGGGTGAGTCGCTGCGAAACTCTACCACTTAGTCAGATATCACGGTGTTAGTGACGGCAAGCCTATGCTCGCCTTTTACGAGCTGCCTGGCACAGGAAGGCAGATGGTCTTTTCTACAAAGGAGCCCGGACTAACACGTAGGTGACTTTTATATCTTACCATCGGAGAATATGCCGATATATTACACTTTACGTGTTACAAAAATAATTATAAAAAAGGTTTATCATAAATAGTATAATTCATTACACCACGAGTATACACTTTACATTAATACAAAAAAAATACCAAATTATTCGAATTTCGAAATGCGTATTCACGTAAACATTATTTAAACATAGCAACTTGCGATTACCAATCTGTAATTTTAATATAACATCTGTAAAAAACACGCATTATCAAGAAAGAAAGTAAAAACCACTTATAAGTTAATGATAAACTTTTAATAAGACTAGCTACCGTAAAAAAATAAAGAATTAAAAACCTCCTGTTTTGGAAGATGGTTGATAAAATTTTCTCTATAGCATAAATAACTTGCTCATGTAGTCTGTATACAAAAGTTGTGACATGATATAAATGAATATTGTGATCAATGTCATACGATGAAGATAACAATCGACTATTATCCAACCCTATTTCCATGTATTCAATAAAATCTAATAAAATGTGGTCCCACAAAGTCTATCGCATCGTACAATAAACTTCATACATTGCACATTCAAAACATGCCGCGGTAATGCATTTTCGAGGCTACGGAGGTGGGTTTTAACGTGCCTCGGGATGTTGGAAGAATATATGTCCTCAGTTTCCGTTCTCGCATTTGCAAAGTTATATACCAGCTACAATACTTTTAATTGTATTTTTAGACATGCGAGGTTTGCGATTTTTAACTGACTTCAAAATAATTCAAACTCATTACAACAAGATATCGACTTGACTGCATGAGGTCCCGGGTTCAAATCCCGGGTCGGCCAACAAAAAGAAAATTGGATTAATTCAATTTTCTAAAAAAAATGTTGGTCGGGATTGGAAATGTGCCCGGTTGGCGATAGGCTTGCCACCTATCACATTGTGGGACTTATGCCCGATTTCACCAAGAGCCCCTATACTTTAGGGGACCTTTTAACGTTACTTATGGGACTGTTTTCATATAAAACAGTCCCCTAAACTACGTTAAAAGTCCCCTAAAATATAGGGGCTCTTGGTGAAATCGGGCATTAGTGTCTTCGGCAAGTCGTGGGTGCCCTGGTTGTGCCTCTGCCTACCTATTCGGGGATATGGGCGTGAAGATACTTAAAAATAGGAAAATGTATACTTTCAGACAAAATGAAAATTAAGCTTAACCAACAAAAAGTTAATAGGTGAACTTGATATTTCAACAAAATATAGTGAAATTGTAAACCTCCTTATACTTTGGAAGTTGACTGTATTTTTAATATATGAATATTCATGATTCTTTTTTTTTGTGAAAAATAGTTTTTGATCCTATGATCCTATTTAAATTTTACCAAGATCTGACGGTGGTTTTTGGGATTTCCATAGTGCCCTCAAGGTTACACCCCAACCAAATAATGCGTATTTGATTGAACTCACTACATTGAGGATGTTCTAATTTTATTTTATAGTGACTTCAAGTATTTTCTTTTTAATCTACCGGAAAAATCAATTCGACCGTTTTTTGTAAGTATGTTTGTCACGTGATTACATGATAAATTACTAACATATTTGGATGATTATTTTTCATGAAGGTAGGTCAAGATTCCGCAATGCTCCCATTAATTAATAATGGGATTGATATTTCAACTTGATATTTCAACTATATGGGAGCTTGATATTTCAAGTTTAACTCACTCGCCTCTGTGGACTAGCAGTTCAGGTGTTGGACTTGACTTTGTGAGGTCCTGACATGACACAAAAAGAAAATTTGGGTTTTCCAATTTTCTAATAAAAAAAATGTCGCTCGGAATTGAATATGTGCCCGGTTGGTAATAGGCTTGCCACCTATCACATTGTTGGACTAATAGTGTCTTCGGCTAGTCGTTGGTGCCCAGGTTGGGCTTCTGCCTACGTCTCCTGGGATATGGGGGTAAAGATACTTTTTTAAGTTTATTTCAAAAACCACTTGTCGGGTGTTGCAAAAACTCATATGAGAGTATCTCAGAATCATTAGCTACTTTTCGAGAAATGAATAATAAATAATAAATGACTAATACCTCTGGACAAGTTACACAAAGGGGATCTAACCCCAAAGTAAGCAAATTGTGCTTGTGTTATGGGTGTTAGTCAACTATTCTAATACATAGAAATACTTAAACAGAAACCAGAATAAATTTAATAAACGCCCAGCCCGGAAAACGCAGACATCTAAATGCACAAATGCCTGCCCCCGTCGGGAATCGAACCCGAGCTTCGCGGTTGGTTAGTGTAGTTCGGCGTGTACGCTAGCCACTCGACCAACGAGGCGGCGGTCAAGAATGATCAAATCGCGACTTGGCATTGAAACTGTAATGTGTTCAAGTCGAACTAATTTTATTTCTACTTTTGGATGCAAGAGAAACTGAAATCTATTTAAATTTAAAACTTTGTCTTTTTACAATTCATACAATTAATTTTATTTCATTATGTTTTATATATGTATACATTTCTATGTGTATTTTATAAAAAAAGTATCATCACGCCCATATCCCCGAAGATTTAGGCAGAGGCACAACCAGGACCAGCTGAAGACACTAAGTCCCATAATGTGAAAGGTGGCAATCTAATCGGACACAGATCCAGCCACGAACAGCGTTTTTTTTAATCAGAAAATTGGAAAACCCATTTTTTCTTTTTGTTGCCCGACCCGGGATTCGCACCCTGGACCTCATGCACACAAATCCATTATTTATTACCAGATATATTATTTATCAGAATAGTCTTGGCGTAATTTCTAACGATAAAAGTTTTTAATATGCTCGACCAACACCTAGCCACAACCTTCTAAGAAGCTTGACAACATAATTTTACAAAGGTAAAGCAAGCCTCAAAGCATTCTAAGCTTTCCAAACTTAGCCATTATTCTGCGGCATCTAGACTTTTAAATCTAGTTTGCAAGTAAAATATTTTTTAATCCAAAACTAAACAGAAACAGTACGCGACTCAAGCTGTATTTTTCTAAAATAAGACACAACCTTATAATTAAACATTTTTATTGACAAAATCTATATGCGACGTAGTTATGAGCCATCCCAATCAGTCATCTTCAGTACAAAAATCAAATCAAATCAAATAATATTTATTCGACGTAGGTACAAAAACAGTTTCATACACATTTATTTTTCTATTGCGTAAAACGATTAGAAGATATTTACAATTGCATTAAATTAATTTGGGTACTTAATTTAAACAGAGTTGTAAGTATTTGTAGTTTAGAAAAAAAATGATAAATTTACTTAAGGCCCCATACTTAGTCAGCCAGAAGAGCAAATCTCCGCATTCCCTCGTTCCATGATTACTATAAAATATTGCGCTCTAAAGTAAACGTCTTAAGCGACAAATCACTATTTTTGACACAACAAAAGTAATTTGAAAAAAAATATAAAAACCGAAACACTTATCTTTTAGGTATAGTACTTATCTATGTTTATGTTAAATCTGGTGTCGATATTTGCATAATTGAAGTAGACAGTTGGGTTTTGCTTTCAAAAAAGGGTTAACTTTTTGATTTTTTCTATCGAACAAAGTGAAATGAATCGTGTTTTAGAAACTCTAGTCTTGTAAAGCATATTTATGTTAGTCTTGTGTATTTTGGTCAGCAAGATCTATGATTGCTTTGTATGAAAAAAACACTATACCGCTAACGTATTTTAGCATACATGGACCCTTAATAATTATTTTTCCCCGTGTTGGTCCCGGCTCCTTTGCAGAATAGACCACCTGCCATCCTGTGCCAGGCAGTTCGTAAAACGTCATTTTTATGAGAAAATTGATAATACACGTTTTCTAATTTTTTATTCCCCGGCCTGGGTATCGAACCCGGGACCTCAAGAAGTCAAGTCCGATATATATTAAGATGTATATTGGACCAGTTCTTGCCCGCGGGCACGCGTATATTATAGCTGTTTTAATCCTCCCGCGGAAATCAATTTAGATATCGGGATACATAATAGCCTTGTCACTCTCAAGCCTCCTATCTCTACACATAAAATATCCACCACAATATCGGTTTGATGCAGTATCAAAGTAACATATATACAGTAGTACTATTTCAATTATGCGCTTCGGCTATATTCGCCAAGCTTCGGAAATCCGAATGTATTTTAAAGATATCTATTGAGAGTTGTTATTACATAATTAATATTTTCGCGTAAATTTAGATTAGGTCAGACAATTTAAAAATAAAAGTATAAAGTGTAAAAGAAGTAAAAAGTGTAAAGCCAAAATGTATAATTTAAATAGTAGTACTGTACATGTTTCTAATATTAGGATGGATATGGAGATCATCCATAAATGGACTTAGAAAATGTCTGACAACTAAAATATGGTTCTATGTCTATGATCTGAAAACGTGTAATATCTTTCCGAGTGAACGGTTCCAGTGTTCGTTCGGTAAACACATGTATCGGATCCCACTTGGTAAAACAGTTTTACGAATACGTTTGCAGGATACGGATGTATTCTTGGAAAATGGAACATCCAGTTGGAGAGATTTGTATATAGCCTGAATATTACTTACTCAGATTTTATGTGTTATCTTAATATGTTTTGATTTTAATAAATAATCGCCTCTGTGGTCTAGCGGTTCAGTTGTTGGACTTGATTGCATGAGGTCCCGGGTTCGACTCTCGGGTCAGGCAACAAAAAAAATTGGGTTTTTCCAATTTTCTAATAAAAAATCTGTTGCTCGGGATTGGACATGTACCCGGTTGGCGATAGGCTTGTCACCTATCACATTGCGGGACTTAGTGTCTTCGGCTAGGCGTGGGTCCCTCGTTGTGCCTCTGCCTACCCCTTCCGGGATATGGGCTTGAAAATGATTTTTGATTTTAGTTCTTTTCTGTTCATACATTTTAAATAAAGAAAAAAATACCTCGAAAATTTTAATCTTCAGTATTTTGTTAATGGGGAGACCAACAGGGGAATTCGGGTTTACTCAAGGGCGTCAGATTTTACAGACTACATTTAGAGGTTTGGCTGAAGTTGAAGTTATTTAACGACAGTATCTTGGACATCATAATCTAATGCGATTTATCGCTAAATAGGTTGTTAATGTACTCTTACAATATAATTATTAAACATAGACTAAATTACTCAATTGATAACTTCGATTTAACTTTCGCTATAACGCCAATGCTCTTATTGTCGTGTTCCGTTTTATCGCTAAATAAGTTTATAACGCACTTTTAAAATCTAATTAATAAACATAGACTAAATTACTCCTAGATTCAACCTGGTGTCATAGCCTTTATTACACTGATATAGACTTTAATATCAGTTTTACTAATTTACAATTTTTTATTAATTTTACTATTTTTTTTATATTTTTTCCTCCGTGTTGGTCCGGGCTCCTTTGTGTAGAATAGACCATCTGCCTTCTTTGCCAGGCAGCTCGTAAAAGGCGAGCATAGGCTCACCGTCACTAACACTGTGACATCTGACTAGGTGGTAGAGTTTAGCAGCGACTGGCCCGGATTGGTACCACCGCCTTACCTATTCCTGCCGCCATAACGTCATGACGTGTTCCGGTTCGGAGGGTAAGGTAGCCGGTAAACTTACTTTTGCTCGAGGCCTAACATCCCGGCCTCTGGTTGGCAACGCACCATTACCACCTTTGGTGTCTCTAGGCGGCGTGAATTTCTTACCATCAGGAAATCCGTCTGCTTGTTTGCCTTCCAATATCATAAAAAAATAATGCCTTATTAATTATTTCATTAATAATAAGGCAGTTGGGATCTTTGACTTTTATAAACAAAGTTTTTGATACGATAAACAAAAGTAATAGGGTAAAACTTACGAAATTGGATAATTTATTTCTTTTGATAATGATGCTTCCTTTATTAAGAACGGGTTCTTATCTAAAGGGATGAAACTTTAGGTAGACATCCATTGGAAGTAAGTTTTTGAACTTCATGCGTTTATCAAAGGTAAAGTATCGCTGGTGTTATTATGGTAACTTCTTTAGGATTCTCTAACCTTTCAAAATTTGCACTTGATATAAAATAAATCATAAAAAATAGTCGATGTTGAAATTAAATTAAATAAATTTCCCTGGACAAGTTACACAAATTGAATCTAACCCCAAATTAAGCAAATTATATGCTTGTTTTAATGCATAGAAATACTTAAATAGATACCAGAATAAATTTAATAAACATCCAGTCCCGGAAATGCAAACATCTAAATGTTCATCACACAAATGCCTGCCCCCGTCGGGAATCGATACCGAGCCTCGCGGTTGGTCGGCGTAATTAGGCGTGTACACTAGTCACTAGACCAACGACCAAATTTAAATAAAATATAAATTATTCCAATAAAAAGGTTAATACATTAGAAATAATAAAATTGTCATAGATTGTTGTAAATACGTTAATAACTCGCACGAGCGTCTGAATAAAATACATTGTACATACATGTATGCTAAAATACGTCAGCAATATACTATGTTTTTTACATTAATATGCTTTATAAGACTAGTGTTTCCAAAACACGATTCATTTCACTTTGCTCGATAGAAAAAAATCAAAAAGTTAACCCTTTTTTGAAAGCAAAACCCAACTGTCTACTTCAATTATGAAAATATCGACACCAGATTTAACATAAACATAGATAAGTTTTATACCTAAAAGATAACTGTTTCAGTTTTTATATTTTTTTAATTACTTTTATAGTGTCAAAAATAGTGATTTGGCGCTTAAGACATTTGCTTTAGAGCGCAATATTTCATAGTAATCATGGAACGGGGGAGTGCACTGATTGGCTCTTCCGGCTGTATAAGTATGGGGCCTTAAAATGTTATACATTACTTTATATTTTAAAATTATGGTAAAAAAGTGAACAAAATGTTAATGTGTAAATATTAAAAAAATGGAAAAAAACATTTTATACTTATTTCTTGTTAAATAGTTACAAATGTTAAAATGTCAAAATTAAATAGGTACATTTAAATTTGACCGCCTCGTTGGTCGAGTGGCTAGCGTACACGCCTAACTGCATCGACCAACCGCAAGGCTCGGGTTCGATTCCCGACGGGGGCAGGCATTTTTATGATGAACATTTAGATGTCTGCATTTCCGGGTCTGGATGTTTATTAAATTTATTCTGGTTTTTATTTAAGTATTTCTATGTATTAGTACCGTTGACTAACACCCATAACACAGCATGCTTACTTTGGGGTCAAATTAAAAAAAAATGATATACTATGTCACAAAATACATTTCATTACGTAAACAATTAAAAACATCGAATTGCAACAAACATATGAAAATGCAAATCATTTAAAAATAATGACGTTATTAATAAAAACAATTATTCTATTTCTTTTTTTTGATTACTTTATAGTTTATATGTATATCTTACATAGTAAAAAATTCTCGTGTTACAATGTTCGTTCACGTAATCCTCCGAAACGGCTAGACCGATTCGCATGAAATTTTGTAACCGTATTGAGTAGGTCTGAGAATCAGCCAACATTTATTTTTCATATTCCCGAGTGACAAGGGTGACTCACCCCACATTTTTTTTAGAATAGAAAATATTTTTATTTACATTCACCTTGCAAGAGGAACTTGTGACGAGTCTATATAATACTAAAAACTACCACCGGATCGAAACACGGCCACACACTGAGAAGATCCGACAAGAAACTCAGCGGGCTGTCTTTTTTTCCTTTTTTTTACTATGATCACATTAAAAATTTAGCAGAACAACGTCTACAAGGTCAGCTAGTTATTATGACGTTATCTTAACTTACAATATGTCAATTTTGGCATCATTAAAATAACATCTTTACGGAAAATAACCCTACTTTTTATTTGGTAAAAAAAGATAATCTTAAGTTTTGGAAACAAAACAACCCTTTATAAATTTATTAATATCAAATAATCTTAAGATTTAAAAAAAAATAATGAATCCCTAATATATGTAATGAAGCCAATAATCATCTGGTTCATTTCAGCTTTCAAAGATAAAAACCCGTATCGAAATTGGTCCATTCGTTCAAAATTTGTGCTGTCATACACACAAAAACACACACACACACACACACGTCAAACTTATAACGTTCCTCGTTTTCCATAGGCGCTTAATAAAACCCCTCATTTTGCGTCGGAGGTTGAATCAACGCATCACAAGTGTTTAGAAGCTACGACAAACAAACACACACATGCGCTCACACACATATACACACACACACACACACACACACAAGCAAGTCAATCTTACAATTCCTTAGACGTACTAAAACAATAAATAAATTGGGAAAATAAATCCATATCTTTTAAAGGAATGAAATATAGACCAACCGACTCTGCTAACAAAATTTTACTAATTTCTGTTCAGCTGTTTCGGAGGAATATGGTTATAAAGACTGTGACAGGACTTTTTTATATAGACATACATATTGTATAGGTACGCCTTAGTAAGTGACCACGTTCCGATTCGATTATAGAGTTTAAAATTTTATGGACGCGTCACAAATTGTAAAGTCTATTTATATGAACATTTTCATTTTTATTAAATGAAAAGTTTACTATGAAGTATAAAGTATCTCCACGCCCATCTCGTCAAAGAGGTAGGCAGAGGCACAACCAGGGCACGGGACCCATGCATAGCCGAAGACACTAAGTTTTACAATGTGAGCAACATATTTTTTATTAGAAAATTAGAAAAAACTAAATTTTCTTTTTTGTCGTCCGACCAGGGATAGACCACAAAAGTATTACAAAACAGAATAAACAAACAAAAGATTACACACATTTATAATATTAGTCCCCGTGTTGGTCCGGGCTTCTTTGTAGAATAGACCATCTGCCTTCCTTGCCAGGCAGCTCGTAAAAGACGAGCACAGGCTCACCGTCACTAACACCGTGACATCTGACTAGATGGTAGAGTTTAGTAACGACTCGCCCGGATTGGTACCACAGCCTTACTTATTCCTGCCGCCATAACGTCATGACGTGTTCCGGTTAGAAGGGTAAGGTAGCCGGTAAACTTACTTTTGCTCGAAGCCTAACATCTCGGCCTCAGGTTGGCAACGCACCATTACCATAAATGTTGTCTCTAGGCGGCGTGAATTTCTTACTGTCAGGAAATCCGTCTGCTTGTTTGAATTCCAATATCATAAAAAAAATACAGACATACTAGCAGTCATTTGGTTAAGTGTTTATATTACATGGTTATGTGCAGCTTAGTCAAGTCGGAGTGTTCTTGAGGTCACGGGTTTTTACAATGGGTGAAGACTATTACTTCCGGGAAGTTAGGATAAAAGGGGACTGTCACGAATCCTCAGCCTCGTAAATTTAACTGAGAAACACTTTACGACAGGTAATCATGTATATACGCCGTTTTACATGAAATGACTGAATTACTCATGACTGTATACTGCTTAACTTTATTTACTTTATTTCTTTTGATAGCTATACGAAGAAGATAGATGTTACCTGCGGCTATTTCCGTAAACTTCATCCTATTAGACATTGGAACAAAATGTAGCCTATGTTAGACCATATTAGATATCAGGACAAAATATGTCACTCTCAAACCTAAAAACTATCTCCACACACAAAAAATGATACAACGCGACGTGCACAAAGGACAAACAGGCAAACACACTTTTGCATTTACATTGACTAGTTGTCGCCCACTGGTCGAAATTCGACCATTTTAATATTTTAATATCCAAATTTTTAAATTTTGTTGATAAGAATGCCATCTTCATTTTTCAAGACCAACTAGTTTGTTTCCTGAGTAGTTAGTGCGCCATCTGTGATCTTTTATCTTCAAAATCAATTTGTGATAAGAGAAGTGTAGAACGCTAATATTTTTCAATAATAATGCTTATAAAGTACATTAAATCAATAAATAAAACATTACCCACACACACACCCACATGCATGGTAGCATTTGACACACACAAACAAATATATTGATGATAACGATAAAAGATCACAGATGGCGCACCATACAGTTTGGAAACAAAGTAGTTGGTCTTGAGAAATGAAGATGGCGATCTTATCACAAGATATTAAAATTTATTATGGTCGAATTTCGACCAACGGGCGGCCACTAGCATAATATAAAAATGTAATTTGGCACGCAGGTTAGATAAAAAGTAGTTTTTATCGAAAAACCAACTTCTACATATTTTATCCTTCTACAAACCCAAAGAATCAAACAAAAATTACTTTACAAAAAAAATAGTCAAAGATTCAGTTTTCATTGATGTGTTGGTCCGGGCTCCTTTGTAGAATAGACCATTTGCCTTCCTGTGCCAGGCATCTCGTAAAAGGCGAGCATAGGCTTGACGTCACTAGCACCGTGATACCTATCTGACTAGGTGGTAGAGTTTCGCAGCGACTCACCCGGATTGGTACCACCGCCTTACCTATTCCTGTCAATTTCTTACCATCAGGAAATCCGTCTGCTTGTTTGCCTTCCAATGTGATAAAAAAAACATTTGACTTAAAAAATAACATCAATTTCATATTTTGTAATTGTTATTTGACAGTATGTTAACCAAAATGTTAAATTTAACTCACAACGTTTTCTGTTTAACATCCCGCAAACTTCTCGTGTAATCATGAATTAAACAATGTTGTTCTATGCTTGTTAGTCTTCCAAATAAGGCGAAAGTTGTTCAAAATTCATCATAGTATTTATAATTTCGCCCAAATCAAGAAACTACTGCTGTCAAACATCATATTTGAGCGTCCTAAATAAACTGGGGTAATTTGAACTTAGTGGATATAAACACAACCTCCTGTGTGACTGGTGTGGTAGTTTGTTTGGCCACCTGTGACATGTGGACAAAGCTTTGTTAAGTGCTAAAGCTTTGATTGCTTCGAACGCTGCTCTACAAAAATAAATGCAAGATTTTACGTATCCAATAAAATTTTCTTTTCTTATTTTGTTTTCGGTTGTGAGAATTTCGCACCTGTCGTCTAGGAGTTAGAGGAATGTGTATTGCATTTTAATCGACTTTGAAAAAGGAGGAAGTTTCTCAATTCGATCGTGTATATACTTTTTTTGTGTATTCGCGGATAACTTCGTCGTTTATGAACCGATTTTGATATTTTTTTTTGATAATGATTGAAGCAGTTGCCATGGGATTTATTTATTCCGTGCTTAACATGCTTAGATTATAATTTTGTGATAATACACATTTTTATTGCCCGACCCGGAAATCGAACCCGGGACCTCAAGAAGTCAAGTCCAACATCGGATTGCTAGATCACAGAAGCGATAACAAATAAAACATAAAATATTTATGAGTGTTCGTATTAAAAGTATCTTCTTTAAAAGACGTCACTTTACTTTTACCATCTTTCCTCGTAAGATAATAGCAGAACAACATAATTTTTATTTTACCTATGCTATATAGCTATTCAAATTCAAAGATTTAACAATTTCAACAATTGCGAAAAGTCAATATTATGTTCCTGCCGCCATAACGTCAGTGTTTGCCTTTGACGAGTTCCGGTTCGGAGGATAAGGTAGCCGGTCAACCTACTTTTTCTTGAAGCCTAACATCCCGGCCTCAGGTTGTTAACGCACCATTATCAGCTTTGGTCAATCTAGGCGGCGAGAGCTTCTTACAATCAGGAAATCCGTCTGCTTATTTGCCTTCCAATATCCTAAAAAAAGTTTCGTAAACAAACAAAAAGGGGATAAATATGAATAGCCTCTATTTTAAAGCAGATAAATACAATTTCATATTCCGTAGAATATTAACAGTGGCAAAAATAACTTCCATCTTTATGTACATTAAATAGAATTTAACGATGGCAAAGTTTGGGCGCTCTCCGTTTATTATGTATTTTATTGGGCCCGTAATTCGTTTTATTTTTGTGCACTGCCAGTTAATACCAAATGTACTCGTATATATTCAATCTTTGCTGTATACTCTCTATTTTTGTTATAAACTAACCGGCTCGGCGCGACTTTATCTATAAAAAAAACTCGCATCAAAATCCGTTGCGTAGTTTTAAAGATTTAAGCATACAAAAGGACATAGGGACAGAGGAAGCGACTGTGTTTTTTATAATGTAGTTATGGTAAATTGTCGATATCTACGTATTACAAATACTACAATACATCTAATTTAAGGAACATCCATACTTTTTATTATTAATTTCAGGTAAAAAAAAATAACATTTTAAAAAGTTACTAAGTTAAAAATTTATGTATGTCGCCTCTGTGGTCTAGCGGTCCAGTTGTTGGAATTAACTGCATGAGGTTCCGGGTTCGATCCCCAAGTCAAGTCAAAACAAAAAAAAATTGTTTTTCCAATTTTCTAATAAAAAAAAAGTTGCTCGGGATTAGATATGTGCCCGGTTGGCGATAGGCTTGCCACCTATAATATTGTGGGACTTAGTGTCTTCGGCTAGTCGTGGGTGCCCTAGTACCTCTGCGTATCGCTTCGGCGATATGGGCGTGAAGATATAGTAATTTTATAAAATACTTGGCGACTGCTTGTCGCTTGTCATTAACAACTGATAACGGTTTGTATAGATAAAGCATTCGTTTTCAAAATTTCCATGTTTTTTTTCCTTCTGCTAAGAGTTACTAACACATTTTTATCACACATTTTTATACTAGACATTGCCTGCAGCGTTGTCCGCGTGGTTAATGGTCCCACAGGAATATATTCACAGGATAAAAATTATGCTATTTGTTAATCCAAGTTACCCTCTGTACGTGTGCCAAATTATTGAAAATCGCTTCAGCAGTTTTTACGTGAAGAAGTAACAAAGAAACAAACACACAAACTTTCTCATTTATAATATTAATAGGCTCCTTTGTAGAATAGATCACCTGTCTTCCTTACCAGGCATCTCGTAAAAGGCGTTTTAATAAAATATTAAAATTTAACAAATCATGGTCGAATTTCGACTACTGGGCGACCACTAGTAGGGATAAAAACACAGCCTAGAGTTTTGGCGGCTAACAAGAGAAAAATTATCAATTTTATTTTAATTTTTGTACTTTATGTACATATCAAATAAAATTAGCCAATTTGGGTGACATTTTGTATAATTTTGTTCAGTTAAAGTGCACAAGGGTAATCAAAGTATCGTGTATTTCCTTGTTTCCTCAAAATCTCAGTAAATGAGCTTGGGTAAGGAGGTCACCGTTTTACTCAAAACTTTGACATGATTTCTTATGACGATGTATTTGAAATAGTTATGGCCCATAATGTCAAATAGAAAGCTAAACTTGACTAAGGGCAGATGTTTAGACTCTAACCAAAAACAAAAAAAAGTAGTTTATATCCAATCGCTTAACTATCCTCGTGCTTAAAAACTATAACGTTATATTAATAGGTTTTAAAACGAAAGAATATTATTGCAGTATAAAAGAATGAGTTCGAGCCTTCCTGGAGGATCACTAACACTGTAGATTATGTCGAGAGGATAATTAATATGTTAATAAATATTAAATAATAATATAATTGGAAAACTGCAAAAACGTCGCTACTTAATAATTATTTCTTTTGGAAGGTAGCAAATGATTCCGAAATGGTCCTACATACATTTTATTAACAACCCAATTCTATTAAAAACATAAACAGGAAAGTTTGTAAGAATGGTACGGTACACAAGCTAGAATTCATAAAAAATATATTGTAGCACGCGGGCGAAGCTGCGAGTGGATGCTAGTACTTAATGCATAAAGTTTTAAATTGATTTATTTTATGTCTATTCTTTTTTGTCGTGTTTGTTATTGTCAAGAGCAGAGCCTTAATGTTATTCTGATGTTTTAATTATATTTCTGTAACATTTCATTTAAATCCGTTCAGCAGTTTGTGCGTGAAAAAGAAACTCATTCATCCACAGACTCATTCTCACAAAATTTTGCATGAATTAATATATTAATATTTTTCATTAGTACGATGAATCCTCATTTCCGATTATCGTTGCATTACACCTCAGCGGATGGACCAATTTTCCTGATTCTTTTCATTCTGTCAGTTATAGTCAGGAGAAAATTGCAGGTAAAATTGGAGAAACAATATTTAAATTTTTCCCATTTAACCTTTCAGTAGCTATCAATGTCAAGCGGTATAAAGTTTGCCAAGTCGGCTAGTATTAAATAAAAATGAACCCTAACAAACACGAAATTCCTCAGAAATATGAGAAGTGTAGTAATTATGGCGGCCAGTGTGTAAATTAATCCGAAACATTCTGACCCGAGCCTGCAGTAATTATACTTGAATATTTACTTTAGCAGATATTTTTAAGCATTTGTCCCGAACTTATTTGAAAGTAGCCAAATGTTTTCCGACCTAGCAATTTGTAGTAGATTTATCTTATTACTTACCAACGCCTTGGCTATTCCTGCCACCTAAGCATTCGTTCTCACCACTAATCTTACTTCATTTTCAGAAGCTGTAGCAAACAGTTACTCACTAATATTTTTTTAAGTGTCCGAGCACAATTATTTATTCCCCGACAAAGAAACTGCTTTAATATTCGTACAATACTTACTTCTCCCATTAAAAATGGCTAAAAATTCGCTTGTATACAGTAATTTACTTTTCCCGCAAGAAATTGTTTAGATATTCGCCCAGGAACATTTATTTTCTTCTCCCGTGAGACACTGCCTAAATATTTTCCAGGGTACAATTATTTACTGCTCCCGCAAGTAACTGCTTAGATCTTCTCCCAATTCGCCTTCCTGCCAAGCATCTTGTAAAAAGCGAGCATTTGAGACACGGTTACCATTAAGATTTCTGGTAGTAGAGTGCTTTGCAGCAACTTACAGGGGTTGGGATCTACCTGTTATCGCCTTACCTGTTCTTACCAACATATTGTTATTGCCACGTTCCGGTCTAAAATATAGGGTAGCACTTAGATAATAGGCCTATTAACCTGGTGACAGAACAGCAACTCACAACGTCTGGCCTATGGACAGGCCACGGTCGTCTGTTACCATCAGGAGAGCTGTGTGCTTATTTGATTCATAATACCATAAATAAAAAATATACGTACATACATATCTTCACACCGTCCCTTACGGGGTAGTCAGAGAGTATCCAGTTCCAAACCTCATGAAAAATAAAAATATACCGGTATGAAAATAAGATAATACTATCCAGCTTGCGACTTTCGATTCGAAAAATTGACAATCATACACGTTCACTCTGTTTTGTAATATTTATTACTATGTATACAGACAGAACTCTTTTTAAAGCTTTAATCGCCTTCGTGGTACAGCGGTCCGGCGTTGGATTTGACATATTGAGCTCTCGGGTTCGATCCCCAGGTTAGGCAACAAAAAAATGCAATCTATTCGCGGAGGCGAAAATATAAGGTTTTTTACAAACGAAACGAGTAAAATGAAGCTCGCTTTGATTTGTTAAAATATTTATAAATAGCAGCAACAATGCCACCTCAGTGAATTCGGGGAGTGACAGATCACAAAGACCAACCAATCACGAATCTTAGATCGGAGTGAATGAAACATCGTCGCGGTATTGTCAGACAATACAAAGATACCATTTCTTATTCAGAATAACACTTGCATTTCTTATGAAACCTTTCACGGGTTTCGAATCGGAATATCCCGGGATAAAGTGGCAGTCCTTTTGTATTAATATTGTTTTTATATGCCCTTTTTGTTCAATAAGTAAAATTTAATCTAACAAAAATAGTGTCGCTTGTTTTTCATAGGACTTTAATAGTTTTATTTATATTTGACTAGCAGCCTACCCCGGCTTCGCACGGTTATGAAACCTTCCAATTCAATCACTTCATAATATACTCGTATTTAAAAGAAACCTATCAAAATCCGTTGCGTAGTTCTTAAGATTTGAACATACAAAGGGACATAGGGATACAGGAAGCGTCTTTGTTTTATACTATGTAGTGATAACTTGTAAATTTTATATTTTACGAAAACACTTCAATTTATTTATTATTCTATGTAGGCGTGGAAAGCCTATTCGGTATTAGATAAACATTAGCTAATATTGAAAAACTTTGCACCCTTAAAAATACACAAATAATCATTTAAGAGTAGTTAGGTACTAAAACTATAAAAAATCGACTTTAATTTCAATACTTTTTATGATATTAGAAGGCAAACGAGCGGACGGATTGTCCAGTTGTTAAGAAACTTACGCCGCATAGAGACAACAAAGGTGGTAATTGTGCGTTGCCAACCTCAGGTCGGGACGTTAGGCCTCGAGCAAACGCAAGTTTATCAGCTACCTTGTCCTTCGAACTGGAACATGTCAACAGTAATTAACGACGTTATGGTGGCAGAATTCGACAAAGCGGTGGCACCAATCAGGATGAGTCGCTGCGAAACTCTACCACTTTGATACTATGGTCTATGTCATTTAAAGAAACAAAACTTGAGTGTAAAAGTATGAATAATTATAAAAAACACTGGTTATAGAGTGCTTTTCAGCAACTTGTCAGGATAGGAATACCTGTTCCTGTCGTCATAATGACAAGCATGTTCCGGCCTGGAGTAAGTAAGGTAAAGTAAGTAGGGTAGCCGGTGGACTTGTACAATTGGCCTAACATCTGGCCACAGTTCAGCGGCGCACCTATAATTTCCATGGTGTCTATAGGCGATGGTTTCTTTTTACCATCAGGAGAGGTGACCCACTCTATGCCCACTACGCTAGTTGCTATAGAAATTATGTCGAGTAGAGAGAGATAGTTTTAGTATTAGTTTTAGTATCAGTAAAGTAAGCGAGCTAAAAACTAAAAGTTTTCTGGTTTTAAAAGCGATTGTTATTTTGGACTTGATGGAGGAGTAGTGACTCGTCATTGGGCTCGGCTTCGTCGCCGATACCGGCAGCCACGGTGTAGTGTGACATGTGACAACCCTACTTAAAGTCAAACTCAACCACCCACTACCACGACCAGACCACGAATATAGTCTGAGCTCGAGCTTAAGTCAAGCTTTTAATCGATATATTCTGAGCTTTAACATGACGCATCCAAAACAATCTGACAGCACTAAACGCTTTTGCCTCTTACTTTACTTGCATTGAAAGAAGAAAGTAATAGCATATAATAAGCTTTGTTAGTCAGTGCCAGTTTGAAGGATAAGGTAGCCGGTAAACTTACTTTTGTTCGAGGCCTCCCGGCTTCAGGTTGGTAACGCACCATTGGTGTCTTCAGGCGACGTGAATTTTTATCATTAGGAAATTTCATAAAAATAATAGTAGGTAAGAGAATTACCACCATTATATACCTATCTGCTACAAGTTTATTTTTATATAATGTAAACTCAGAAAATATTTAAACATCTAAACGTATTAAAGCATATTGTTGGACTTTTTAAGAGTTCCAAAGCGAGAAAACTTTGATTGAGCTTTGGCGAACTTATTCGAGACAACTTTATAAATAAAAATTATGTTAAATAAGCGGTGCCGCTTATTGATAAAATATTCTTTAAATTTGTAATGAAACAAGTTAAATTGTGTAAGCGTTTACAAAGTTGTTAATACTCTAGATATTTCTGATAAAGTTTGGTGTTTTGTATTTTGGTGTTATGAAAGAAAAGTTTTTAAGTTTCAATGTACTTATTTGAATTCTTCCCACTTAGCATAGACATGATCAGAAATAAATGAAAAGAATATTACATAAATCCCTGGACAAGTCACACAAATTAAATCTAACCCCAAAGTAAGCAAATTATGTGCTTATATTATGGGTGTTAGTCAACGATACTTATACATAGAAATATTTTTAAATAGATACCAGAATAATCTTAATAAACATCAAGATCCGGAAATGCAGACACCTAAATGTTCATCACACAAATGCCTGACCCCGTCGGGAATCGAACCAGCGCCTTGCGGTTAGTCGGTGTAGCTTGGCGTGTACGCTAGCCACTCGACCAACGAGGCGGTCAATACAGAATACATTACAGAATAATAACTTATTTTCGATACAATAGTTGTAAATGTAAGAATATTTTACATGGAAAATCCGGTATCAACTGCTGTGTCTCATAGTGTCGCTTATATCGAATTATGAAATACTTGAACAGGGAAATAATATCGACATCTTTATTATTATCTAGCTGTTTGGCCGCGACTTTGACAATGTAGATTTGGTACGATTTTTATGCATAATGTCGTCCCCTATTATAGTAATAGTTCTTTGAGGGTCGATTTTAGAAAAAAGAAGTTAGCTTATAGGTGAATTTGGATTTTTAGCTATATTCAAGTCTAATATAATACAAATCTCTTTTGAGGTTATGCTTTGTAAGAGCAACAGCCAGATAGATAGACTTTTGCATTAATATAAACTAAAAAATAATTAATTTTAAGAACTTAAATTAAGAAATGATTTCACCTTTTCATCTTTTACTTTTGTCTAAAATCTAGATTAATACGTATGAGGACGGGATGGGTTCCATCCCTGTCTAAGGTGATAGTTTTTCTTTAGCTAAAAGTGCAAAAATTAAAATACAATAAGTATCTTCACGCTCATATCCCTGAAGAGGTAGGCAGAGGCATAACCAGGGCACCCACTACTAGCCGAAGAGACTAAGGCCCAAATGTGGTAGGTGGCAAGCCAAGTATCGCCAACCGGGCACATATCCAATCCCGAGCAACGTTATTTTTATTTAAAACCTCTATTTAATAGTAATAATTGTAATTCACAATAAAAAGTTAGTAAAGTGAATTTTAGTTACGATGTTAGATTTAGTCTAAACTTTGACCTAGTAAAAAAAACATAATTTAATAACTTTTATCTTTTATTTTTATATGGGTGCTTATTAAATTTATTCTGGTATCTATTTAAGTATTTATATGTAATAGTATCGTTGACTAACACCCATAACACAAGCATATAATTTGCTTACTTTGGGGTTAGATTCAATTTGTGTGATTTGTCCAGGGATATTTATTATTTATTATTTTATCTGATTTCTCCAAGTACTGAACTGATCTTACTTTTGAATTTCTCAAAATTATTAATAAAAAATTCAGTCCATATTTTATTCAAAATAATAAAAGAAACGATGGAAATAAAAATATCTCGAATCATTTCTCAAGGCTTTAGCAAACTGATCACGGTACTGGCTCAGGTTGAAATAACTCCTTTGATATATTAGCTATTCTTCTCAGTTCTGACGGGAAGTAAAAAGCGCATCTCGTGTTATTTTGTTTTATTGTCGGATCATAAATCGTACTCGATTTCTTAGGCCTCAAGTGCTGACGTGTCCTATTTATTTTTAAAACACTGTTAATACACATGTTTGAGAAGACTTTTAGCACTGACATTTATCATCACATACCAAGTATAAAACAAAGTCGCTTCCTCCGTCCCCTTGTAAACTTAAATCATTAAAACTACGCAACGGATTTTGTAGCAGTTTTTTTAATAGATGAAGTGATTGAAGAGGTTTTATGTATATTTCATAACCGTGCGAAGCCGGGGCGGGTCATGTCATGTCTTTTTTTTTCATTTGAACGTCTCTTAGCACTGACTAATACAATAAAAAAGAAATAGCAAAATTGGTCCATCCACTCTTGCATGATGCGTGGACCAAGAGAAAAGGCAAGAAATGGAGATTCAATTTTATACAGTGTAACTTTGAAAGGAGCTGTCAAATTTTGATATAGCGCGGTTAAAAGGTAATAACATTATAAATATTGTTACCAAATTATATTATTTAATTTTACAAACATACATTTAAAACAGTCCTTAAAAATACTTCACTTTTTGTCACGCTACCGCACATTTCGTACCTAGTTTGAGTCATGACGTCACCGGTCTGCAAATGCGACTGCGCTTGCATCGGTGGGAACCCGTTATTTTCTTTGTTTATTTTTTAATCACACATCTTATACCTATTTTGCGTCTAACAAAAATTGTAGAGTTTTTTTATTTTTTCATATGTTAACGACACAGACACTATAAAAAGTCGAAACCGCGATTTTCTCCAAAAATAAATTTCTTTTACAGTTTCCGAGTGCGAGTTTCAAGTGAAACGCCTGTAGAATATTCTCCCAGCCACTTTAAATGCGAATTATTTCATTTGCAAGCAACCTGTGTAGCAAAACGTAGCATATATTCACCCGTACGGACGTTATGCTCGTTGGAGGTACAGTATTTTAAGATATAGTTGATCAGATTTTATCAGAATGGTTTTGCTGCAGAGCAGGACTATAAAAATTCTATTTCGAAAAAATATTTCCACTATGTGGTGAATGTTTTAGTGTATTTTTTATGATATTGGAAAGCAAACAAGCAGACTTTTTCCTGATGGTAAGAAATAAAAAAAAGAACTAAAGGCACCAAAGTTGGTGCGTTGCCAACCTTGCTAGGCCTTGAGCGAATTGTGAGTCTAATACCGAAATTCAGCAAATATGTTATTTCGTTTTGGTTTATTTCCTTTTATCACCAAAACTATTTGGTTATATTTTGTTTGTCAGTTTCATGAAGTTTTTTTGACTATCTCTGGATGAATATTGTGATTGGTAGCAAATAATTGACATCAATTTAATGCAGGATCCAAAATTGCATTGTCATTTTTATTTACTTTAATCTTATCCAATATCTGCACATTTAACACCAGAGTAATATGGAGAAACGGTGGAGCTGTTTTTTAATGACAGTTCCGATTGGAGCGATGTCATTGGGCGAGTCAAATCCAATTACAGCTGTACGTACTCGACGGACGGACAGATTGGTAACGCAGGGTTTCACGGAATTTTTGTAACACTTATTTTAAAATATAAACTATACATGCGCAAAACACAACGCTCAAAGTAGATGATTTTTTTTAAGATATTGGAAGGCAAACAAGCAGACAGATTTCCTGATGTTAAGAAGTTCATGCCGCCTAGAGACGCCAAAGGTGGTAATGGTGCGTTGCCAACCTGAGGCTGGGATGTTAGGCCTCGAGCAAAAATAAGTTTACCGGCTACCTTACTTGACTTGACTTAATGAGGTCCCGGGTTTGGTTCCCGGGTCGGTCAAAATGTGTTTTTTTTCAATTTTCTAATAAAAACATGTGGCTCGGGATTGGATATGTGCTCAGTTGGCGATAGGCTTGCCACCTATGACATTGTGGGACTTATGCCCGATTTCACCAAGAGCCCCTATATTTTAGGGGACTTTTAACGTACTTTAGGGGACTGTTTTATATGAAAACAGTCCCATAAGTAACGTTAAAAGGTCCCCTAAAGTATAGGGGCTATATTTTAGGGGACTTTTAACGTACTTTAGGGGACTGTTTTATATGAAAACAGTCACATAAGTAACGTTAAAAGGTCCCCTAAAGTATAGGGGCTCTTGGTGAAATCGGGCATTAGTGTCTTCGGCTAGTCGTGGGTGCCCTTGTTGTATCTGCTTACATCTTAGGGGATACTTTTTCTCAATTCATTTTTAAGAAGTTTTATTGCACTCCAAATTACTGTAATCGATTTTTATTTTATTTTAAAAGTAATAAGAAATTATGTTATACAATGTAATATATATACAAATGTGCTAAGGCTAGTATTTGAAACAGCCAAACAGATTTTAATGAAGTTGCACTACACATAATTAAAAGTCGTGACATAGAAGTCTTAGGTTCTACGCAAACAACATCGGAACAAAGAGGGAACAAAAGCCAACAAAAAAAATATCTTATGACTATAAATATAGCTATTGGAATAGGTCATAATATACTTGCCTCGTATAAACTCTACAAAACCTTTTCTACTTTTTTAGGTGCGAACTGTTGTAGAATCTTGACGATAATTAAATATTTTTGATGGTACCCATGGTGTTGGTTGTACACGGGAAGGCGTTTCCATCAAATTTTAATTGAAATATTTACCTGAATTTCATGGCCCTTAGATATTTTCATCACAAATATTTATTTAGGTCCTCCTAAACACTTCTGATATTTAAGGGGAATTGAAGGGGAAAATAAATCGTCATTTAATTGGTTGGGGGACCGATAGAATGTGAAATAATATTTTTATTAACAGCTATCTTCTATATCACGAGATTTAGAACTGTGTTATTGTTGAATGTGTATTATTTTATTGCATTACAATTTTATAATTCCGATTCAGATATTTTTTTAATTCCGAATTACCTAAAAAACTTGTCGCCTCTGTGGCTTAGCAGTCTTTCGTCGGACTTGACATCTTGAGGCCCTGGGTTCGATCCTCAGGTCGGGCAACAAAAAAATAAAAAATATGTATTTCCGATTTTTTTAAAAAAACGTTGCCCAAGATTGGATATGTGCCCGATTTGTGATAGGCTTGCCACCTTTCAAATTGTGGGAGTATCTTCGGCTAGTCGTGAGTGCCCTGATTGTGCTTCTGCCAACTTCTTCAATTATATGAGCGTGAACACTTTTTAAATTAAATTATTGCCAAAATGAGTTAAACGCCTTGCGTGTGATTTTTTGGTGGTGCTTAATGCTTTTTTCAGTTTATTTTTATGTAATAAGATATCGATCAAACACACTACTCTTCTTTTTTATTTTTTTTCGATATTGGAAGGCAAACAAGCAGGCGGATTTCCTGTTGGTAAGAAATTCACGCCCCCTAGAGATACCAAAGATTGTAATGGTGCGTTGCCAACCTGAAGCCGGGATGTTAGGCTTCTAGCAAAAGTAAGTTTCTCAGCTACCTTAACCTCCACGAGAGAGATCACGTCAATGGCAAGCACTTACCTTATGATGGCAGGAATAGGTAAGGTAGTGGTACCAATCCGGGTGAGTCGCTGGTACATTCTATAACCATGTAGGATGTCACGGATGGTCATGACGGAAGGTGTATTCTCGCCTTTTACGAGCTACCTGGCAGGAAAGAATGGTCTGTTCTGCAAAGGAGCCCAGACAAACACTAAGAAACCTAATGGAAATCCAAGAAATAACCGTGGTATATAGATTCCGTAAATGTTGTAGGTGTGTCGCTGACTTGGGGCCGAGGTGTGAGCCCTATTATGGAAGTCTGTTGGCTTTCCTAACCTTTGGATCAGAATATGACACTGTCATTATGGTGTCAGCAGTAGATAAATAAATAAATTATAATTAAATAAATAAATAATTATCTTTAGACAAATTACACATATTGAATCTAACCCCAAAGTAAGCAAATTATATGCTTGTGTTATGGGTGTTAGTCAACGATACTAATACATAGAAATACTTAAATAGATAGCCAGAATAAATTTAATAAACACCCAGACCCGGAAATGCGGACCTCTAAATGTTCATCACACAAATGCCTGCCCCCGTCGGGAATCGAACCCGAGCCTCGCGGTTAGACGCTGTAGTTAGGCGTGTACGCTAGCCACTCGACCAACGAGGCGGTCCATAAGATAAGACGGCCCTATCCGGATAAATTACTAAAAAGACAATATTAAAATTTGTATTTTAAGAAATTTTTACTTCCTAAAATATTCTTCTTTTAAAAGAAAAATGTCTGATTGTTACGTGAACAAAGTAGAGACATTCTTTGATACAAATAAATCATATATGTAGGATGAGATAAGGCATTTGAATGAGAACTGAATCATAAAGATCGAACTTCAACAGGTAATTTCGTTTGAACATTCAACGTTGTTTACAAATGCAACAGGTGAATGTGACTACTCAATGAAATAATTTTACATTTGATTAATTTACTGGATGCTTCTGCCATTCAATCTTAAGATATCCGCGATGGTATCTCAGCCGAAAACTTGAAGGGTTGGGTTTGTGTATTGATACCATTTAGAGGAACTAGTGTGGAAGGGCTTTGAAGGGATAGTTATTTTTAGACATGCGAATTTATACTAATACATATGATCGAAAGGTTATTTTCTATGTTATAAGATAAGGAACAGGTGGATAGCTCTCCAGATGGTAAAAACAAACTATCATCTATAGACACCATATTATTGTTGCGTCGCTATCTTATGAATTTAAGGTATATATTTTTATGAGATACGTACACGAATAAGCACTTTTTTTATATTGGAAGGCAAACAGGCAGACGGACGCTGCCTAGAGACACTGAAGGTGGTAGTGGTGCGTTGCCAATCTGAAGCCGGGATTTTAGGCTTTGAGCAAAATTATGTTAACCGTCTATCTCACCCTCCGAACGAAATACATCAACGGCAAACGCTAACGTTAGGGCGGCCGCAGAATCAGGTAAGGCTTTAATTCCTACCCGGGCAAGTTGGTGTACATTGCTCTGCCACCAGTGGTGGAAAACTATAGTGTGTCATGTGGTTTTAAATAAAAAAACTAAATCATTAAAGAACATATTTACATTTTTTTAATGAACGTGATGGTTTTAATGTGTATTATTATTGAGTAAGTATTTTATTTATTTTTAATTAAGATACAAACGTATGTAAATAATTTACACATTTTTGTTCCTTTAGTTTTTGGCACTAGTGTTAAGTTTGACTCTTAAGCCCGTCACACATGTAGCTATAATATGTATTAATATGCCGCGCTATAATGTATATTGTAGTAAGATACCACACACGGAGACGATGCTATAATATATATTTTGCCAAGTTAATACAAGCTTAATAATATGTATTAATATGCGATAATACATTCGTTGGTGACGTCATAGAAATATATGTTATAGTTGCGTGTGCGGTCGATTGAATATTTGTATAGAAAATATATTGTAGTATTATGTCAAGATAAAGTTCATATTAATATATATTATAGCTACGTGTGTGACGGGTTTACAATCAGAAGAATTGTACATGTTCACTGGCCTATGACAATAAAAAACAGATACACCTATTAAATTAGTTAAACTATTCTATCCGTATAATAAGATTTAACAGTTTTGATACTTGAGAAACTTCTAAACTTGGGAAATTAAATGCTCAAACCTCCTTATTATTCTAGTTACCGGGTGCCAGCAATGGCAGTTTAGTACACCTAATCACAACGTTGACCCCATAATAACTAAACCTGGAGGTCCCTTGACTAAATTAATTTAATTTTAAACTTCGGATATTAAAATGACAAATTGTTGCAGATATTACATAAATGTATATTACATGAGTTGAACTCTTGCATAATAACGATTTTAATGCAACACCTGTTTTATTACAGGTTGGTTGGAAGATTTATATTTTATTTAACATTAATTTAATACTTGAAATCAAATTGTATTTGATATCAAAGTACAAAAGTTAGATTTGGGAGATAATCTATTTTTTTTAATATCTAAGTAGGTAAGTAAAAATCTTCACGTCCGTATCCCGAAGAAGTAGTCAGAGGCACAACCAGGGCACCTACGACTAACCTAAAACAGCAAGTCCCACAGTGTGATAGGTGGCAAGCCTATCGCCAAACGGGTACATACTCGTATTCAATCCCGAGCAACATTTTTTTTATTACCTTATCAACTCACATTTTTGTGTTTGTTATTGCCCGACCCGTTTGTTATTACTTGAAACCGGGACCACGTGAAGTCAAATCCAACATCTGGACCATTAGACCACGGAGTTGAAATTCAAATATCTACTTTACGTAATAGTTTTTTCAACGACGGATAATAAACAACATAACTCCACCAATTCATTCATTCCCAGATTCGATATCCGAAAGTTTATGCATTTAAAAAGAGGATGGTCCTTTATGTTATGAATATATGTGTTTCTGGATTTAGGTGTTAATATGTATCGAATTTTTATTTTTTTTTATTTTTTAGCACTTGCCCTGTGCGTGGGATAAATTTCTATAAATCTTAAAGAAAGAAAAAATTTCGCCCCAGACAGGATTTGAACCTGTAACCTTTCGTCTCAAGCCGACGAATGCTCTAACCAATTGAGCTACTGAGGATTCAAGTCCCGTGGCGAAATTTTTAATTCCTTTCTAACCCGTTAACGCGGGTAGTTATGTTATGCGGGTAGTTATGTTATGTAGTTAGTTAAAAAAATAAAAATACGATGCAAGAAACGAAAGGGGTGGGTACTCAGAATTGTGTATCTATAGGACATAACTACCCGCGTTAACGGGTTAGAAAGGAATTAAAAAAAAATTCGCCATTCTATTTTTATTCAAATACTAGCTGTCCCGACGAACTTCGTACCGCCCGTTTAGTTTGTATAGGAAAAATTACAATGTTATTACGTTTCCGAACAAATGATGCTCGAACTTAATTAAGTAACCACGTTTCCGAACAAACGATGCTCTTTCAATTCAATATAGTCTATGGCTGTGAATGAAATTGACATTTGTTACGCGCGTTTTTTAAAATATGCAAAATTAAATGTACATTTTTCAAAATTTTCGAGAGATTTTCTTAATATTTTTTCCGTAAGAACCTTCTCCTAAAAATAACAAATACAACAAAAAAATTATGAGTGAAATCAGTCCAGCCATTCACGTGTGATGCCGTGAATAAGGAAAACGGGTTTCATTTTTATATAGATTTATTTATGTACTTATAAGCATTGTACTTATAAGTATCGTTGACTTAGTAACATCCGTAGCACGCATATAATTTGCTTACTTTGGGCTTATATCAATATGTGCAATTTATTCAGATTTGTTATTTTTTACCAGAATTTAAATTATTTTAAAATTAAAACGCAAGAAAATTATAAGATATATTTTCTTGGTTTTAAAAATCATAACTAATTACATTTTAATTTATCGCCTCTGTGGTCTAGCGGTTCAATTGTTGAAATTGACTGCATGTGGTCCCGGGTTCGAGTCCCGGGTCGGGTAACAAAAAAAATTGGGTTTTTTCCAATTTTCTAATAAAAAAATGTTGCTCGGGATAGGATATGTGCCCGGTTGGCGATAGGCTTGTCACCTATCACAGTGTGGCACTTAGTATCTTCGGCTAGTCGTGGGTGCCCTGGTTGTGCCTCTGCCTACCTCTTCGGGGATATGGGCGTGAAGATACAACTATTAAATTTACGCATAAGAGTTACTTTTATTTTAACTTTAAAATTTTAATTTTAAACTTATAAAAATGCAATTTGCTTACAAAGTTCACAAAGTTTTTAAATAAAATAACGTTATTCTTAGCTTATCACATTCAGGACAGATTTAATTATAGATAAAACTCATTTCGCCCGTTATTTAACTGTGTTATAATTTATTAATGCATACTGTATGTAATCAGGTAGGTAATTATTCTCTTTGGGAGTTTTGATTAACATAATACAATACTGAAATTAACACATTCACAGTGAATTCAGAAAACAATATTTCGGAGATGTTGAGTAAAAGCTTATTCTAATTTTACTTTATGAAATGAGTTTGGTATGTCAGAAAAAGCATGAAATGATGGATGCGGTCGAAATGACGCTGAGTATAAATGGTGCCACTACATTGAGATCAGCGAAAGATTGGGATTGAAACATAGAGTACCACCATGTCTATAATGGATTGAAAGAAAATGTGGGCGTAAAAATGAGAATGGACATGCTCCGTTGGTTTGGTCACGTAGAAAGATTAGTAGATAGGAGATTAACAAAACAGATGTGTATGTATACAATGCGAATGTGCATGGATGTAGGTACCCGAAGAGAACTAGTTTTGCATTCCACGACCAAATCTTTTGGATGTTATCCTAGGGTGGTGTTAAGAGTTTCTGTATGTTTTCGTGTTTGTGCATTTTTACCAAATTATTTTTATTTACAGATTTTGTTATTTTCCACAATTCATATGCTAGTACATTACATCTCTTTTATTTAAAGTATAAGTATATGTCTGTAATTTTGATTACCAACACTAATCTAATTCAATCTTTATAGGAAATCTCTTTTTCTCACTATATCATAGCTGTACGTCAACCCTGCTAATACACACAGTATTAGTAAAACACCGTAAAAACATCGACGTGTCGTTCATAAACATCGATATTTTCGACATCGATATTTTATTTCTAAAAACATCGATATTATAATATCGATACTTTTATGAACGATGTTGCATCCCTAGTCATCACGGGAAAAGGAATAGGTAATAATAATAATTGCTATTTATTCTCACACAAGTTAAATGTACCAAAATGATTTTCCAAGCGATTAAATAACGGCCTGGCCTTTGATTGAACTTATTATGGACGAATCGAAGCGTTATAATATCATGATTTCAAGATAACAATTTATCTTTGAGTTTTTGGCCCATAAAATACCTTTTTTTATCGATTAATAGATTCTCTGGTGAAAGGTTTAACGCTAAAGAACGTTTTTAAAGCCAGGGTTCGATTCGAGCGAAGCAGGGTTCGAAATTATTCTCGTACTTTTCCACAATCCACTTTATATCAGACAAGCCAACCAGTTTTAACTTTTTACAGCATCATCAGAGCTTTTCAGCTGAAGATAAATAATTCTACTCCACTTTTAATTTTCAGTGTTTAGTCGTCAGTTACTTACGGTACATAAATAAAAAGTTTTGTAATGTAAACAAACTACAACCACCTGCAATTTTTTTGGATCTTCATTCTTTTATCTAATAGTAAAGAAGAAGATAAACAAAGTTTGATTTTAAATGTCCAATTGTAAAATACTTTATACTAATAATAAAATATGTCAAACTATTTTAAATGTCAAAAAGTAGAATAAAGGGATTTGTTTTTTATACAATCATAATCAATTTTCTTTATTTTGCCTTAGCCTTATATGTTATATGTCCCGATAAGTATGTATCAAAAATAGATCACTATACTATATAAAAAGTAGAAATAAAATTATACTGTTTCTTTATTCTTTCATCAAATGAAAGATGTTTTCACTACCAAAATATCTTTATTTCATCATTTCATACTACATAGTGTAAAACAAAGTCACTTCATTTGTCCCTATGTCCCTTTGTATGCTTAAATTTTTAAAAATACGCAACGAATTTTGATGCGTTTTTTTAATAGATAAAACGATTAGAGAGGAAAATTAATATGTATATTTTATACCCGTGCTAAGCCGGGGCGGGCCGCTAGTTTTATTAAATAACCCGTTTAAGGTACAAAATATTTTTATTTGTAGAAAATAAAAAAATACTCAAAATGTTAAACTTACTAGGTGTGTGAAAAATAAAAGCATATAAAAACATGCTCCACTTATACCATTCAAAGATATCACTTTTCAGGAAAACCTTTACACATTTTAAACAAACTATAGAGGAAAATAGCACAGTTTGATAGCCGACTAACCTTTTTCAAAGGTAGTAAAAACTATCAATGTATACCATCAAGTACGTGATACGCAACATGAAGTGTTACTGATAGGATCTAGAAGTAATAGAAGGTTCGGCGATGTAGTTTGAGATTCATCCCGTCACGTATCCTGAAA
The DNA here is from genome assembly GCA_002245505.1 of Calephelis nemesis. Lineage (NCBI taxonomy): Eukaryota > Metazoa > Arthropoda > Insecta > Lepidoptera > Riodinidae > Calephelis > Calephelis nemesis. The sequence continues at coordinate 144,716 of NJDD01000028.1, forward strand.
GGACGTAGGAGCGAAGGATAAGTTTACACTATGACAAATTCGAAACTGTCACAGGCAGAAAATAGTTGTAGTGTTGGTAGAGTAAGTTGGCCAATGGTGGTAATTCCACTGTTCACAAACTAAACTTATTTTAGATGCATGCTATCTTTCTCAAATGAAAAAAAAACAAAAGAGATGGAACGTTTTAGACACGTCAGATTAGTCCGAACATGTCAAATCGCGATGTTTTTAATCGACGTTTTCCGAGTGATAGTTTAAACGTCTGTAGAAATGATGTGTACGGTCTAATTTGACAGCGCTAACAGTGTTTTGTCTCTTTCTGTTTCTTTCGTTAAAAGAAGACAGCGATAACTTAAAATTAGTTTAGTGAGTGCGCAACAAAATTACCACCATTATCAACCAAATAAGAGATCGGGCAATTTTAAACCAGTTTCCAGGTAACCGCTGTTATTTTTCAATGATTAACAAAAATACCTTAGCAACAAAACTCTAGAAGGCCTATCTTGATCTGAAGACAGGTTTTTAATATTGGCTGTTATTAGGTTTAGGTTTGTGGCTTTATTCATTGATTTTAAATTAACCCAAAGGCGAAATTAATACCTTCTCCTCCAGTCGCAATAATTATGTCAGTCTATTAAAACGTATCTTCGCGCCCGTAACACCAAATACAGGTAGAGCTGTAATACTCG
>NJDD01000028.1:146137-157999 GCA_002245505.1 Calephelis nemesis
ATATAAAAATCATATATAAAGATGATTACTGTTTTTATAACGTATTTGTATATTTATTATTAAGTTATCAAAGCCAAAAAAATATATATTGGGAACAAGACTTGGAATTCTGGAAAAGGGACGCCCAGGGGACTGCTTTTTAAGGTGTTTAAAGTGCATTCATTTAAATATTACGAATTAAAATACTAAAATAAGCAGTGGTATCCCTAGAATACATGATACTTGACCGTTATTGATACAAAAAAACTGAGAAACATTAAGATTTATTTAAAAAAATGGCTTGGGACAGCGATTTTCCATTTAGTGGAGAATTGCCCATATATCAAAATATTATTTGTTTGTCCAAATAGCAATAACTATTGTAATATTACCTATATATACATATAATGTAAAATACAACATTTATAACACAAGATAAAAATTTTACGTAATTTTACCTAACTCAAAAAGACGAAGCAAGATTATAAACGCGTATGAGACCGCCTCGTTGGTCGAGTGGCTAGCGTACTCGCCTAACTGCATCGACGAATCGCGAGGCTTGGGTTCGATTCCCGACGGGGGCAGGCATTTGTGTGATGAACATTTAGATGTCTGCATTTCCGGGTCTGGGTGTTTATTAAATATATTCTGGTATCTATCTAAGTATTTCTATGTAATAGTATCGTTGACTAACACCCATAACACAAGCATATAATTTGCTTACTTTGGGGTTAGATTCAATTTGTGTGACTAGTCCAGGGATATTTATTTATTTATGAGAGAGAGCGCGGTACGCTCTCTCACTTCCTCGCACACCGATACCTTGAAATGAATTCTGCGCAACAACATGATAATTGTTACCTATTTCGAAGGCGGATTTAAGTGTTGCACTATACCAAGCTTGATTTGTGAAGAATGTAGTCTAAATAGTTTGGGAATAAAGTGGCTATAGCATATAGACGGAACTCACGGCCATACAGAAGGACAGGAACAATATATAATGGAGGGTGCCGCCAACGCTTCTCGACGGCGGCGCCGGGGCAGGAGGGCCTGGGCCCTAGCGAGTCCCACACTCGGGCCGAAGCGCGGCCCGGTCGGACGTAAATGTCTTTTCCCCTGCGAGACAAAAAAAAAAAAAAAAAAAGGTACAATATATAATGGTGCCGTTTAGCCATCCTCCTACTGAACCCTAAAAAGAACAAAAGAATCGGAAACAAGTGCATTTAACCAGCACCGCCAAAGTAGCGACATGCCAACTTTTATTACGCAAATATCCTGTTGAAAAATTCTCTACCTACATTGCGAAATTAAAATATGGGAAAATGTTTATCTTGAGTACGGTCCTCACTTGACGTGAATGAACCCGCCGTTTGTGAAAATATGAATGGACTATATGAGGTCCTTTGAGGCCATGTTTGAATATTTTTATTACCTGCCTATTTCGTCATCATCTTGATTATTATTCAAAAATCGCAAATAAAAATCGTCCACCGCGTGACTAACATAACATTGAATTAACGCAGTAATCACATGTTTCAACTTGTCACTTTGATAAAAAAAACCACCTGTCAACCATCGTGGAACTTGATGCCCTGGTTGTACTTCTGCCTGACTCTACGGAGATACTATTTTTTTGCTTTGAATAAAATAGCAATTGATATACAGACTGACTGGTGAGATACCTTCAATACTTATGGAGAGTACTCGGTACTCGATTCTCGTTAACTTGATATAAAAAAATAGAAGCTTAATTTTTTATCGAAATATTTCTAAAAATAAGTGAAATTTGGATATTATACTCCGTCACGTGCGGCGCGGCACACGACACGCCGCTGCCACCCCCGCCCTCCATCCCGCTACCGCGGTGTCCGCGCTCTGTCCAATTATTCCGCAGTTAAATACTGGACTCTCGGTGTACTGTGTACGAAGTTTACTAAGAAGTTATTTAATATTTCGTTTTTATGTTATTTTATTTCATGATATATGTTCGCATACTATCACGTCCTCAAATGTTGAAGGTATCTCACCAGTCATCCTGTATAAATGTCACGCCATTTGTGTCATTGCTATGATATTGCTAGCCACATAAAAGAACCCTGATTGTTGTTTGTCAAGTTTAGGGGCACACACTAGACAGTGAAAGTGAGTTACGCTATTCTTTTTTCTTTATTTTACTTGATTTTTGGAATCCATGATGATGATTCTTTGGCATACACGTTTTGTTCCTCAATGATCAGCGTTCTTTCTTCCCAGAAGAATACGACAGCAGCGAGCAGTGATTTTAAAACGGCAGGAGTAAGAAAGACGATGGTGCCAATTTGGGTTGGTCGTCGCAAAACCGAATCACCTTGTTTAAGTCACGGTGTCAGTGATAGCAACCTAACGCTCTTCCCTTACCAGCAGATTGATAAGCCCGCAACTAATACTGAGCTACATTACTAAATGCACTATTCTTCCCCAATGTTAGGTGTCGATAATAATATTGTAAATACAAAAGTCTTCCTGTCTGACTGTCTATTGCTCTGTCAAGGCTGAAACACTAAACCGATTTTGATAAAATTACATAAGAGTTTAAACATAGGCCCACTAAAAGACATCATCATCATCAAAGGACTGTAATAGTAGGTAGATGAAAGTTTGTATGAAAATCTTACCTACTCCACGCTGACGAAGTCCCGGGCAAACAGCTGGTAATAAATAATTAGAGACCACTGAAACTGCAACAAACTTACTTCATTGCCACGTTTTGATATTTTTTAATGACGCGTTTTATATTTACTATCTCCTGTGACCAACAGAAATACAATAGAGACAGCAAATACAAAACGCGTCATTGGACAACTATTTGATGTACACTTTACCCAGTGATCATCACTAAGGCTGCTTTCAGATGATACGCGCACGCCAAGCGCACGCCACGCTCGCCGTCGCTCGTCGAACACGCTTTGATTTTTTTTCGACATATTTGAGCCCTATTGTCATACCAATATTCTCAAATTGCATTGACCAAAGCGCCCGCCAACCGTCCGCCAAACGACCGCTTAGTGCCCGCCAAGCGCTTGCCACGCGCGCACCCCTCGCGCACTCCTCGCACGCGCAGTACACGCGTTAAGCCCGCGCTTCAGCTAGTGTTGTATTGACTGTCACTAGTACTAAAAGTGGGTAAGAGGTGTGTGTGAGGCGCGGGTCTAAGACGCGCTCAAAGCGTGTGCGTGCTCAGCGCGGATACGCGTGCTAAGCGCGGGTCTAGGGCGGGCTCAAAGTGTGTGCGTGCTCGGCGCGGGTCATCTGAACACGCCCTAAAAAGATACCGAATAGCCCCGCTGGTCCGCTTACGGCTATTTTAATAAAGAAAAATGAACATTAGTTTGTCATTTGCCGAGTAATCGCGTAAAAAACATACAAAAAACTATTTAATTGAATGTTTTTATTTATTTTTACGATATTGGAAGGCAAAGAAGCAGACGGATTTCCTGATGGTAAGAAATTAACGCCGCCTAGAGTCACCAAAGTTGGTAGTGATGTATTGCCAACCTGAGGCCAAAGATGTTAAGCCTCGAGTAAAAGTAAGTTTACTGGATACCTTATCATGCGAACTGAAACACGTCAAAGGCAAGTACTGACATTGTGCGGCAGGAATAGGTAAGGCGGAAAACCAATCCCGGCGAGTCGCTGCGAAATTCTACCACCTTAGTAAACCTATCCTTGAACTCGGTTAAAAATAGTAAGAAACATATCACTTGTCGCTATTTTTACATAATTGAAATGCATAGATTTTTTTTATAATTCCAGAATGTTCGAAAAATTGAAAAATCAGACATCAACAGAATCTTTGAATTCATTCTACATTTTATAAAGTCAATAAAAATCAAGTGATCCGCTGATACTCTTATTAATATTTATACGATTGAATTGTTAATTTAGCTTTAGATTCACGAATGTTAAAAACTGGGTCGAATTATTATTGTAGGTAAAATGTGGATGCTTCTGGAGTTTTTTTGTCTTTAGTATTTATTTGGTTTGCGATTACAATTGGCTTAAGGTATATTAGATTATGTTTTTAGCTCCAACGGAGAAAGAGGGATGTTAAAAGTTTGATGTGTGTGTGTGTCTGTGTGTGTTAATGGACCGATTTCAATACGAATTTGCGTATCCCGTAAAGGATTTGGAATTAACAAATTTCTGTAGTTAAAGATAAACTCTCTTTTTGTTCATTTTTACTTCTCAAGTATTTTGTATATTTTAGCTTTTCGTGAGCAATAAAGTATTAAATAAATAAAAATTTAGGTTTCTGCATTTCTAGATTTGGGTGTTTAATAAATTTAATCTAGTATCTATTTATTTATTTATTTTATGAGAATGGAAGGCAAACAAGCAGACGGATTACCTGATGGTAAAAAATTCTCGCCGCCTAGCGACACCATAGGTGGCAACGGTGCGTTGCCAACCTGAGGCCAGGATGTTAGGCCTCGAGCAACAGTAAGTTCACTATTTAAGTACTTCTATGGATAAAAATTTTCCTCTCTCGATACTCTCTGTCTACTACGCACGGGACATAGAGTGGTGGTTATGTATGTGTGTGTGTGTTATAATTCGCTTACTTTAGGGGCACTTCCGCGTTCCTAAATTTAATTTAATAATAAATTAACTTTTATCCCACACAAAATACAATATGCATGGTTATAACGTAAAGAAAACATAAAACTGGTTCCCGTCGACCGCAGTCGCATTCGCAGGCTGGTGACGTCATGACTCGTACTAGCTACTAGGTACAATATAGCGTGACGACAAGTGAAGCATTTTTGCAAACTATTTTAAATGAATGTTTATACAACTAAATATTACAATTTAGCAATAATACTCAAAATGCATTTGCCATTTGAGCCTATACCCCCATATATTAAAATGTGGCCGGTCCTATCAAAGTTACCCTGTAAATATAGATTACATTTTTTGCAGTAACATAAACATTACGTGTTACAAAAATATCACCATAAAACATATCGTATCACAATATGTTTTCTCAATTCGGAAGTACAACAAATAAAAGGAAGGAAAAAAGGGTGCTAGCAGGGCAGAGGTGAGGCTGGCACTTAGGGTGGAAAAGATGTATGACTTTTCTTATACTTACGACTAAAAGCATAGTATAAATATATACTTGTAATAGAACTTGTAATTGTGCGACAAAGTAAGGGTTTCTAGATAATAGCAAAAAATTCGCTAGTTTCAATGTTTGATCATTAGTCAAAAATACAAAGGTGCCATCTTGGATACTGGTGAATTAATTTTTTTCTGTAATTTCAGTGATTTTTCCAAGCTCTTTTTAAACGCCGACGGAAAAAACGTGCCTTCTAAGTTTGACGTGACTTTGTGTGTCTGTTTATGGCAACACAACTTTTGAACGGATGGACTAATTTCGATGGGTTTTTTTTATTGTTTGGAAGTTTAAGTGATCGAAATGGTTCTAAATTATGTTATAAATAGTTTTGATATAAACATTACGTGATCCAAAAACATCACCATTAAACATATCGTATCACACGTTTGAACATTTTAAATTTCAGTATTATAATGTAAATCAAAAACCAACACAAAAACAAAACTTACAAGTAGGTAAAGGTATCTTCACGCCCATATCCCCGAAGTGGTAGGCAGAGGCACAACCAGGGTACCCACGACGATCCGAAGATACTAAATCCCACAATGTGATAGGTGGCAAGCCTATCGCCAACCGGGCACATATCCAATCCCGAGCAACATTTTTTATTTTATTAGAAAATTGGAAAAACCCCATTTTCTTTTTGTTGCCCGACTCGGGATTCGAACCCGGGACCTCATGCAGTAAAAAGTAGACATTAGAAGTAAAAAGGTGATTACAATTACTAGATGCAAATGCGAAAGACAACAGAAACTTGAATGTGACTTGAGTAGCGCCGTCACTACATGCAGTAGGTACAAATAATTAACAGTATGGAAATATGCCAAGTTGGTAAAATAGTTATTCTACGTTTCATAAACGTATTTATTACGGATCAATCGAGCGAAGCGAGTGAAGGTGTATGTGTTTAGACGGGGTTGTAGTTGTATGTTTGTATGTTTGTTCGACTGTAACTTGAGTAGCTTTGATCTGATGTTAATGAAATTTGGCAGGTGTGTAGATAGATGTACTTAAAACAATTTTTAAGTTCGAACATGGGTAAAATCAGGTGAGGGTATAAAAATAAATTTAGAATAATTATTTCATGAATAATGAAAGAGTCCAATTTAATCATTTCAAATCTGTTTTTTCAAAACTTGAAAAACTTTACTATAGGAGAATAATACCACATTAATTATTTTAGGTTGGAGTTGCAGTATATTTGGGCTTAGAAGCTATCCAGTAGTCCAGTAGTCTTTGTAAATAAACACAAAGTTTTTCACTGTTCACAATATTATAATACGTTTATACTGCTTTATGTTAAATAATTACTTACTAAGAAACTTCTAAGGAGCGAGCGTTGGTTTATTTATTATTGGTGCAGTTTTATGAATTGTTGCTAGTTTTAATACTACAATTTTTAGGGTTCCGTACCCAAAGGGTAAAAACAAAAACAGAAACCCTGTTACTAAGTCTCCGCTGTCTGTCTGTCTCCAGGCTGTATCTAATAAACCGTGATAGCTAGAAAACTGAAATTTTCACAAATGATGCATTTCCATTGCTGCTATAACAACAAATAGGTACTAAAAATAATTTATAAAAATTAAAAAAGTAACCCCATACAATCAATGTGTTTTTTTCGTATGTTTTTGCCTAATATTAAAAAAGGTAACAGATAGACGCTTCAAATTTTCACAGAATATGTACTTGTATATTACCTTTCGAAATAAATAATTAAATAACAATAAAGTAAATGTGCGAGCGTCGTTATGCTGCGCGGGTGTGTATCGAAAACCTACCTATAAGTTTACAATTTACTACTTGCTGATGGTACGGAACCCTTTGTGCGCGAGTCCGACTCGCACTTTGCTGGTTTTTAATATTTATGCACTCAAAACCTTAGTCTTGTTTTTGTCCTGGTTTGAAAGTACGAGGAGCCTGTAAGCTTCTGCAAGCAATAAGTTTTTTATACCAGCGTCACAACCAAGGGCTGTTGCCTCTGTGATCTAGTTATACGGAGTTGGCGTTAACTACATAAGGGTCTGTTTGTGACATCGTCAGTTATACAGCGCTCTTTATGATATGAGTCAACCGTAGGGCGAGCCTGTAGATACTACAGATGTTATTGGTGCATCGCTGTCTTGCGGCCTTGATATAAGTCTAATGTATAATCTACCGACAATTTTTTTTGAAATTGACTAATGTGTTGCTAACCTCGCGGTTTTTACAACTTCACCGGACTTTCCAACTACTACTGACTAGCTTACGCTCTGGACCGTGACACTCTTAGTATGGCGACAGGAATAGGTAAGGCTGTCGATCTTTACCCGGGCATATTGCAGCATAGCATTTTACCACTAATTGCGTTGCTAGTCTAAGCTCGAATCTTTAGCTGCCCAGCAGATACGCCATTCTACACTGAGGGGCCATATTAAAGGCAACGTTGCCCACGATTGGATAATTGTCCGGTTGGTGATAAGTTTCCCACCTATTACGTTGTGGGACTAAGAAGTACCTTCTAATCGTAAGTGCCCAAGTTATGTCTTTACTAACCTCTTCGAGAATATTGGGGTGAAAATACTATTAACTCATAACCTAGAGTTTTTTTTTTGCATTTGTAAACAGTAGTGCGATAAATTTTTGCGTTTAATCCCCTACATCACACGACACCGTCGCCGCCGGTCTCGGCGACGAAGAACTCTCTTGCACCCGGCGCCTAACGCCGAGCGACGAGCCGCCACTATTCCTCTACTTAGTCCTCCCAGTAACCAGAACGCAGCAGCAAATCGAGGTACGGTCTCCCGGGAGACAGCTCTATTTGCTGGCTTTGTAGGTAACAGTCCAATGCATTTAAATAATGATGTCTCTGGCTGAGCACTCTGCTTGGCCCACAAAGCTCGGTGAAGTTGTAAAAACCGCAACGTTAGCAACAAATTAGTCAGTCAAAAAAAAGCGTTAATTCCAAATAGAGTAATGGCACATAAAATGCGCAACGCTAAGTAAAAAACTTACGCCATCTACTTCAAAGAATCGAGCAACAAACGAGCACTACACCGTGTGTCAACATTTTGAACGAATGAGTTAACACATCCGGCTCGGCGCAGTGAACTGAGATAGCGCACTTGTGTGACGCAGCGAAGAGTTACACACGTGTGTTTGCAGCCTTAGGCTGGTAACACATTATTGTTATTATTATTTTCATTCATTATAATTATTTATTATTTTCGGTTATAGTTTACGGTAGACAGGGATAAATTAATTTATATTCTAAAAATTGTTTGTATTAATAAATAATCATGTAATCAATACTATAAACGGTGTTTAAATAGTAAGTAAATAATTAAACTAACTTAAATTTGCACACCACAAGTTGGCAGAATATGTAGAAACACCTAAATAATTTTGTAACAGTTTTATAACATCCATATTAAGCAAATAAATATTTTTTTTCTTTTCTTTCCTTCTTTTCTTTCTTTCTAAGTTTATACATTTAAGATAAAAAATATATTAAAAATATAAACATAAAAAATAGAGTCCCAAAGACGGTGGTCTTACAACCAAACCGTCAGTGGTCAGGGAGACAGACTGAGGATCCGCCGCACAATTTTCGCAATAGTCCTCAAATTAGCTGCCTTCCGAATCCGGCTCTTAATCAAGGGTTGCAGATGTATTACAATTATTATTTAAAAAAAGTAAGTAAGTATCTTTACGTTCACATCCTCGATGAGGTAGGCAAAGGCACAACCAGGGCACCCACGACTAGCCGAAGATACAAGTCCCACAATGTGATAGGTGGTAAGCCTATCGCCAACCAGGCACATATCCAATTCCTAACGATATTTTTTATGAGAAAACTGGAAAACCCAAATTTTATTTTTGTCGCATGACCCGGGATTCGAACCCGAGACCTCATGCAGTCAAGTCCAAAACTTGAACCTCTAGACCACAGAGGAGAGGCGAGGCGAGATCTTCAGTTCACGAGACCAACTACTTTGTTTCCAAACCTTTTAGTACGCCATCTGTGATCTTTTATCGTTATCATCAATATATTTGTTTGTGTGTGTCAAATGCATGGTAATGAGGGTAATGTTTTATTTATTGATGTAATATACTTCATAAGCAATATTATTGAAAAATATTAGCGTTATGCACTTCTCCTATACATAAACTGTAAGTGCGCCAAATCTTATGATCCTGTGTCCGCTCAATTTTTGTAAAAAGGGGTCCAAAGTTTTGGTATCACGTATTAATATAAAGATGTACGTACGCTCACCTTAGAATCTTAAGAACTTTTATCAGTTTTAAAATTAATTAGACCTTACCTACAAACTCCAGTTCGAACAAATAAAACTTTGATGTGTTACAAGTTCTGCTCAAGAATCTGAAATGCAAAGTTTGAACTTTAAAATTGCATTATGCAGTCTGACTTGATCTTTTTGACATAAATGAACGTTCCTCCGTCAGGTGACTGCGAAGTTTTGACGCCATCTTGAATGAAGATGGTCGTAATTCTTTCATTATTATTGAATTTCGTGTTTATATTGAGTGTAATTAGTAAATTTCTTCATGCCCATAACCCCGAAGTGGTAGGTAGAGGCACAATCCTTGACTAGCCAAAGACACTAAGTCCCTCAATGTGATAGGTGGCAAGCCTATCGCCAACCGGGCACATATCCAATCCCAAGCAATATTTTTTTATTAGATAATTGGAAAAACCCAATTTTCTTTTTGTTGCCCGACCCGGGATTCGAACCCGAGACCTCATGCAGTCAAGTCCAACAACTAAACCACAGAGACGATTTTTTATAGTTAATTTAGATGGAAATTAGATTAATTTTGTTCAGTGAAAGTGCACCAATGAAATAATCATGAAGAAATTAGTGTATCGTCTATTTCCTCGCTGCCGTCAAATCTCCTAGATGAGTTTGAGTAACGAAGACACCGCTTTACTCAAAACCCAGACCTGACATGACTTTGTACATAGTGACTAATGACTGTATAAGAATTAACTAACTTGTCATTGGCTAAAAAAGTTCTGTAAACGATCGGAAGCCATTTTTATAAAATAAGAAGAAGAAGGTGACTGCAAGAAGACGTAATTTTATGGGTACTTATTCCAATGTTAATGGGTAAAATAGCATTAACGAACAGTTTTAATAATCAACCTACGGATAGAGGTAGGCTTACTAGAGATTTTGTAGATGTTTTTGATGACTATTGGTAGTAAGTTACAGTAACCTACGTGATTTTTGTAGTGAAAACTTCTTTAGGCGTGTTGAGCGTTTTGGTAGAGGGTAGTATCCTCGGTACGCGTCACCGACATGCTAATGATAATAGTATATCTATAGCTATGGAGAGCCAGACTAGCGCACGCGCAGTAGCCTGTGTACACGTATACACTAATACATCGACTATTTCTGACTGACAAGATAATAGTATATTAATTATATTTTCAACCACTTTGTATTTATATTTTGTTCATGATTTGTTGAACCCATCATATGTAACTAATAAATAAAACTTAAAAAATTTCATATAATTTTTGCATATAGATTTAATTACTCTCAACTTATTAGTTCCGTTTTCACTTCTATCGGCAGTCCCACGACTGCTACTGTTTTTTTTTAATGTTGCCTGGTCACTGCTATGTAGAAGTCATATATCTTAACTTAGATAGGTTATTGAAGTTGACACGAAGATCATTGATATTTTTTTATGTTATAAGAAAGAAAGCTAAAAGCCTCTTTCCCGGACTAATTGCATCACAACTCCCATCCATTGAAATTGTAAGAACCGAGCGGCTAGCATCATATTTGCCATTTAAAATAAAACTCTATCTAGTTGTCATAATTATAAAATTTTAATTTCTTTTTTTACGTTAGAGCGAACAAGCACATCGATCTCCTGATGGTAAGAGACAACCCTGGCCTATAGACACCATATATGTTAAAGGTGCGTCGCCGCAGGTTTTAACTTTTTGCTTTTTATTTTTACTTATTATTAAAAAAATATCCTCCTGCATTGGTCGGGTTCCTCTGAGTAGAACAGACCACCTGTCTCTTTACCAAGCACGTCGTAAGAGGCAAGGACTGGTCAAAATATAGGTCATCACTAACAAGACCATTGGTGGTATAGTGCTTTGCCCGCAGGATAGGATAGCCAGTAAGTAGCCTTGCACAATAGGTCTAACATCTCACAGTACAGCGACGCACCTGTAACATTTATGGTGTATGTACATGGTTATTTCTTACCAACAAGAGATCTGTGCGCTTATTAGCTGATTACTTACATGAAAAAACTAATTATCATTTTATAAAACACTAGCGGCCCGGTACGTGCTTCGCTACGTATAAACTGAAATATTAAAAAAAAATCGTAAAAATGTCATTAAATAATTCATTGACCGCATGAATGCCATTACACAACAAAACAAAAAAGAAAAAAAAAACTGAAAAAAGTTTTAAGGTGACAGCACGATCCCCATCAAAAAAGTTTCAATTTGACTGAAAAATATCCATTAACAAAATGATCCGCCATTTTTTGAATTCATCTGTTACAAAAAAATGAGATAAATGAAAAACCGCTCGACCGATTTTACGCAAACTTTACATGAATCATCTACTAAATAGTCCGAACAAAGCCTAAGCATTTAGTTTGGAAAGGTAAGCCGTTCTTAAGTTATAAAATTACAACGAAAAGTGGCATTGCTTTTTATGTATATAGATAGGAAAAATAATCACAGTAGA
>NJDD01000029.1:0-11931 GCA_002245505.1 Calephelis nemesis
CCTCAAGAAGTCAAATCTGACGCCGGACTGCTAGACCGCAGAGGATAGATACATTTGTAGAATTCGTGACTAAAACAATGTAGTCTAAGATCTATCTGCCGCCCTCTACACAGAATCCTGGCTATGCCCTTGTGGGTGGGTACTTAGCTTCTGTTGTGGTTTGTTTATCGGACTACATAGAACCAGAAGCTTTTATGACTTGGATATAAGGTCCTTATGAAATAGGTATTCAAATTTTAAAAGTAGAAAGATAAAAAATATGACTTAAACGACTTTTGGTTCTCAATGGTATGGTGCGTTTACTTTGCTGTATTTCATATCGAATAAAATCTTCCATTAATCTTACTTATATCCGCCTTACATATTCCTGCCGCCAGAAAGACTGTTTCATGTCCGGTCCAGAAGGTAGGCTATCCGGAAGATTAGAATAATAGGCCTAACATCAAAGTCATATTATATTTTTGAATTATAAATAACGTAACTAACTAATCTATATATTAAGACGTGATGCCAAAACCTTTGACCCCTTTTTATGTTATATGTAGTTATGTGTAGGAGAAGTTCAGATCGGTAATATTTTTCAATAATAATGCTTATAAAGTACATTAATTCAATAAATAAAACATTACCCACACTACTATGCATTTGACACACACAAACAAATATTTTGATGCTAACGATAAAAGATCACAGGTGGCGCACTAAAAAGTTTGGAAACAAAGTAGTTGGTCTTGAGAAATGAAGATGGCGTTCTTATCAACGAGATATTAAAATGTATTATGGTCGAATTTCGTCCTATGGGCGACCACTAGTACTAATAAATATGTATAGAATAAGGAAAAAAAGACACGCCCGCTGAGTTTCTTGCCGGATCTTCTCAGTGTGTGGCCGCGTTCCGATCCGGTGGTAGTTTTTAGTATTTTATAGACTTGTCACAAGTGCCTCTTGTAAGATGAAAGTGAATAAAAATATATTCTACTAGCTTCCGACTACGACGCGATGTCGGTCTTCGCGTGATAAAACTGAAAAATTAAGATTAATTTTTTTCTTCGTATTTTTCCAGGATAAAAAGTATCCTATTTTATGCCCAAGATAATAAGGTATAATTATACCAAGATTCATAGAAATCGAACCGCTAGTTTTCACGTGATGCCTGAACATACAGACAGACAAACAAATTTTTTTAATCACATATTTGGGTTGTGTATCGATCCAGTAACACACAACCCCTGCTCTTTATTTTTTCAATATTTTTAATGTACAGAATTGACCCTTCTACAGATTTATTATATGTATAGATTCTACTACTTTTTATTCTACGAGCCGAGAGCGTTGCCAAAAGAGAGATTAACCGTATCTGTAGCCTGCAATGAGTTATTTTAACTGAAAACAGTGAGCGTGTTTGCGAACACTAAACCACAATGATGGCTAGCCTCATTACATGGAGTAAGGACGTTCAACTTAGCAATTTTATAATGATGTCATTCGCGGTTGTGTGCGAAACGGCGAAATGTCGCTGGTAATGCGTTATGACTAGTGCTTCCATATATTACTAATTTTGGAGGACTTGGACTTTTAATTAATCAAAAAATAAAGGGATTTTATTTTTCTGTTTTATGTAGTTTGTAGTTTTCACATCAGGATAGAATTTGAAGACACACAAGTGAGTTTCCTGATGGAAAGAAATTTAATCTCTGATAAATACTACAGCCTTGAAAAAAAATTAAACAATTGTTTGATAAAACATAAATGGTATTTGTAATGAGCACGGCAAAACTTACTAGATCGTGCCTTTTTCATAGAAATAGATTTTTATTTATATGTTACTTTACGTACTGTATGTTACAATAAATTTGTCTTATGTTGATTAAATGTACGCTTATGTTTAGCTATAAGTACAAAGAATTTTATCAAAAATAGGTAATAAACGTGATAAGTCTGTTTCTGGGGGAATCTGTTTACTAGCTTCTTAACCCTCTAAACTGGAAAGCGATAACGTTAAGCAGTATTCAATTTAAAACGCTTTAAGACTCTATCAGTATACCTACTCTGAGTACGATAGTCATATAATTCCGTTATGTTATACAATAAACCATCTCTTTGAAAATCAAATTCATCCATTTGACACACATCGATACGACACCTATCGATGTTGCTGTGTTTATAAAATCTACTCGTAGAAGAGCCACTGTAATCATTCATTTTTTCGACAGATGATTAATCATGTACAGAAGAGAAAGGTCTGCCTTCCTTTGACAGGTAGCTTGTAAAAGACGAACATAGACTTGCGGGTGCAACGCACCACCACCACCTTTGGTGTCTGTAGGTGGCGTGAATTTATTTCAATTATCAAGCAAGAGGATTCCCGTCAGGAAATCTATCTGCTTGGATGCCTTCCAATATCACAAAATTAAAAAAAAAAACGAAAAAATTGTCATCCTGTATTGAACCACTTCTTAGGATGTATCGAATCAATCGTATGCTAGTAGTAGTTTCACTGGAGGTAGAGTGCCGTGCTGCAACTCGTCTAGGTCGGGATCCACCATTTCACTTATTCTTACCGCCATAAAGAAAATGTCATGTTCCGATCCAGAGGGCAGAGTAGTCGATAAAATAACACAATAAATGGTATAACACCTCAGCCTCAAGACAGCAACCTGCCTATAACATCTAAGGTGTCTATAGGCCACAGTTATCTCTTGCTATGCTTGTTCAAACAAAAATTTGTTATAACAAAAAGAAATGAAATTTAAATGGCTCAACTATCACTGTCAAACACATAGTTATGTGGTAAAGTCTATACTGTAAAATCCGAAATATCAGTAATATTTTTCTGCGCTCCAAAACCAGAAGCACCTCAATATAAATAGCAATGTCCTCATTTTGTGTACACTCAAACATAGTCACCCTAATCAAGATGGACTATGCTCTGTAAACTTCAATATAAAGAGCCGGAACACTATTAATACACTTTATTTCTTTATTAAGCTTACACATGCATTTTATGGTAATTGCTTACCTTAATATATTCCAATTGTGCTTTAAATATTGTTTATGTAGCACTCTCCTTCCAAGACATTGAAGTCATACACATTAGAATAATATTCACATTATGATTATGTCCAGTTCAATGTTCCATATCTGTACCTTTTGTTCCATTTTATTCGTAATTTCTTGATTACCTAAAACATGGTGCGTGTATTAGAGAGCCGGTTTTAATCAAATTTTTCTCCCTTTATTAGCCCGTGGTTCATGTTGGTCCAGGTCTTCTGTGTAGAATAGATCATCTGAAGTCTTGCAGCTCGTGAGAGGCCGAGCAAAGCGAAACGGAGTCATTACCAATAAGACCACTCGTGGTAGAGTGCTGTGCAGCAAACAGCAAAAATCCATCGCTTTACCTGTTCCTGCCGCCATATCGTCTGCGCTTTACGTGTTCCGGTTCGGAAGATAAGGTAGCCGGTCAACTTATTTGCAGAAATGCAGACATCTAAATGTTCACACAAATGCCTGCCCCGGCGGGAATCGAACCAGAGCCTCGTGGTTGATATGTACAGTTAGGCGTGTACGCTAACCACTGGACTAACGAGGCCGTGCTCTTAAGTATCCAAACCCTATAAAAGACGAGATTCGTCATACCAGAAGTCTTTTGAATGAACATAAATCGACGCCTCGACCGAAAAAAAATAAAAATCGAAATTTGCAACAAGCCCCGCATTTGCTTAATCCCACGCAATATCTAAGTGATTTAACTTTTTTGTATTTTCAATTAGTCATGTCATGGTCTTGAGTACCATGGTGGCCTCTTAAGGATAGCGCCTACTATTGATCGGGCGGAGCGTGTCGGGTCGGGGCATATCGCATTGGGGGATTTCTGTTACTCAGCGCCAGAGTAGAGGTTAAAAAATAGGGAGGCGACTAGACGTTAAAGTCGTCAAGTATGGAAACTAGCGCCACTAGCAAATGTCATACGAAATTTGGCGTTAAAATGTCAGAAGGATAAGGACAATAATGATATCGTGATCTTTGGACACTGTAGGCCGCATCGGGGAATGCGAGTGGGGAGCAGGGGAAAAAAATCCTCGCCGTTGCGTCCCGGCATTGTGGGCATTGCTCCATACGAAATGTATGTAATCAATCTAAGCGGATTATTGCGCTGCAATGCGCCCCGTAGCTGCTTATCCCAAATGGGCGCTATCCTTTACTCAAACTCATTTTAAAAGATTTGGCGGCAACGAGGAACTATTCGATACGTTATTTATTTCTAAACATTTTACTCGTGCACTTTTACTGAACAGAATTGAGCTACTATATTTTGCCACATAAATTAATTAACTCCTAATATAAAAGTTCAATAATTAGGAAAAAATTCGATAATTTTCTTTCACGATGTCGCCAAACCTCGACATTTAATATTTTTTTCCTTATTTTGATGTTTGGCATGGGCATAAGCAACTGCCATTAGTTAAGTTTAATTAGTTAACATTTTAATTTATCACCTGACATCTGATTACGTGATATCGGTATATTTAATATTAAAATCGTCACAATCTTGTACTAAGTAATATCACGATCTTAAAAACACGTAAGCAAAGGAATGGCATTCTTAACTGAGCATAGATCAAGAGTCATTTTCTTACTAGATTTTTTTAAATGTTTTTTACGCGATTACTCAGCTAATAACTATCTGATTTTGATGGTTCTTTTTTTGATGGATCATAATTCCAAGGTGGTCCCATTTAAATTTTATAATGTATACACAACATAAACAAATAAAAATATAATTTTTTAAGTACAATTCAAAATTTCTAGTAAGATATTGATAAAAATGATGTGGGACTATCTTGAAATCATTAACTATCTTACGAAAAAGGAATTATCAAATTGCAACGTCGTAACTAATGAATGGTAGGAGTCAATTTTTGCAGTTTTGCTACGCTTAATTATCACCAAAGCATTGTAATTTATAAAGAAATTAGAGTTAGTTTTCTTATGATCCCTTTTTATATAAAGTGAATAACACAAACACAGTTTTAAGCTTCAATATGAAGAATGGAAAATATGCATTAAATAACAGTTGGTGAAAAGAGTATATTTCTTTTCTCTCGTTTATTTTGTATAGATTTTTTATACTCTGGCTAAGGCGTCTGAAAATATTATTTTTATTAAATTAACAGCTTAACCGACAGACTTTGTCCTGCCCTGTCTTAACTATCAGTTATGTAACATTTGTATTTTCGTTAAGTTTTCTTCACTTTTGCGCTTTCTCTCCTGAAGATAATTTACCTACCACAGTAAAAAAATAGTGAAATTGTTCCATCTGTTTTCAAATGATGCGATGACAAATGGAAATAGAGATAGTTTGTTGTATGTGCAAATAATTATGTATTTTTTTAAAATATGTAAACCTTAGAGTTAGTTTTTTTGATGACAAAAACTTAGAATATGCGCTATTAAAGATGCTAGTGGTGCACTCTGGTGGACTCTAGGCCACACCTTTCAAGTGAATTTACCGACTAACCTACAATCTATAACATAATAAGTACTGTAAATTAATTTCAAATAGCATTAGAAACACCACTCTCCATAGATGGTATTGGAGAAAAGAACGTCCATCATGGAAAGTAAATTAAATTTATAATCCAATATACATTGTCCAGCTTTGGTGATTCAATCTGAAGTAGGATATAATAAAGTATGACTTGCTACTATCAAGTTGTTGGATATGAACCCTAGAACATATGTTTATATAGAGCATACACAACTTACATGTTCTTGAGCACGATCTTGTGACTTTATAAAAGCAACTTTTGAAGTCTGTTACATCTGTAGAAATTGTAGCAAATACCCAAACTAGATAGAGCACATTTTCAATATTGCATTTTTAAGTTTTGGTTATAGGGTTTTATCGCCATCGAGAGAAAATAAGGACGTAGATTTTTCGTAATTATTGAACATTGTGTTTACATTGAGTGAAAATAGTCAATTTCGGTAGCATTTTACCGAGGTTTACCAATGCAATGTTACTGCTTTAATGTATTTCGTAAGAGTATTTTTTTAAATATAGTTTAATGGATTATTACTACATTATAAATAAATAAATAAATAAATATCCCTGGACAAATCACACGAATTGAATCTAACCCCAAAGTAAGCAAATTATATGCTTGTGTTATGGGTGTTAGTCAACGATTCTAATACATAGAAATACTTAAATAGATACCAGAATATATTTAATAAACACCCAGACCCGGAAATGCAGACATCTAAATGTTCATCACACAAATGCCTGCCCCCGTCGGGAATCGAACCCGAGCCTCGCGTGTGGTCGATGTAGTCAAGCGTGTACGTTAGCCACTCGACCAACGAGGCGGCCAAATTTTATTACATTAATTCACAATACAAAAAATTTACATATTTTTAACCGCCTCCAGAAAATAGAAGGTTCTCGAATCGACCGTATGATTTTTTGTATGCTTTTCATGTGATTACTTGGCCAATAACGAACTGTTTTTAATGGATCGTTTTTAGAAAGATAGGTCATAATTTTAAGGTAATCCCATATTTATTTAATCATGATCCGACTATATTGTATACGTTGACAACCGCATCATGTTGATAAATTTTATATTGGACCATCTGTTAATCATTAACTATATTTTGAAAAATATGCTTTAAATCGCGACTACTCTTCTTCCTTACTTTACATCCTACTCTTTCTCGGATATCACTGTTACGAATGCGGTGAGCACAGATTTTCCGTAGCACTTTCATTTTTATCTTCTGGAGTTGAATGTTTGAGATTGGTGCAATGATACGTACATTATCTTAAGTACATTGGACATAAGTTTTCTGTACTTATAGGGTGTAACATGTTCGTCGTACTTAATCAAACGTGCGCTCTCTATGCCATTACACAATCTAGGGTGTAATGGGATTGCCTCACCTCCTACGCGCCTTGGCCGTTATCAATTTGTAAATGCATTACACTCATTAACTTTACCGATGATGTGCAAGTTGTTTTGATGACTTGCACAGGCTACTGTTATTATGGTATCGCCATTATTGGGCCAGGCGGATCCATTCTTAGAAGTTACCAGGGTTAATGCCTTTAGTGGGTAGTAGGTGGGAGTATCGTAGGTAGGTAGGTGGCAGCAGCTCGGATTGGTAACACTGCGTTATGTTTAAGTAAGTATCTTCACGCCTATATCCCTATAGGGGTAGGCAGAGGGCACCCACGACGAGCCGAAGACACTATGTCCCACAATGTGATATCCAATCCCGAGCAACTTGTTTTTAGAAAATTGAGGAATCGAACCTGGGACCTCATAAAGTCCAACACCTGTACCGCTAGACCACAGAGATTATTATGGTATCGCGTTTATTGGGTCAGGCGAATCAATTCTTAGAAGTTACCAGGGTTATTGCCTTTAGTAGGTAGTAGGTGGGAGTATTGGGCAGCAGCCCGGATTAGTAACACCGCGTTATGTATAAGGAAAAGTATCTTTACGCCTATATCCCTGAAGGGGTAGGCACAGGCACGGTTCCTGTAGTACCGGGCGACGAATAGGACTATGGTATCCTCTGCCTGTCGTAAGAGGCGACTAAAAGGGGGTTGGGGCTGTGATCAAGTGATCGGGGTGTCAGTTGGCTTAAAATGTAGCCCGGGACGTGAGGCAGCATAGCATGGTGTGACCCCATGCTGCTGTCGTCAAAGTGATGACATCAGAATATGGATGCTTCTGGGCGGATGAGCCTGAAGTGTAAGGGTGACAGTGGTGCGTTCTTCGGAGATCCCACAGTCACCCGATACGCACAGAGGATGGTCACTGAGTGGTTTTAGCCGGTAGGAGTCCGGCACAACCAGGGCACCCACGACGAGAAGAAGACACTAAGACCCACAATGTGATATCCAATCCCGAGCACTTTTTTTTAGAAAATTGGAATAACTATATTTTCTTTTTGCCCGACCCGGGAAACGAACCCGGGACTTAATACATTCAAGTCCAACATCTGGACCGCTAGACCACATATGATATTATGGTATCGCGATTATTGGGCCAGGCGAATCAATTCTTAGAAGTTACCAGGGTTAACGCCTTTAGTAGGTAGCAGATGGGAGTAGGTAGTAGTAGTGTAGGTAGGTAGGTGGCAACAGCTCGGATTGGTAACACCGCATTATATACAAGTAAGTATCTTCATTCTTCATGCCTATATCCCTGAAGAGGTAGGCAGAGGCACAACCAGGGCACCCACGATGAGCCGAAGACGCTAAGTCCCACAATGTGATATCCAATCACGAGCAACTTGTTTTTTAGAAAATTGGAATAACCACATTTTCTTTTTTTTGCCCGACCCGGGAATCGAACCCAGGACCTCATAAAGTCAAGTCCAACACCTGGACCGCTAGTCTACAGAGGTTATTACGGTATCGCGTATTTTGGGCCAGGCGGCGATTTAATTCTTAGAAATTACCAGGGTTAATGCCTTTTGTGGGTAGCAGGTGGGACTATTGGGCAGCAGTACTGATTGGAACCACCGCGTTATGTGTGCCTCTCAAAACATCGATGTTCGCCATTGTAGTGTTCCGTGCTGAAGGCGGTAGACTTGCTGCCAAGGCCTAATATTTTAGATATAATATAGAGATGTACAAATATATACTGGGTGTCTTTAGTTTGCTAGTTATAAGCGTTTAAAAATAATAAACTATTTGTTAAGTTTATTTTACACACATAAACATATTATTAAAAGGAGTTTTAATTATAAAATGAGTAAAATGAAAAATAATGCAGTAAAAAAACTCTTATCTTTGTAATGAGATATTTACAGTTAATTTAAGATAGAAAAATATAACAGAAAGTAATACGTAGAGAGTATAACTATACTTAGATTTTAGCAAAAAAACAAATTGTGATTATGAAATGAAATCTGAGGTATGAAACTTCTTGAGGTAGCGGGTTCGATTCACAGGTCGGGCAACATAAAAAATAGAAAATGTATATTTTTAATTTTCTAATAAAACTAACACTGCCAGAGATTGGATATGTGCCCGGTTGGTAATCGGCTTCTTATCTATCACTTTGTGGGACTTCGTGTCTTCGACTAGTCGTGGGTGTCCTGGTTGTTCCTCTGTCTACCGTTTCAGGAATACGGACGTGAAGATATTTTTTTATTTAATAATTACATTTTTTTAATTTCCCTAAATGTTGCTGATATATATTTGTATCCCTTCTTATCATAAACTTCAAATCTGCCATAGTGAGTTGTGACAGTCTGATAAATGCGAAGTGACCATCTTCACCTATTGTGTGTGTTGGCATGGTTGGCTCTCATCATCAGAAAGGCCGTGAGGTTTTTCGCCACCTGATGCCATAAAGAGTTTCCCAACTCGTATAAAACAATAATACAGAAAGTTATCTTTAAAGATGCGAATTTGGAAACCAATTGTCAATTTTTCCTTCCAGCTTTTACGAGATTAGCGGAACATGGAACAGTGATATCAACAAGAAAACCCGTTGTTCCAACCGATCTACCAGCATGAAGTCAAGCTTGATGGCGACAATAGTTCTGTCCTTGATAATAGACCGGTCCCAGTAGAGCTTTGAATGGCCATTTTGCAAGAGCTTGCTCCGGTGTAAACTTTTAGTACAGACACTTCAAAACAAGTGCCGACGATGGAAAACATCAAATAGATACCGTATAGCACTGAATACCACTGAATGAACATTGTGGCTGGAGTTTTTGGCCACGTGTATCAATCAGATACCATAACCTCCAATATGGAACAAGGCAATGAACGGTAGAAGTAGGCAACGGTGCGATGGGGTTATCACATCCCGATGTCAAAGAATCAGTAATTAGAATAACTTATTACCTCGTCGGTACTGCTAGTAGTTTGATTTATAAGCTTGAAGTAAAAGCATCACAGGGATATAACACAAACAGAATTAGGTTTAAGTTTAACGAATTAGTAGATTACCACCCGAAGGCGATGGGGTTGTTACATCCCGATGTCAAAGAATCAGTAATTAAAATAACAAGAGCTTATAACTGCGTGGGTAGTGGTAGAAGTTTGATTTATAAGCTTGAAGTAAAAGCATTACGTGGATATAACACAAGCACTGTAGTTAGCTTCAGGCAGCGAGGCGTGAAGAAGCCGGCGACCTGCCAACTGCCACGCGCCGTCGCGTTTGCTTTTTCTGCGGAAAAAGATAAAAGCTTTTCTTGCTTGCAAAACACTCATTATGTACAAATCTAAGATAGCAATGGCGTGCTTGCCTTACCCTTCTAGATAAAGTTTACAATAAACGCACGTTTTTTTAATTATTTTTATTACCTGTTCGCTTCAACTTAGCTTGAAAGTTTATAATCAATTATAAAAAGAAGGTTATCAATTCTGTATGTTTGTTTCGCGATTCTTCCGTCAAATAATGGAGAGCACTGACTTTATGGCAGCATGAAAATGTTTATCTATGAACATTTAGAAAATAATGTTTGAGTTGCAAGACTTTACCCCCGATCTGGTGGAAAATGTAATAATTAAGCGCAGTGATGCTGCAAAATTTTACAAAATGTTTTGAGAAAGATAACTAATGATTCCGAGATGGTCCCACAGAAATCTTATCAACATCCCTCTAGAACAGGGTTTCTCAAATTTTTAGCTCCACGTACCCCTGTTAAAGATTCTATGTTACAGCGAACCCTATAAAAAATATTATCATTATTTTTTACTACCATTAATGTGATGGGTGTGCTTCTTTTCTGTCAATTTTAGGAGTGGTCTTGGATAATTTTAACTTTAATTCTGACTTCGCATCAAGTCAATTTCTGTATTTAGCGCCACCATATGTAACGCACGTGCCTGTCACTTGCCAATCATCATAGCACCATTAAGTAAATTTTGTCTCGTACCCCTTGCCGTCGAATGGCGAACCCCTAGGGGTTCGCGTACTCCACTTTGCGAAACGCTGCTCTAGAAGTTTAGAGTTATATATATTTATGCATACATTTTCATCATTGCTGACATCTGCATCATTAGTAACCTATGTCCTCAAAATTCAAAAGTTTATGCATCATTAATGGAAATTAAATTAATGGGGGAAATTAATTTTCCCCCGTGTTGGTCCGGGCTCCTTTGTAGAATAGACCATCTGCCTTCCTTGCCAGGCAGCTCGTAAAAGGCGAGCATAGGCTTACCATCACTAACACCGTGACATCCGACTAGGTGGTAGAGTTTGGCAGCGACTCGCCCGGATTGGTACCACCGCCTTACCTATTCCTCCTGCCATAACGTCATGACGTGTTCCGGTTCGGAGGGTAACTAGGTAGCCGGTAAACTTACTATTGCTCGAGGCCTAACATCCCGACCTCAGGTTGGCAACGCACCATTACCACCTTTCGTGTCTCTAGGCGGCGGGAATTTCTCACCATCAGGAAATCCGTCTGCTTGTTTGCCTTCCTATAACTTAAAAAAAATTATAATAATAATAATTACCTAAAAACCACTAGCCAAAAATATATATATATATATATATGTTGCGTCCCATATGGCCACTTTTGCCGATGATGCTGCGTCCAACTAACTTAATGCGTCCTGTATACGGACGCAACATTGACCGACCCTTAAATTTGGTGAGGAGACGTCGTATGATCGTTACAATGCTGTGACGAAAAATTAGCTAGGACGTTATTATAACTCGGGATTGAAATTCGGCGTATCTTTTAGTTCAGCCATTTGCCGCGCAGAATTTGGAGTACGCCACCTGCGCTCGTATATCATGGCACGTATATGCTACAGATTTTTTGACGATTATATTGGTTCCGGCCCGTATGTTATAAAAGTTTTTTTCAATTCAAACCTAACATTTATTTGCGTCCATAGTATTTGCTTAATAATGTACTAATGGTATGCGATATCGAAGTGAATTGAGGCCC
>NJDD01000029.1:30011-49513 GCA_002245505.1 Calephelis nemesis
GGCAAGACTAGGTATTGTTTATTTTACTACAGTGCTTGATATCCACTGGTTTATGCAATACGTATGTCATCCGTCAAGGGTTTGGATTATCGAGTGGACTCCAGTGGACGTTTTGGCAGTGAGCTAAAATACTAACTCATGTGCACAGCGGACCTGCTATGGGTATGGTAGGTGTCTATCTTAACTTTACACATGAGAACTCGGTATATCCTACTCTAAATCATTAATAATTGTGCTGGATTTGGAATACTAGGGAAGATGTCTCTTTCTTTCTCTGTTTTTTGTCTCCTACGTCATGAAGCATAATTTTACAAAAGCAATGTCATATTTTACTCCTGACTTATGTGAAAAGGATATAGGAGTATGATAACGATGTTATCTCGTGTAAGGTGATAGAGTCCAAAAAACGGCTTTTTCAAATTGAAACTACCTTCAAACCTATTCCGGTAGCCATAAGAACAGATCCATTGTCGTATTCCAGTTTAGAATGTATTGCAGGTGAGAAACTCAAAAGAATATAAGTTCAAATCGTTATCACATAATGTAGTTGCAATGCGGGTTTTGCAGTCCATAGGCATTAGGCCTGTCTTCAATGGGGGATCCATTGAAGACAGGCCTATTGGTTTCATTAAAAAATCTTGCGACTTCATACAAAAACGTCGAACCTGTTACCTTATGTTGCTACATGAAAGATAATTTACCATATAACGGAAGTCGTCGAGTTAAGTTGTGAGATCTAATGACATCATGTCGATGATATATCGATCTCAAGCGGACTCCGAAGACATATATGAGTATAAAGAAGACATGACTTTTGTACTTTTTTTATTTACTTTTAATTTTTATGTAATATTTGTTACGGACAATAAAAAGTTAAAAATAATAATAATATTATTCACTGGAAGTTTTTTTTAATAAGAACTAAATATATTGTTAATTTTCACATACTTCTACGGTTGATTATTTTCAAATAAAAGTTTTACTTACTAAAATTTCTTACTTAATGTAAATTTTAACTTAACGAAATAGTTTTCATTGATATTTACCTGCTTGCTATCAAATAATTTTAAATATAGAACTTATTTCTTAATTAAGAGATTATAACAAAAATAATTAAATCTAGTATCTCAAGCATTGTAAATAAAATTTATTACTTATGATGAGAAAATACAATTTAAAGATTGCGGTGAAATTATAATCTAAAAATATTTTATTTTGTTTCAAAAATAAGTTTAATTTATTTGAACATGTAATAAACTTTACAGTATTAATTGCTTATTACAAAACTTAACCGTTTTCCTATGTGTATGACTTTCTGAATAATTTTGTAAATCCGATTTATTTTTAATAAAACTGTAATTTTTTTCCAACTCGGTATAAGTACTCTCATATTAAGGCAACATACTCAGTCAGCCAGAAGAGCCAATCACCGCGCTCCCTCGTTCCATGATTACTATGAACAAAGGCGCTCTAAAGTAAACGTCTTAAGCGACCAATCACTATTTTTTACACTAAAAAAGTAATGAAAAAAGTATAAAAACTGAAACACTTATCTTTCAGGTATAGTACTTATCTATGTTTACGTTAAATCTGGTGTCGATATTTTCATATTTGAAGTAGACAGTTGGGTTTTGCTTTCAAAAAAGGGTTCACTTTTTGATTTTTTCTATAGAGCAAAGTGAAATGAATCGTGTTTTAGAAACACTAGTCTAGTAAAGCATATTCATGTTAATCTTGTGTATTTTTGTCAGCAAGATCCATGATTGCTTTGTATGAAAAAAACAGTAAACTGCTGACGTAGTTTAGCGTGTATGGCCCCTTAAACAAACTTTTGCGGTAATTTATATCATGTTCTCAATCTATCCACAAAAAATCACTTTAGGTAGGAATATAACCCAATCAATTTTATTCTAGGAATAATCTCTTTATAAAATTAGTTTGAACTTCAAAAGCCAAATGAACAGCAGTTTAATAATAGTTTTATAAGGCCAACTCGTGTTAAAGGACTATTGTGAAGAGATAAATCGTAGATTATCATTGATTGGCGTTTAGGAAACTGGTGTTTAGTTTCACAATTATGTTATTCTATATGCATACCTCAACTTTTATTAACACTTTCTAGTTTCTTAACGAAAACTTTCTACGTTGCTGTACAATGTATTCTTCTAACTAAAACTTATCCCGTTCGTCGGAATTGTTATTTTTCATTTAAATTTTGAATAATTTAGTTTATAACTTAGTTTAGTGCAACGACAACGTATTTGCAGTTTCCCTAACATATTCATCCTGGTTTTACCACGATCTTTAGCTCCATATCATAGGTGTTCTAATTATAACGGAATACCGGAGCCTATCCACACCATAGGTGTTGCAGGTGTATCGCAACGTCCTGTGGTTAGTTTGTTAGGCAAATCATACAAGTCTACTGACTACCTTACCACCGAAGAGGTACGTGACTTATGCCCGGTTCCTTTATGCAAGGAACGAGTCGTTTTGATTACGGATGGTAGTGTTTTGTACGATTAGTAGAATTGCTAACAAAGGTTGTTCGTTTTTGACAGTTAAGTATGAATATTTTTTGAAAATGTGAGTAATGCTCCGTTACTTTGAGCAAACTACGAATGGTCAAACTTACGGATTACGTTTCGTTGGTTTTAGGAACCGGGCATTAGCCATTATGGCGCCACGAATAAATAACTCGATGGATCCCTACCACAACAGATTGTTGCATAACACTCTTCCTCCAGTGGTCTTATTTATATTGATTCCATTCCCATTGACCCATTCTTCTATTGTTCACCTCTCACACGCTATCTGGAAGGAAGGCTTTTTTTTGTATAATATTGGAAGGCAACAAGCAGACGGATTTCCTGATGGTAAGAAATTTTCGCCGCCTAGAGACACCAAAGGTGGTAATGGTGCGTTACCAACCTGAGGCCGGGATGAGATGAACCTTAAGCAAAAGTAAGTTCACCGGCTACCTTACCCTCCGAACCGGAACACGTCATGACGTTATGTGTTAAGGCGGTGGTACCAATCCGGGTGAGTCGCTGCGAAACTCTACCACCTAGTCAGGTGTCACGGTGTTAGTGACTGGACAATACCCTTCACCTCCCATGCCCTACCAACCATCATGGTTATGCGGGCCGAAACGCGGGAGGTGCACGGGATCTGCTCTAAGGCTCTCTTTCCCGTGCACTTCTTGACTCCCTACAAGTTCTTTTTTATCTCAACCTATTGTCCCTTTGATCTTCTCCCCATTATGGGGCGGTCTGATCCTTCCCAGTTGGGAACGACGTCACAATCACGGCACTTGTTCGCCGACTTCCGAACTGCCTAATCAGCCATCTGACATTTGAACCTCAAGGGGTCCGCGCCTCCTAAACCATGCCTGCGCAAATCCCGCGAACAGCCGGTAGTTTGCCGGTGTGTTCACAAGCTCCGTGAAGTAGACCGGCCCCTCCTCCGTCCTCTCCAACCCATCCAGCATTATTTTTCGCGCGTCGGAGTACATTTCACACTCCCACAGTACGTGATCTCTATACTCGTCTTGCATGTCAGCGCCACAAAAGCACTCCCCGTATTCGCTCAAGGCCATGTCCCTGAGTCTGCCTCGAAAACACCCGTGTCCTGTCAGCAGTTGGGACGTGATGTGATCCGGCTCCACCCACTTTGCAAGCATTCTTCTCGCCACGCTAGGAAAGAAGCGATGAAGGTCGTCATCGACCCAAAGGCCAAGACCCAAAACATCAAAGGTCGTCGGTCATCGCTCGTCTCCCAGCGCTCCTGCCACTCTTCCACTATCCGGTCCATCGACCTCCCTCTAAACGCCTTGGCCTCCACTCCATCCAAGCCAACTGATCCTCTCGCTATCTCCCCCGACAATTTGACCTGCAGGTCCGATGGGAGCACGCCACCCAGCACAGGCAGGGCAGTCGTGCTCACGAACCTGTAAGCCTTCGTCAAGAGAATTAACGATCTCCGTTGCGTCCTCAGCAGGGCACTACGCACCGGATAGATCCCAACTCTATCACACCACACCTCGGCCGCATATGCTATACAAGGCACAAAAGTACCCTCCGAACCGGAACACGTCATGACGTTATGTGTTAAGGTGGTGGTACCAACCCGGGTGAGTCGCTGCGAAACTCTACCACCTAGTCAGGTGTCACCGTGTTAGTGAAAGTAAGCATTCGCTCGCCTTTTACGAGCTGCCTGGCAGGAAGGCAGATTGTCTATTCTTCAAAGGAGCCCGGACCAACACGGCTGATGGTTTATTTTACACGGGAGGTCTGTACCAATACGGATTAATTGGAACTTCAGTTTGGCGTTAAAGCAAGAGTATGTTTAATAATAATTCTGCTGGTATTCAATACCACCGCCTTACATATACCCGTCACTGTAGAATCTGTCTGAATTTGCAAACATGTTTCAGGTTCCCAGCCTTAACATAGCAATAATAATAATAATAATAAATAATAATAAATAAATAAATATCCTTGGACAAATCACACGAATTGAATCTAACCCCAAAGTAAGCAAATTATATGCTTGTGTTATGGGTGTTAGTCAACGATACTAATACATAGAAATACTTAAATAGATACCAGAATATATTTAATAAACACCCAGACCCGGAAATGCAGACATCTAAATGTTCATCACACAAATGCCTGCCCCCGTCGGGAATCGAACCCGAGCCTCGCGTTTGGTCGATGTTGTTAAGCGTGTACGTTAGCCACTCGACCAACGAGGCGGTCGAGTGGCAATGCAATAGTAGCATGATTTATAGAGACCTTATTCGGAATTAGAATAACAGTCTGATTGCCGTTGTTTGTGTGTTATTTTTTGGTTCGGAGGATAAAGTAGCCGGTAAGCTCACTTTTTTTTATCTCGGACCTATATATATAAAAAACGTTCGGAGGATAAAGTAGCCGGTAAACTCACTTTTTACATCTCGGACCTATATATATAAAAAACGTTAAATTTTTAAAAAGAGGTAAGCCATGTCTACTTTAATTATTTAAAAGTCTGGCAACACCATGGAATGTGTCAAGTGGCGTGTGCCGCAGTGATATATGGAGGGGCCGCCATTATCAGGGTATGTCGAGAATGCGTAGCTCATATTATAATGATGATATATGGTTTACTCACAGTTTGTATTCGGAAGCTGCTGGACACAATCGATTTTACACAAAGTGGAATGTGACAATTCCTGCGGCTATGCTGTAAGACAAATCTTTCATATCTTGTGGCTCACTTATCTGTTGGAGTTTATTCAAAATGTTTGAGAAGCATACGTTTTATGAATACACTTAATTTATAGCAGTTGTGTTCAGTAGGGTTACTCTTGAATCTCAATTTTATTCAAATTTTAATTTGGAATAGGATGTAAATACTATTGAATATTTTACTCTTAATTATTTAATGAAATTTGAATAGGGTGTAGGTATCTGTGTTTTTTATATACTGTTGAATAGTTTTTGAATATTTCTCTTAATTATTTTATGAAATTTGTTGATGTTTTAGAAACTTAATGTCAGTATTGCACTAGTACTGTGTCCAAAAGTACCTAAAATAACATATCCGATTCCAATTTGCATGAAATCGAGATTCAATAGTAACACTGCATACATATATACGATATAGTATTGTAGGCTGGTGAAATCCAAAAAAAAAGAATAATAATGTCCATCATCGAAGCTATGGTTCGATTAAAACATATGCTTGCCTCATATGATCTGCCAGGCAGACTCGAAGACAGCCAATGTGAACCCTAATCTTCACGCGCCAAGGTATTGAAAGGCTATGAATTTTTTATGTGATATGCCAGCAAGCGAGCACACGGCTCTCCTGGTGGTAAGAGATCACTGAGAATTATAGACACTATAGATGTTGTGGGTGCATTGTTGTTTTCTCGCCGGGATGTGTATTATAAGTGTTAACCCATATTTAATTTACTTGATTTGGGGCTAAATCAACCAGCCTCCCACGGCATATATGGGTCTTTACCAATAAAACCACTTGTGGTAGAGTGCTATGCTGCAACTTGCTGCAGGGATCCACGGTCTTATTAATTCCTGCCACCATAATGGCAGTATCATATTCCGGTCTAGAAGGTAAGCTGGCTTGTAGACTTGCCCAATAGTTCTAATACCCTGTTTACAGGACAGTGAGAGTCCTATAGCATATATGGTATCTATAAGCCACGGTTGTCTCTCTCTATCATAAAACCGTGTGCTTGTTCGCTACTTAAGGGGCCATATACGCTAAAATACGTCAGCAGTTTACTGTTTTTTCCATACAAAGCAATCATGGATCTTGCTGACAAAAATACACAAGATTAACATGAATATGCTTTACTAGACTAGTGTTTCCAAAACACGATTTATTTCACTTTGCTTGATAGAAAAAATCAAAAAGTTAACCCTTTTAAAGCTTTCAAGCTTTTGTTTTCTGTCTACTTCAATTGTGAAAATATCGACTCCAGATTTAACATAAACATAGATAAGTACTGTACCTAAAAGATAAGTGTTTCAGTTTTTATACTTTTTTTTTCAAATTACTTTTATAGTGTCAAAAATAGTGATTTGTCGCTTAAGACGTTTACTTTAGAGCGCCATTGTTCATAGTAATCATGGAACGGGGGAGCGCGGTGATTGGCTCTTCTGGCTGACTGAGTATGGGGCCTTAATGTCATAAAAAGTAACTTTTAAGGCCCGCAACATACATTCGGAATCCCGTTCCGAAATTCCGAAACGAAATTCCGTGAAGAAAAAATCTTGACATGAGTGGAAGGCATAGATTTATTTGGATTTGATGCGTTCTGTTATACTCTAGGATTGTCAGGGTTAACGCTAATTGGCAGACTGCCGCATCAGCAGTCTGGCTCTATTATATCCCAGCTCCCGAGGGGCTAGTCAGTTCATCTCGATACCCTACGCATAGAGTCTAGTACTCTAGTAAATACAGTTTTTAAAAGGAAATCAGGAATTTTCCCCGTGTTGGTCCGGGCTCCTTTGTAGAATAGACCATCTGCCTTCCTGTGCCAGGCAGCTCGTAAAGGCGAGCATAGGCTTACCATCACTAACACCGTGACATCCGACTAGGTGGTAGAGTTTGGCAGCGACTCGCCCGGATTGGTACCACTGCCTTACCTATTCCTGCCGCCATAACGTCATGACGTGTTCCCGTTCGGAGGGTAAGGTAGCCGGTAAACTTACTTTTTCTCGAGGTCTAACATCCCGACCTCAGGTTGGCAATGCATTATTACCACCTTTGGTGTATCTAGGCGGCGTCAATTTCTTACCATCAGGAAATCCTTCTGCTTGTTTGCCTTCCTGTAACATAAAAAAAACTTTCAAAACAAAAATTCGTAAAAAAATCCGTGCGTATGTAGCAGGCCTAAGACGTACTTATTTATTTTTACATGAAATTATATCAACACTGTCCCGAAGCAGATCACGTGCAGTAATCTGCAGATCTCATTTCCAGTCCACTGTTGCAATACTGTGATTGCGGTCAATATAGTTCACACGACTCTACTCCATGATTAACTGCCTCTTCGGCGATGTGAACGGTATTAGATACCCGCTATCTGTATACGCTTCTTCATAGGATAATGTTTCAGATTTTAGTTTAAATCAGATTATGTGTACATTCTAATGTCGTAAATACTGTTTATTTACGAATCGCCTCTGTGGTCTAGCGGTTCAGTTGTTGGACTTGACTGCATGAGGTCCCGGGTTCGAATCCCGGGTCGGGCAACAAAAAGAAAATTGGGTTTTTTCAATTTTCTAATAAAAAAAGTGTTGCTCGGGATAGGATATGTGCCCGGTTGGTGATAGTAGATAGTGATAGTGATAGTCCCACAATGTGATAGGCTTGCCACCTATCACATTGTGGGACTTAGTATCTTCGACTGGTCGTGGGTGCCCTGGTTGTGCCTCTGCCTACCACTTCGGGGATATAAGCGTGAAGATACTACTACTACTACTTCTGTTTATTTTTGAAATGAAAACTTTTGGCGTTGCATACTTTTTTTGGAATGAGTGAAAACTTCTAAACTCGCGTCAGGACACGTGACCTAATCGAAACTTCGTAAGACGGCGCAGGGCGCTTACGGGAATATTCGTGTTGTCATGTTTGTGTACGATAGCGCATTAAATGAATGTTGTTTTGTACCCCATACATGATAATACTTTCATACTGATAGTTAAAGATATCAAAAATGCACAACGTTATATTCAAGTTTTAACTTCTGCCGGCGCTCCCTAAGTACAACCCGTCGTCTTTTTAGTGTGAATTTATTTAATAAAATCAGAAGTGGGATTCAAAAAGCAAATGCCACAATTTATATATCTCCATTCTAAATGCAATCCTAAGTGTAAGTGTAGTTGTGTAGTAACAAGGGTAGTTTGCCAAGAACACAATTTTTTATAATATTGGTATCTCTATATATCGGCAAGCACTGACGTTATGGCGGCAGGAATCACTAAGGTGGTAGTAACATTACGGGCGAGTCCCCGCAAAACTCTACCAGCTAGTCGGATGAGACGGCGTTAGTGACGGTAAACCTACTTTTCTTTTATCTTTTGCTTCTGAAGAATAAAGAAATGAAATTAGTGAAATGGGTTGGTGACATCTGCAGATTTAAGCTTGAACATTACAAATTTATAAATGAAAAATTTATTTTAAAAAAAATACAAAAGTAAACAATTTCACGATTACATATTGTTTTCTCTATTGGTTAAATTTGGTAGACTTCCACTGCCTTATTGCTGTAATAATTAATCTATTTGAGATTCCACACGACTGTTCTTTTAAGAAACTTCGAAAAAAAGGAAGGTTAGACGTTCGGCTCGTATTTTTATGTATCTTTATCGATTTTTAAGTCATTTCTAAACCAATGTTAAACATTATTTTTTTTATTTGAGATATGATACTGGCGAGGTGGTCCCATTGCCTCTAAGTCTGAATCTGACGATGGAATCTTAAGTAAATCTAGAGAAATATTTAATTTTTGTGCGCGTAGATTTACTTATTAAACCATAAGTATTTTTTGCAGTTTTAATATGAATTTAATATTTTTTATTAACAAATAACTTCTGACTACGATTATTATTTATGTAAAGTAACAGCGGCTAAGCACACGACTTTTTTGAGTTCTTATATGTAGTAGCTATAGCAATAATTATAATATATTTTCCCCGTATTGGTCCGGGCTCCTTTGCAGAATAGACCATCTGCCTTTCTTGCCAGGCAGCTCGTAAAAGGCGAGCATAGGCTTATCATCACTAACACCGTGACATCTGACTAGGTGGTAGAGTTTCGCAGCGACTCGCCCGGATTGGTACCACCGCCTTACCTATTCCTGCCGCCATAACGTCATGACGTGTTCCGGTTCGGAGGGTAAGGTAGCCGGTAAACTTACTTTTGCTCGAGGCCTAACATTCTGACCTCAGGTTGGCAACGCACCATTACCATCTTTGGTGTCTCCAGGCGGTGAATTTTTTACCATCAGGAAATCCGTCTGCTTGTTTGCCTTCCTATAGTATAAAAAAAATATGACCATAACTTTCAGCAAAGCTCTAAATAAGATAAAACGTTCTCAGAAGCGTACATTGACTGCTCGCGTACAGCATTAATACTGTCCCACGGCGGATCACGTACTTTAATCTGCGGATCTCATCTCTAGACGTCCACTGCCGTAATATTGTATTAATTAATTTATTTGGAATTGCACATGACTGTACTATTTTTTAATAAGACATTTATTCTTCATTTCTGCGTCAACTAGACATTATTTACCATATTATTATTTTGCAATATTATTACATCCCTGGGCAATTACACAAATTGATCAAACTCCAAAGTTAGCAAATTATATAGATCTATAAATTATAATTATATATATAGAAAAAAAAGTATCTTCACGCCCATAACCCCGAAGAGGTAGGCAGAGGCACAACCAAGGCACCCACGACTAGCCGAAGACACTAAGTCCCACAATGTGATAGGTGGCAAGCCTATCGCCAACCGGGCACATTTCCAATCCCGACCAACATTTTGTAATTAGAAAATTAGAAAAATCCAATTTTCTTTTTGTTGGCCGACCCCGGGATCACAGAGGCGATATATATATATATATAGAAATACTTTGATACATTTTTGGAATAAATTTGAATAAACACCCAGACTCAGAAATGCACACATCTAAATGTTACGCACCCAAATGTAAAAAAACTCTACCCTTGTCAGTTGAGTTAGACGTGTATGCTACCCACTCAACCAACGAGGCGGCCGTTTATTATTTATTTATTGTTGTTAATATATTATGTTATAATCCATATTTTTTGTGAAAAGGAATAATCGTCACCTTTATACACTTTCAATGTTATCGGCGTGTTTCTTGTGGTTCAATCAAGTCCTAATGCCTCACTGGAGCTGCGGCGTAGCACTTTCCCACCAAATGCCGTGTTTAACCTTCGTTCGCTTTTTGAGAGCTACCAGGTAGAAGGTAGGAAAACATCATGCATTACAATGCGAATTAATAAACACTAGTGGTCGCCCATTGGTCGAAATTCGACCATAGTAAATTTTAGTATCTTGTTGATAAGAACACCATCTTCATTTCTTAAGACCAATTATTACTTTGTTTCCAAACTTTTTAATGCGCCATCTGGGATCTTTTATCGTTATCATCAGTATATTTGTTTGTGTGTGTCAAATGCATGGTAGTGTGGGTAATGTTTTACTTTATGATCATTATTATGGAAAAATATTAGCGTTCTGCACTTTTCCTACACATAAACTATAAGTGTGCCAAATTTTAAGCTCCTGCGCCCTCGCAATTTTCGAAAGGGGTCCAAAGTTTTGACATAACGTATTAATATATAGATTTTCAGATGTACTTCTCTAAAGTAGGATGACATATAAAAAAATAGAAAAAAGTAGTTTCTCGTCGATGACTCCGAATGGGTAGGCAGAGGCACAACAAAGACAATAAGTCCGGCTACGTAATCGGTGGCAAGCCTATCGCCAACCTTGATCATGTGCAATCCCGAGGAACGTTTTTTTTTTAATAGAAAATTGAAAAACCAAATTTCTTTTTGTTGTCCGACCCGGGATCGAACCTGGGACCTCATGCAGTCAACTCCAATAGCTAGACCGCTAGACTACAGACTGGCCGTTTAAAGATGGATGAAATGAAATATATTTCTCAATATCCTTTTGATGTAATACTCTTATCTTAAACATAAACGTGCAATTTTATTATCTGTTTCATTTAATATACGACGGAAACTTTCTCACGGATGAATTTTATTACATTTTGAGGTGTATGTCCGTTTGTAGAGTCACACAGTTCCGGAGCCCTAATTTTTATATATATTTTTTTCATGATAATGGAAGGCAAACAAGCAGATCGATTTTCTGATGGTAAGAAATTCACGCCACCTAGAGACACCAAAGTTGGTAATGGTTCGCCAACCTAAGGCCGGAAAGGCCTAGAGCAAAAGTAAGCTTACCGGCTACCTTACTCTCCGAACCGGAACAGGTCAACAGCTAACATTTACATTATGGCGGTGGTACCAATCCGGACGAGACGCTGCGAAACTCTACCAGTAGGATGTCACGGAATTAGTGACGGTAAGCCTATGCTCGCCTTTTACGCTTTTTTATTTTAGAAAACTGAAAATACATATTTTCTATTTTTTTTGTCCATTTTATCAAAGTAAGTATAATTTTGGTATGTTTTTTAAAGATTTACCCAAAGATTAAAAAAATGTTTTGATGTTTTTTAAATGTGTTTTTATTACCACTTTCAAGAAATTAGAATTCACCAATACAATCCCGGGACTACCCCGGGATCCCGGTATTAGCTGTAGACAATCCCGAAATTACGGGATTAGAAAAATCAACCGGGATCGAATCCTCTACATACAACCCATCATACTCATCAAAAGATAATACTTTCATAGAGTTATTTTCCATCAGCTATTGACAGGTGTAACCGAGATTGATTGGGTTCGATGTTTGATACATTAAGGTGTTACCCTGACGGTTATCAAACGCTATTATTTGATAAAGGAATCTCGCTACTTCATCTCTAAAGTGTAGACAGATTCCTTCAGCGATTGGCTAAGCTCTCGTCATAGGTAGGGCTGACACTTAGTTATTTTATGTGTATTTTTTAATTTAACTAATATATTTTAAAAAAACGGAAAAAAATGTATTAAGTTTGACATGTCTGTTGATCCCTAATGGAAAATTTTGTTAAAAGTTTGACATGTCTGTTAATCCCTAACGGAAAAAGTTTGTTCTAAGTTAGACATATCTGTGTGTTGGCATCTTATCTTTAAACGGATAGACCGATTTAAATGCGGATGTTTACGTTTGAAAGTTTGCGTAGTTGAGATCGGTATTAGCTACTTATTGTTAGGATTATGAGTATTTAAGTTTCAGCATTAAACTGCTAAACGAATTTTTACGAAATCGTCTGTATTAGAAGATAATACGAGTAAATTTCTAGTGGAATTTTTGCGGCGGTATTTTTTTTGTTGGTTGTTTGTTTGTTGGCTAATTACGAAATGTTACTGCAACAGTCGCTGGCAACAGCAAGTTTTGTTATGTCGCTTAAACGTACAACTGTACGTAACTATTCATACGAAAGACTTGTATAGCACAAACATGGTAGTTGGCTGATAGTATTTTTTAAAGACGTTCTTGGCGGTTGTAAACAATCTTTCCAGTAAAGGTAACTTTGGAGGAAATTTCGTTTCCATCTTCCGATAATTAATAAACTAAGATTAAATCTACGGGCCAGAAGATTGCAAACCAATAAATTTACCTTTACTCGAGGAACAACATCCCGGTGTCAGGTTGGCAACGCATGATTACCATCGTTGTACTAGGCGGCGTGAATTTCTTACCATCAGGAAATCCGTCTGGTTGTATGCCTTCCAATATCGTAAAATAAAATTAATTAAAAATACGTAAATAATTCGCCAGTATTATGTTCGATAGTTTCCTAGTAGTAGTAGTAAATAAGGTCAGTATTATGTTCGATTCCAATTTCTAATATTGCATTAATCGAGCTTAAAGAGTAACCCTACTGAAAGGATCTTGGGTTTGTCACTCAATACTCTCTGCCTACGCCGTTAAGAACTTAGAGTGAAGATAAGTAAGTACTAAATAATCTTCAGTCTGCCGTCAGTCTTAATTCGGAGTATTATTAATTAGGTTGTTTAATGTGTGTTTAAAATAAGTTCGTCTCTGTGGTCTAGCGCTCAGACGTCAGACTTGACTTCTAGAGGACCCCAGTTCGATCCGCAGGCATCAAAACACTTGGAAAATAATATTTTCCAATTGTTTTGATGCGAGCATAGGCTTACTGTCACTAACACCGTGACATCCTACTAGGTGGTAGAGTTTCACAGCAACTCGCCCGGATTGCCTATTCTTGCATGACATCGCGTTACCTATTCCTGCCGCCACAACGTCAGCGCTTGCTGCTGACGTGATCCGTTTCAGAGGATAAGGAAGCTGCTAAACTTACTTTTGTTCGGGGCATTCCATCCCGGCGTCGGGTTGGTAATGCTCCATTACCGCCTTTGGTGTAAGCGGTCTAAATTTCTTACCATCAGGAAATCCGCCTGCTTGTTTGCAATCCAATATCATAAAAAAATGAACGTACGGTAGTACTGTTTAAATTATGCGCTTCGGCTATATTCGTCAAGCTTCGGAAATCCGAATGTATTTTAAAGATATCTATATAGAGTTGTTATCACACATAATTAATCATTTCGCTTAAATTTAGATTATGTCAGCCAAAGTAAAAGTATAAAATGTATAATCGCCTCTGTGGTCTAGCGGTTCAGTTGTTGGACTTGACTATTTGAGGTCCCGGGTTCGAATCCCGGGTCGGGCAACAAAAAGAAACTTGGATTTTTCTAATAATAAAAAAACGTTGCTCGGGATTGGAAATGTGCCCGGTTGGCGATAGGCTTGTCACCTATCACATTGTGGGACTTAGTATCTTCGACTAGTCGTGGGTGCCCTGGTTGTACCTCTGCCTACCTCTTCGGTGATATGGGCGTGAAGATATTTTTTTTAAATGTATAAAGTGTAAGAAGTATAAAGCCGAAGCGCATAATTTAAATAGTAGTACTGTACGCGTTAAAAAATAAGTGACAACCCTAATTCAAACAAACGATTACCCATCATGGCGACTGAGTAAATGACATTCTTAAAGGTGTTTTTTGGTCCGTCGCGGAGCGGAACGGATGCTAGGCATTTCCATCTGTAACACCGGGGCCCGTTCTGTGAAGAAACTAATGAACTCTCCGGATGGTCTGAATGGACCATAGTGGAATACAGTTTACTTGAATGCCAGACATTATTGTACTTTATTTTTAACCGACTTTCGAAAACAGAGGAGGTTTTTAATTCTTTTTTTATGAAAAAAGATAAAGAAAAAGAACCCAACACGTATGGTAAAAGTCAACCGTTGTTTATATATACCTATTTCAGCGGTCATTCCCGCATGTCACCCCCTAGAAAAATTCCCGCTTGTTACCGGGCGGGACAAACTAGGGGGTGACTTTACTCGATGCCTAATATTCCGGTTCAGGTTGGCAACGCACCATTACCACCTTTGTTGTCTCTAGGCGGCATGAATTTCTGACCATCAGGAAATCCGCCCGCCTGTTTGTCTTCCAATACCATAAAAAATTAAGACTGAATTTAATTTCACTAGAGCCAGTAAAAAGTAATTTTCGAGTATGCATGCATCAGCATGTAAAAATAGTTACCGAAATAATAGTAATGTATAGAAAAATAAAACTAACCACGCGTCATGAAGAATGCATACCTAAATGACTTGAGGTGGTGTTTTTAAGTTGGTTGCGGAGCGGAACTGATGGAAGGTATTTCCACCTTCAAGACCGAGGCTCGTTTTGTATTGCCTTTTTTTAATTATGATTTTTCAATATGTCCTGAGAGTCAATAATTGTAAAAAAAGTCAATATTTGTAATTATGCATAATATCTTTACTCCCCAACTATAAGGATTTTATCCCGATATTTAATTGGGTTCCCGCGGGAGAGCAGACTTTAATAAACAGACGTAG
This sequence comes from Calephelis nemesis, assembly GCA_002245505.1. Classification (NCBI taxonomy): domain Eukaryota; kingdom Metazoa; phylum Arthropoda; class Insecta; order Lepidoptera; family Riodinidae; genus Calephelis; species Calephelis nemesis. The sequence goes on from NJDD01000029.1 coordinate 45,142, forward strand.
TTGCGGGCAAAGGCTACTTTTTTATGAAGACCAAAGTTATTAGATTTAGTATTTGTAGTTCATCTTTCGATACTACAGTAAACCTATTAGTTTTTAAAGTGAGAATTCTGTTATTTAAGTTCTGTTGTTAAGCTCATATTTTCAATATAAGTGCATCGACCGGATAAATTTTATCTTTTACGGCACGTTTGTCTGTTAAGAGCTATCGGCACGGAAAATGGACTCGAAATTTAATCCGATTTTAAGCAATTCGAAACGCCATTTTTGTGCTCGTTTCGTTAGTTTCTAGATCTTTGTTTCAATTTAATTGATAAATATCATTAAGGGACGTCCATGCGTTACGTGAGAGACTTAGGGGGAGGTAATCACAAAACTTTAACCTATTCCTATTTTAGGAAAAAGGAGGGTCTCACCAAATAATAAGTATTTTTCCATAAGAAACAATAATTGTGTTTATATTACTATAATTGAAAGAAGGTAGCGATAACTTATAATTAGTTTAGTGAGTGCGCTAAATAATTACCACCAATATTTAATGAGATTTTACTAACTACGCAAAAATTACTGTAGTTGTAGTCTACTTTCTCAGCAACCTTTAATTGTAGTTGTATACAGACACATTAGGCAAATTAAATAGAGCAGACGAAAAATTGGGCGTTTATTTATTTTTACATAAATTTAAGGCACTATACAGTCTTTTAATACATAATTTGAAAAATCCAACCCTCCCAGTGTTGCGCCTTATCTCACAACTACTGACTAAAAAGTTTAAAAGTGACTAAAAATGTTTCACGTAATTAAGGGATCCCCTTTAATTGTAATTAACTGAAGGGATCGTTAGTTCTAAGGTTTGATGCTTTTATTAAAGTTAGAAAGTGTAACGTTTAATCTTCGTTTTATTTGGGTTCCGCTATCCAAAAATATATTTTTTTTTGCTCACAATTACTGTCTTACTACAGAAAAGTTTAAACTCGTTGAACACGCGTTTTGATAATACCATAAAACTAAATATGTTGTTGAACGCTTGTTTAATTAAACTGATGTCTCTAAAATTGAATTCTCAACCAATAAAATGTTGACACGTCATCCTTTTGTGAAATGTTATTGTTTGGATGTCAAGTTTAAAGTATTGAACTACAGAGGCGTCTAAATATTTTTTGTGGTAAGCGGGTTATGGTTTTAACTTTGCCTATATATTAAAATTTGCAGATGGATAAAAAAGTGTCTTCACGCCCATATCCCCGAAAGGGTAGGAGGAGGCATAATCAAGGGATCTACGACTAGTCGAAGACTTTGAATCCCACAATGTGATAGGTAGCAAGCCTATTGCCAATCGGGCACATATCCAATCCTGGGCAACGTTATTTTTACTAGAAAGTTGAAAATACATATTTTCTAGTTTTTAGTTGTTCAACCCGGGGATCGAACCCGGGACTTCAAGAAGTCAAGTCCGACGCCGGATCACTTGCCCAATGAGGTGAATGAGAGGTGACCTCTTCACAATTCAAGAGTTACTTATGTGAAAGTGACAATGAAATTTCACCAAAAGCCGACGATGAGAGTATATATACCACAATTTATGTATAGAGAGTATATATACCACATATTCGTCCAAAAATATTCATATTTAAAAATGGAAAACTTAAGTTAAATGTAAATCTATAATCTCCCCTCTTTCCACCGAACTACCTGTGTGACAGGAAGCTGGAGTGATAATTAAAACAAATTTTTACACAAAGCCGGTAAAATGTCAGGAACATTAACTTTTTGTACTTTATTTGTCTTAATTAATTTAATTGTGTTCATGACAACCCTCATTTAAGTTTTTAAATTTAATTTACATAACGTACAAGGGTAATTTCTGTTGATATTAATATTAGAATGAATTTTCTTATCGCGCGTTGTGAATGGGGGCTAGACGGAAAAAAATCTCACGAAAAGTTGTAACGACACTTTTTGCTATAATCTGTGCGGCGTGCGCATGTTTCTCTGTCTGTCTCTCTCTCTCTCTCTTATAGAAAGCAAGCCAGATATTTTCATTTCAGTTTCGCATTGAACAGTGTGGTGTCGCGACGATTATTTTTGTTGAGTGTTTACAGGTTTTTTTGTATAAATAAATAATAAATTTTTCCCCGTGTTGGTCCGGGCTCCTTTGCGGAATAAACCATCTGCTTTTCTTGTCAGGCAGCTCGTAAAAGGCGAGCATAGGCTTATCATCACTAACACCGTGACATCTGACTAGGTGGTAGAGTTTTGCTGCGACTCGCCCGGATTGGTACCACCGCCTTAGCTATTCCTGCCGCCATAACGTCATGACGTGTTCCGGTTCGGAGGGTAAGGTAGCCGGTAAACTTACTTTTGCTCGAGGCCTAACATCCTGACCTCAGGTTGGCAACGCACCATTACCACCTTTGGTGTCTCTAGGCGGCGTGAATTTCTTACCATCAGGAAATCCGTCTGCTTGTTTGCCTTCCTATAACATAAAATAAATAAATAAGTACAATATACATATACACTTCGTTCCATCCGGGTGTTCTTGACACCTCTCAACTTATTTTATATGTATTAGTATTTTTTCAAAAAAGTTTCTTTTTTTTATCGGATCTTTCTAAGTCGATGCCTCACAATAATAGATAGTATGGTCTATGTGATATAAATATGTATATTTGATATGAAATAAAATGAAATGAAAATTATTTATTTGCGGAATATGTATGTTAAAAAGTTGTTATAAAGATATTTAAGAATTCAACATATTCTACCACATTGTGATGTGCAAATATTTAATAAAATTTTAAGAAGTTACATATTTATATAAAAATGTACATTTAAATAGCAGCACTTATTTACATTTTTAATAAACATTTTATTTATTTATATACATAAGTTTCATAATTTATTATAATTAAATTTAAAGGTAGATTTATTTTTAGTCCTATCTACCGTACATTACCACCTTATTACCTATATTTATAGTACCACTACCACCTATACGAGTATTTTTATTCTTGTTCTCATAAAACACAAACTGAAATGTGAGAAAACTGAAGATATATAATGACAGCATTATACCGATGTGATGTGTCATCTTTACAAGCAGTTTCTGTCAACAAAGCATTTATTCAGATTTTTTCATTATTTCATAATGTGTGTCATGGTAAATAGGATATGAAATTTCACTGTATCGCAATTTAATAATTATTACTACTTATCTTATGATTGGTTTTGGTGTGATAGTCTAGCGCGTAGTTCTAAAAGAAAATAAGAAAACACACCTACAAATGTCTAAGAAAAAAAAATCAATTTAGACAGGATTTGAACCTGCACCCTTATGTCTTAAGCCGACGTTTGCTTTAGACATTGAACCACTAGGCATCTGCTCTGGCGACATTTTAAATTCCTTTCTTACTATTCCCGCCAATGGTTATGTTTTATATATACACCGTTATTATTAAATGTATGATATCAAATGGTTAGAGCATTCGCTGGCTTGAAACGGAGGGGTGCAGTTTTAAAACCTGTTTGAGGTAAAATTTCTTCTTTATATAAAATTTGAAGAAATTCTAAAAAATATGTGAGTTCTACTGACACCAAAAATGATTAAGATGAAAGTTATTATTAGAGATTTTTAATAACATAGAAAAGCCTAGATATGGCGAACTTCAAACAAGTAAGTTAGATAAGCCCAAACTTTAAGCCTTCTCATTAAATGAATCCTAAGATTGCCGTTGGTTAAAAACATGCAGTAGATACTATCAGTCAGAGATCAGCGAACAAACACAGTGCTTTCCTAACGGTAAGAGTTAATCATTGTCTTTACACTATCGATATTACAGGTGTGTTAGCCTTGTGGCAGGGATGTAAGGCCTTTTGTACAAGTCTACCGGCTATCCTACACTCCATGTCGGAACATGAGAGTGTCATTATGGTGGCTGGAATAGGTAAAAGTTACTGCCCAGCACTCTACCAACAGTGGTTTTGTTAGTGATGAACTATATTTTACCCGGTGCTCACCTCTTACAGAGGGAGGCAGGGAGGTAGAAGGACTATTCTACTTAGCTCGAGGTTAACAATTGTGATAAAAATGGGCATATTTAAATAAAGTTAAGCTATATGTTTTATGGCGAGTTTTTGTAAAAAACTAAGCAAAATACAACATATTTGTACATTTAATTTCCCTTAATGAAATACAGGTACAGATACTGCTGGTTTTTGAAAATTATCCGTTTTTTTTTAATGGTGATTACACTCAATGCTTATGTTAATTGAAATATAATACCTGTTATATTTGTTATTTCACTTACTCTTCCACTACTTTTTTTTTTTCGTGGGGAAATCCATCATGGATACCCGCCGCTTTCGGGGGAAGTGG
>NJDD01000029.1:49657-70314 GCA_002245505.1 Calephelis nemesis
CGACAGGCACCCCCGTACCTGCCGCAACCCCATCTCAATCGGGCGGGCTAGATGGAACGCCAGCACCCCTCCTCCGCAGGCCTGGAAGCCGCCAACCCACGCGGGCCCAAGGGCCCACCACCCTGTGTGCGCTCCTCGTGTCCCCTCTTGGACAGAGAGGGGTACTGAGGAGCGCCCTCCTTGGTCCGTATTGGTTTCACCGGGGTCCCGGCTCGACCCCAGTTACTCAGCCCCCCCGCCACGACAAGGCTCGGACCCTCGGGGGGGACTCTTCCACTACTAAATTATAAGACTCTAAGGTCAAGCAAGCACTTAATCTAATAACAATTATGTCACGGTTCTCGTTAGATTCTTATAATAACATAGATTATTCTATCTTAGACCTGTACTATCCTTTTCCTACAGTCCGCCATATTGCTGAGTAAAGCTATAAAATTGTAGATCAATCGTTTACTGTAGCTTTCAAATAAGTTTTCTCTTAGATTTCTATTAGAAGTTTAAATATATAGACTCTACTCTGGCGCCAGATAAAATTACCGCTTTTTAATTAATTTTTTTTAGTATTCTGCACTGTAACGAGAAATTTATTCTTTAAAGTGCATATAAAAATAGAACCTTTGATAAACAAAAGAACTATTAACATCCATGTTGTGGCGGATATCTAAGTACCGTGTAAGTAAAAACTGACGTTATGGTAACAGCGATAGGTTAGGCGATAATAGGCGCTCTTTCGGACGACCTGATATACAGCAATCCACGACCTACTTATATACAAGTATAACTGACTAGAGTAGTGGAACAATCCGTAAACTTAAGTTACTAGATTCCGGTTAGCGATAAGATTGTCGCATACCGACTTTAGAAATATACACAACAAAGTAAAGGTACAAGCTCCTTTAATAATGTTGAGGCAACATTAAACGTCTACATCTGTATATTTAAGCTTACCGAGCATGTTACTAGCTCCGTACTATATCTACTATAGTTTACTATATTTTTATATAAGTTATAGACGCCTCTACGGTCTAGCGGTCCAGCTTCGGACTTGACTTCTTGAGGTCCCAGGTTTGATCCCCGTGTCGGGCAGCAATCAAAATAAAGTTGGCCGGGATTTGAAATATGCCCAGGTGGCGATAGGCTTGCCACCTATCACAGTACGGGACTTAGTGTCTTCGGTTGTGATTGCCATGGTTGTATCTACCACTTCGGGGATATGGGTGTGAAGATACTACAGATACCTTAAGCTTCATACTATCTACTATCGTTTCACATATTTTACAGTCAAACTAAATTCACTTTAAAACCGTTTTCTTTTTATTATGTCAGTGTTTTTAATTCAAAACCTTTTAGACAAAGTATTTTAATCAGAATATTTAATGTACTATACACCATAGCCTACCATGTATGACGTATGTGTTTACATAATTAGGTTATGATTCATTTTAAACCATTTTTATCTATTTTACGTAGAACTTTACCATAAGTCTATTGAGATGATTTCAATGTTTTTTGTTAAATCCGTGTTGGTATATACTTGTGGTTCGGTAACGACATTATTATATACTCACGCGTACTGCGGATTTACTCGTATGTTTTGGAAAATTATACCAAATGTTCACCTTAAATAAGTTTTCATTAAATATTAATACGACGTGAAGAAGCTATCAATGCTTTTTGTTACTAAGATAGTTATAAGTACTAGCCTGTCGAAGGGATTTATACTTTTAAAAGAAACCGGACCTAATCGTAATAAAAGTGTTAGATTATATCTAAGTAGTATTTTAGTAGTACACGTTTAGATTACAATATAAACACTTGAACATCTTGCTACAATTTAAAAACTTGTTTATACAAACACTGCCTAAAATTCGATTCTCAACCAATAACATGATGCCTCGTTGATCGAGTAGATAGCGTACACGCCTAGCTACATCGACCGACCGCGAGGCTCGGGTTCGATTCCCGACGGGGGCAGGCATTTGTGTGATGAACATTTAGATATCTACGTTTCCGGGTCTGGATGTTTATTATATTTATTCTGGTATATACTTTTATTTTCTTTTTTTTGGTATATACTTAAGTATTTCTTTATATTAGTATCTATCGTTGACTAACACCCATAACACAAGCTTATAATTTGCTTACTTTGGGGTTAGATTCAATTTGTGTGACTTGTCAAGGGATATTTATATTTATTTATTTATTGGCTGGATGTCAATTTTAGAGTGTTTAATTAAACAAGCATCTATTTTTTTGTGACGGCGGTTGGGGATTAATAATAATACGATAAGTAAGGACATTGCTATAAACCATAACGCACCACGTTTTTATTTGTTTGCGTAAATAAACATTCGTAAAAACCGATTTGCCTTGTGTATGTATCTAGATGTATGTTGCCTTAATTTTTATTAAAACTGTAAAAAAAATTAAAGCCGTTTACGATAGATTAAACGTTAATTGACATCTGTAAGTCTGGAGATTAGATTTTTAACTTGCACATTACGATAGTTATATCACAGCCGACCATGCGTCCATGAGTTCGCTTTATTAGACTACATTTTACATATAAAATTGTATATACCATAGCGTACCGCGTATTTATACCGTAGCAGCTCAAGTAAACTATCATTCACTAAAACCTATTTACCATCCATGAAGTTTTCAATGTTTTTTGTTAACTTATCATATACTTGAGGTATAGCAATCACTTTACAATGCACCGTCCACCATAGCGCACTGTATATTTATGCATTTGCGTAAATAAACTAAATTTTGCACATAACAATGTATATACCATAGCCTACAGTGTATTAATGAGTTTGCCTAATAAACTATATTTTGCATATAACATTATACTATATAGCATAGCGTACAGTATATTTATACCGTAGCAGCTCAAGTAAACTATCATTCATTAAAACCTATTTGCCATCCATGAAGTCTTCAATGTTTTTTGTTAACTTATTATATACCCGAGGTATAAAAATCACGTTACAATGTACCGTTCGCTAAAAGATACTGTATATCACTGTATATGCATTTGCATAATTAAAAAAAAATCACATAACAATGTTATTATATACCATAGCTTACCGTGTATTTATACTGTAACAGCGCAAATAAACTTTCATTCATTAAAACCTATTTGCCATCCATGAAGTCTTCCGTGATTTTGTTAACTTCCGCTTATGTTATATACCATAGCCTACTGAGTGCCCATTAAGACAATGTATCCAAGAGTTTGCCTACTAAAATATAATTTGCATATAACATTTTATATACCATAACGTACCGTAGCTATGCATACATACCGTAGCTGTGCAAGTAAACTATCATTCATTAGAATCTATTTGCCATCCATGAAGTCTTCAATGTTTTTGTGTTATATACCATAGCCTACAGTGTATTAATGAGTTTGCCTAATAAACTATATTTTGAATATAACATTATACTATATAGCATAGCGTACAGTATATTTATACCGTAGCAGCTCAAGTAAACTATCATTCATTAAAACCTATTTGCCATCCATGAAGTCTTCAATGTTTTTTGTTAACTTATTATATACTTGAGGTATAACAATCACGTTACAATGTACCGTCCGCCATAGCGCACTGTATATTTATGTATTTGCGTAATTAAACCTGCTCAGTACCCGTGAAAACCTGAGGTCAATCACCGCTCTGAGAAATTGCTTCAAATTATATTCAGCCGTTACAGTTAGTTAGACGTTTATGGTTCTGGATCAAACGCCGTCATTTCAAACCATTTCTGTGATTTATTCCACTAACATAAAGCTGTCTTTAATGTTATTGAAGTAAATTGTTTGCAGGTTGTTAAATTCTTACGACCGTACTTAGAGACAATTAGCATTTAATCATTATTTAATATAATATTATTTAATATAATTTAACTGCAGCACAGGGCAAGTGCTAAAATAAAATACCTTGAGAGAAACGAAAGTTATGGCCACTATAAATGTTAATTTCATCTGTATTGATGAACTCTTTAACTAGGTACCCAGAATTGTGTATATCTATATTGTGTATATCACATAACTACCCGCGTAAATTTAAGGATTTTTTTTCCCTAGGACTTAAATCCTCAGTAGCTCAAACGTTTAGAGAGTTCTGCGTCTTCTTAAAACAGGTTTAATTACGGCGAAATTTTTTCTTTCTTTAAAATTTGTAAAACACTTAATTAGTTATTAAGTTTTCAGTACAAAATTGTGACATAATGACAGATTAACTGTTGTTGTCTGTATCTCTGAGTGTAGCTGTTAAAGTGTTTTATGAAAAATGGTACAGTATATATAAATCCTCACTGATATTATAAAATTAAAATGTGTAAGTTTATTCCGAATTGTGGCAGAGAAACAGATTAGAGAATAGGCTAGTTTTTATCCTGATATCTAAATGAGTTCTCATGGGCAACTATTAGTTGGACATGAGCAATAAAAATAATTGGAACATTAAGACTATTTTTTTATGATAGGTCAACGAACAAGAAGACCTGATAGTAAGACACTCCATAAGTGTTACGTGTGCGTTGCTGTCGTGCTGCAGAGGTGTTCGGCTTATTGTGCAAGTCTACCAGCTACCCTACCCTTCGCTCCGAAATATGACATAGTCATTAAGGCGGCAGGAATAGTTAAGGCGGTGGATGCCTACCCGGGTAAATTGCTGCTCAGGACATTGCAGTACCACCAGTGATCTTGTTGGTACTGAACGTAAATTTGAACCCATGATCCCCTCGTACGTGCAGCCTGACAGAAAGGGCTAATTTATTCTATAGCGGACTCAGACCAACACGTAATTTTAAGTTATCGATGTCTTCTTTCATCGAAAGTAACAGAAAGAGACAAAACACTTTTAGTGCTGTCAAGTTAGGCCGTACACGTCATTTCTACAGACGTTTTATCTATCACTCGGAAATCGTTGATTAAATCATCACAATTTGACATTTTCGGACTAATCTGACATATCTAAAACGTTCCATCTTTTTTTGTTTGTTTCATTTGAAAGAGATAGCATACATCTGAAAGTTTAGTTTGTGAACAGCAGAATTACTACCATTAGCGTTTTCCGAAGGATAGCATGACTTACCAGCTACTGGATATCGATCCCCACATAACATAAGATGGTATCTTTAAGGGTCCATGTATGCTAAAATATGTCAGCAGTATAATGTTTTTTTTTCATACAAAGCAATCTTGGATCTTGGTGACAAAAATACACAAGATTAACATGAATATGCTTTATAAGACTAATGTTTCCAAAACAAGATTAATTTCACTTTGCTCGATAGAAAAAAATCAAAAAGTTAACATTTTTTTGAAAGCAAAACCCAATTGTCTACTTCAATTATGACAATATCGACACCAGACTTAAACATAGATAAGTACTATACCTAAAAGATAAGTGTTTCAGTTTTCATACTTTTTTCAAATTACTTTTATAGTGTCCAAAATAGTAATTTATCGCTTAAGACGTTTACTTTAGAGCGCAACATTTCATAGTAATCATGGAACGGGGGAGTGCGGCGATTGGCTCTTCTGACTGACTAAGTATGGGGCCTTAAGCTACGGTTGTCTCTTACCATCAGCAAAGTCGCACTTGTTCACTTACGTAACCTATAAAAATATTATTTTTAATAAACCTGCTCAGTATCCGTGAAGACCTTGGGTCAATCACTGGCCGAAAAACTCTTCAAATTTAATTCAGGGATCGTCACAGTTTACACGTTTTGGTTCTGGATTGAACTTATTATCTTTTTATTTTGTAATTTAATTCAATCAACATCAGGGTACCTTTATCAATAAACTAGCCGACCCGGCGATCTCAACATTGTTTTTCCCATTTTACCTGCAATTTTCCCGGTTTTCGTCTTCATAAGAATTAGCTTTTCACAATAATTAACACAGCAAAAATGAATTAGCAAGGTAGGTCTATCCGTTTGTGATAGATCAAGTGAAGTAGAAATTCATATGTTTATTTATTTTACACTTTATTGTACACGTGATAGAAAGTTGACAGCGAGAAAAAATAAATATTGTACAAAAGGCAAGCTTAAGAGATATTTTACGGCTAACCTAAGATAGAGAAAAAACAATACAAACTAAAAAGTGATAGGTATACAGTGTACAAACTAAAGATTAAAGGGATAAAAAAACTTAATTTAAATTATAAACTTCTCAACATAAATGTTGACTTAACACTAATACATATATTGCAATAACAAATAAAAGGTAAAAAATAAAAAAAAAAAACAATATGAATGTTATACCTACTAGTACATACATAGTAAAATTCTAACAGCAATTTTGAGATCCAGTTTGAGGCCTTAAGGATCACTTTATATTTAAAGATTAAAACAAATAATTTACATATTGCAATATAATTATGTGCAGGATAATGAGCACATTTCTATCTTCCATATTACGCTATACATAAATTAGGAAACAAACTGTAATGCTCGTAACTGTAATAAATATAAGCTCCGGAAACTACTTCATATACACTAAAAGGTATATTTTATAATAAATCTATAACGTAGCCTATTTACCACTTAATGACTCATTAAATAACCGTGTTGGTCCGGGCTCCTTTGCTGAATACACCATCTACCTTCCTGCTAGGCAGCTCGTAAAAGGCAAGCGTAGGCATTTATGATATTAGTAGGAAAACAAGCAGACGGATTTCCTGATGGTAAGAAATTCAGGCCGCCTAGAGACACCAAAGGTAGTAATGGTGCGTTGCCAACCTGAGGCCGGGATGTTCGGCCTCGAGCAAAAGTAAATTTACCGGCTACCTTACCCTCCAAACCAGAACAAGTCAACGGCAAGCATTGGACGTTATGGTGGCAAGAATAGGTGAGGCGGTGGTACCAATCCGGGCGAGTCATTGCGAAACTCTACCACCTAGTCAGATATCACGGTTTTAGTGATGGTAAGCGAGCATAAGCTCACCTTTTACGAGCTGTCTGGCAGCTGTATGGAAATCGGATGGTCTATTCTGCAAAGGATCCCGAACCAACTCGAGGGAAAACAAACCTATGTTAGTAGAGTCTTCGATGTTTTAGGTAGTGGTCATAGGTGTTTTTGTTTTACCATAGCTGGATACCGTTCGGTAGTAAAGTTTTATCTCTGTATCAACTGTATGAGCAATTATTCTAATGAGGACAATTAAACCAGTCAAAAGAAGAAAGATACGGTTAAGTTCCGTAGCTTAGATTGATTACAGTTTTTATAATTATTTATGCATATTTATACGTGAAATAGAGCTGTTTCGTTTATTCATAACTAGCTGTTTCGGTGAACTTTGTTCCGCCCATTCAGTTTGTTTTTTTATGATATTGGAAGGCAAACAAGCAGACGGATTTCCTGGTGGCAAAAAATTCCCGCCCCTTAAAGACACCACAGGTAGGTAATGGTGCGTTGCCAACCTGAGGTCGGGATGTTAGGCCTCGATCAAAAGTAAATTTACTGGCTACCTTATCTTCCAAACAATTAAATTTTAATTGTATTAGAACAATTAAAATGTTATTTTTCGTATTATACAGTCGAACGGGATAAATCCTCTCTCCGTCTCCTGGTCCTCAGTTACCTTCCCATAATTTTTCAGCATAATCGGTTCAGGGGTTCTTAAGTTATAAATAGTGTAACGAAAATGGCGTTCTTTTATATACATATAAACCGAATATACTTATTGAAATCGAATTCGGTTCTTTGCAATGTTACTGCGTTACATGACCGCCTCGTTGGTCGAGTGGCTAGCGTACTCGCCTAACTACATCGAACGACCGCGAGGCTCGGGTTCGATTCCCGACGGGGGCAGGCATTTGTGTGATGAACATTTAGATGTCTGCATTTCCGGGTCTGGGTGTTTATTAAATTTATTCTGGTATCTATTTAAGTATTTCTATGTATTAGTATCGTTGACTGACACCCATAACACAAGCATAATATAATTTGCTTACTTTGGGGTCAGATTCAATTTGTGTGAGTTGTCCTGGGATATTTATTTATTTATTTATTTATTTACATGTATATTTTATCCTATTAATATTATAAATGCGAAAGTTTGTATGTATGGATGTTTGTTACTCTTTCACGCAAAAACTACAAAGCCGATTACGATGAAATTTGGTATGTAGGTAGCTGAAGACCCAGAATAACATATAGGCTACTTTTTATCCCGGAGTTCCTGCGGGATTGGGACTTACGCGGGTGAAACCGCGGGGCGCAGCTAGTATGTATATAAAAGAACGCCGTCTTAGTTACACTATTTTTAACTTAAGAACCCCTGAACCGATTATGCTGAAAAATTATGGGAAGGTAGAATATCTGATATCGATGATATTCCCTGTATTAGTCCGAGTCCGCTTTGTAAAATAGACCATCTGCTTTTTTGCCAGGTAGATAAGATAAGAGGCGAGAACAGGTTAAAGAAAGACCACTGATGAATAAATAAAATAAATATCCCTGGATAAGTCACACGAATTGAATCTATCCCCAAAGTAAGCAAACTATATGCTTGTGTTATGGGTATTAGTCAACGATTCTAATACATAGAAATACTTGAAAAGATACCAGAATAAATTTAATAAACACCCAGACCCGGAAATGCAAACATGTAAATGTTCATCACCTGCCTGCCTGCCCCCGTCGGGAATCGAACCCGAGCCTCGCGTTTGGTCGATGTCGTTAGGCGTGATCGTTAGCCACTAGTCTGAGTAGGAATCCACCTCCTTACTTATTCCTGCCACCATAATGACAGTGTCATGTTAAGTAGCTGGTAGACTTGCACCATAAGCCTTTCATACCGGCTTCAAGACAGCATCTGTAACATCCATTTCTACAGGCCACGATCGCATCTAGCAATCTCATAGAAATAGGATTATATTCCTATAAAGAAGTGCAACGATGTTCTATAGCAAATTTAGTTACATAGATACTGTTTGTATCGACATATAACTAAGCAACCTCTCTTTATTTCATTTTAACAAATGTTGATATTACGTATGCCATAAGAGACAACGATATTTGTGTCTAAGTATACTCATTTTCGCATAAATTTAAAGTGACGTCTTGACAGCCCTCATGATTGCCATGTATGCTATATTTTGTTTAAAAGCTGATAGTGATGTGCGTAAACATATGCCGATATGATACTTTAAAATATGAATTGAGTTGTTATGTATGTAATTTCTGAAGTAAAAAAATATGAGTTGGAAAAAAATATGTTTATGTTAGACTAATTTGTCCGGTATAGACCTTGTCAAATCATCCCCATTCATCAGTTTAGCATTTTCTTATGAAGGTTTAAGCTTTTTTAAATATGTTAATGCTTTAAAGCGTTTAGTACGTCTTAGAAGAACTTTATAAGACAAAGTAACATATCTGTCATAAAGGGGATTCGGAACAAGGTTCCTTACGGCAGGCTGAAGTAAAAAAATGTGATAGTAAAACCGTAAGAAAAAATCCGTGGAATAAAACCGTTAAATGAGGCGTGCGCAGACGCGACAGTCGACCTTTTTCTTTCTGCTTGTTTCTTTTCGTTTTCTCATACTTTCTTTCTCTATTTTCACTCCACCCCGTCAATGCATAGTATATATTCATGAATTGTTCCGATTCTATATTAGCTGAAGAAACTTCATTCCTACTTGGTGTCCCACCACACCACATCTATTTTTTTATTTTCTTATTATCTAAGTTTATTTAGAAAAAATAAAAAAAAAATATCTATAGTTTTTTATGTATGCTTACATATCAGAAATTCAAATTTTGAAAGAAATAAATTTTATTGAGTTATAAAGGGCTAATAAAATGATATATCGATATCGATACAACACTTTTTTAACCTGCCATCGTCAAGTCAGAACGGCAGCCATATTTTGTTTTAATGCAGGTTTTGTAGTAGGTATTTCATGTCCTTATATTTAAAGGTTAATGTGCCATCTGGAGAGCCGTGTGCTCATTTGGTGACGTCTAATATCTATATATTAATACGTGATGCCAAAACTTTGGACCCCTTTTTACGAAGGAGAAGTGCAGAACGCTAATATTTTTCAATAATAATGCTTATATTATAGTACATTAAATCAAAAAATAAAACATTACCCACACTACCATGCATTTGACACACACAAACAAATATATTGATGATAACGATAAAAGATCACAGATGGCGCAAATTACACATACTACATATTCATAAAGTTTTGTAGTTGGTATTGAGAAATGAAGATGGCATTCTTATCAACAAGATATCGAAATTTATTTTGGCTGAATTTCGACCAAAGGGCGACTACTAGTAAAAATAAAAATAAGAAAACATGTAGCAAAAAAATTTAAGAGACGCGGAGAAGGAATTTAAAAAAATGTAAATCATTTTCGGTGCTTACACTTCAGAAACGCTCAATCCTCGCTGTCCGTGAAATGACGTCTCACGAATTAGTGTTTTCTGTTTGTTTCGTCCGAGTTAATGAGTTCTTATTCCAATCAAGCTATTTACTGAACATAAATAATGAAAATAACTGCAATAAATCTAAGCTTCGGAACTTCATTTCCAGTGTCCGTTGGATACACTAATAGGTGTATTTTACTGTATTACTGTAACTCAATTACGCAGCCTATTTGCTACTTTATGGCTGATTCAATTACCAACATTGCAATAATTATTCGTCAACGGTCAAGATCTCATTACAATTGATACTTGTATCTTTATAGATATATATCTTTATATATATTTCCGACTAGCTTTATTTGTAAGTAGTCTTTGATTCTGTAATGTTTTACATTGGATCCGGCGGAATGCGATGCTATCGGAGCATTAAATATTATGTAGTAGCTGTTAATGTCAAGCGATACGAAGTTTGCTGGTTCGGCTAGTAAAAGTGTTATAGCTTTTTTTATTAGTGCATAAATAACAGAATTGTAAAAAGCTGTGTTATTTTTTATTGGACAAAATTGGTCCGTCAGTTCAGGCGTGATACAATGACAACGCGAAATGGGTTTTTTTTATAT
This sequence comes from Calephelis nemesis, assembly GCA_002245505.1. Classification (NCBI taxonomy): domain Eukaryota; kingdom Metazoa; phylum Arthropoda; class Insecta; order Lepidoptera; family Riodinidae; genus Calephelis; species Calephelis nemesis. Next base: position 60,684 of record NJDD01000029.1, read on the forward strand.
AGTATAATCTACGATTTAGGTATTTATAGCAGCTGTTTAATAAGAGTTCGTGTTAATAAGTCTAAACTGTATTCATGTTAAACAGCAGTTTGAAGAGCTAAATAGTAGGCAATTGATTGGCGTTTCGGAAACTGGCCATAAGTTTTTATAGTCACTCATTAAACCGATTTTGTTTAAATAAATCAAAATCGGTCATATGTGTGCAAATATATCTTCAGTTGAATATGTTAGCCTTCGCCACTTGAGTAGGCCAGTCTAAGATATTTTAATTGTAATGGATTGTTGTTTCGTAATAAATACCAACTCTGTGTTTTTTTATGATATTGGAAGGCAAACAAGCAGACGGATTTCTTGATGGTAAGAAATTCAAGCCGCTTAGGAACACCAAAGGTGTTAATGGTGCGTTGCCAACCTGAGGCCGGGATGTAAGGCCTGGAGCAAAAGTAAGTTTACCTTAACCTAACCCTCCAAACCGGAACATGTAGTAAAGTTATGGCGGCAGGAATAGGTAAGGCGGTGGTACCAATCCGGGTGAGTCGCTGCGAAACTCTACCGCTTAGTCAGATGTCACGGTGTTAGTGACGGTTAGCCTATGCTCGCCTTTTACGAGATGCCTGGCAGGCAGATGGTCTATTCTGCAAAGGAGCCCGGACCAACACGGGGAATGTATGGCAACAGTGACCATAAACCGTTAACTAAATCGCTGGTAAGATTTTTTTGTAAAAAGTTTTTCAAGTGACAGAGCAAGTAGGTAGTTAAGACAATGGTTTTGTTGTTTGAAAGTAAATAGCATTGATTTAAGTTACTTTCCAACTTTCAAGAGTGCACATTGTGTATAAATAAAAGTTTTGGGCTAAACATTTTTACAATTGTTTTTCAAGTTTTTCTTAAAAAAAGAACTACAATATACATACATATCTTCACGCCAAGTCGCTTGTGGAATAGGTAGAGGGTTTGCTGATCTGCCTGGCTTCTTTCACATTCATTACCCTTTTCATACAAACACTCCGGTTTTAGAGACTCTAAGGTATTTTTAGTAAGGTTTGTGTAAGTAATAAGTAAAATAAGCCGATTTTGATGGAATTTTTCTTGGCTTTTGATGGAATTTTGTTCAGTTTAAGTCTACGAGTTAAGTATTCACGAAGAAAATAACTTATCATGGGCTTCCTCGCTACCAAATCTCACTTAATGAGCTTGAGTAGGAAGGCTACCGCTTTACCTAAGACCCTGACAAGACTCTCTTCATGACAAGACAACTTATGGTATTTTTATTTTAGCACTGCTCTGTGTTTGGGTGAAATTTCTGTAAGTTTTAAAGACAGAAAAAATTTCGATCCAAACAGAATTTGAACTTGTTACCTTTCGTCTCAAGCCGACGAATACTCTAACCATACTAAGGATTAGAGAGTTCTGTAAGGTTTAGCTTACTGGCATTTATAAAAAAACACTTTTAAGGAAGCAATCCTTTATCTATATATATAAAAATCAATTGCTGTTCGTTAGTCTCGCTAAAACTCGAGAACGGCTGGACCGATTTGGCTCCTTTTGGTTTTGAATTATTTGTTGAAGTCCAGGCAAGGTTTAAAAGGTAAGAAATAAGGAAAACTAGGAAAACCAACATTTAAAATTTTCCCATACAAACGAAGCGGGTAGAACGAAGTTCGCCGGGACAGCTAGTTTACGATATTATTTATAAAATTGATTCACACAACATTTTAATACTCTTTTACTTACTATTGACGCGACTTCGCGGCCCTGATGAAGGGAGGTACGACCCGGAGCTGGTATACTATTTAGTCTCCTCGCTGAGGTCAACCGTCAGGCAGAAACCACGACCCGGAGCTGGTATACTATTAGTCTCCTCGCTGAGGTCAACCGTCAGGCAGAAACCAGATCCGTCGTTGGGCAAAGATTTGACTGAATGTATAGAACTAAATGAAAACTTTTAAAATATGAGTTTTATACAGTACCTAGGTAATATTGCTGAATTGTAGGCATAACTGCAATTCAGCAATTTGGCAATGAAAATAGGGATATAACAGTTCATCGGCTTAAATGGAAGGTTACAGGTTCAAACCCTGTCGTTGACGAATATACTTATTTAATTTTTTTGATTTTAAATAAAGCAAGCCCAAGATAAACCGAGTAACTTAATACAAACAAATAAAAATGCCAGATATTAAAGATATGGACAAAAACAAAAAAAAAAAGGTTTTTTTGTCGTAGTTAGGCTTTTTGTATTAAACCAGTTAGGTCACAAAAAAATTGTTGTAAAACGTCAATTGCCTGTTTCTGTCAAGTTTGACGCAGATGCGCCCACGCCGAAAACTAACAAAGATAATTATTCTTTTATTATTTGAAAGAGGCTTATCTAGCTTGATGATAATGTGGTCATTGCCATCAATTCTGTATCTGAGGATAGGATCTCAGCGAAATATAGGAAAATACTCAATTTTTTGTAATCTTAGACGAAATAATATTAAAATCGAAATTACAGTTTTACTGTGACAAATTACTATGTATTTTTATGATATTGGAAGGCAAAGAAGCAGACGAATTTCCTGGTGGTAAGATATTCATGCCGCCTAGAGACACCAAAGGTGATAATGGTGTGCTACCAACCTCAATCGCAATGTTAGGTCTAGAGCAAAAGTAAGTTTACCGGCTACCTTACTCTCCGAACCAGAACACGTCAACGGCAAGCGCTAACGTTATGGCGGCAGGAATAGATAATTGTGATATTTATATAATTTTCCCTTTTTTATATGAATCGATTTAAAAGAATTTGTACATAGAAATTGATTAGCATTAGGACATAGGCTCCTTTTGTCCCGATATTATTAATCCTGTGCGGGATCTAAATCGCGAGCATCAACTAGTAAACTGTACGGAGACTTCCTTTTTTATTCCATACTAGCTATACCGGCGAACTTCGTTCCATTCGTTCAGTTTGTATGGGAAAAAGTAAAATGATGTTTTTCTTAGTTTTCTCGCAAGTTTTTCCTTTTTCTTATCTTTGAAAACTTCCCTGGACTTGAACAAATAATTCAAAACCAAAATTAGCGAAATCGGTTCAGCCGTTCTCGAGTTTTCGCAAGACTAACGAACAGCAATTGATTTTTATATATATAGATAGATGACAGCGAATAAGCACATGGATTTCCTGATTATAAGAGTTACAGCTGACTGGGGTGTAATGCTTATTGCGCAAATCTATCATCTGCTCTACCTTCCGAATCGTAGATCACAACTTGGGAAAGTTGCTGTACAGCACTTTATCTTCAGAAGTTTTGTTGGTAATAACCCATCACCCATGTAATCTAGGCTTGCCTTTTACGATGTGCCTGTCAAAAAGACAGATGGTTTATTCTACTCAGCGGACCCAGACCAACTCAGAGAAATAGATCCGTATTTTCGGTTACACCCGTTTTATTACAAAAAAATAGACAAATGTTTAAATAAACATTGTCTAAAATTGACATCAAACCGATAACATGCTACACATGGATGACGCGACAGCATCTTATTGGTTGAGAATCCAAATTTGAGAGTGTTAAGTAAAACATGTCTTAAAAGTGTGTTTAACTCTTTTCGTAGTAAGACTAGTGTTTACTATATTTATTACAGTATCTAAGTATTTCTGTTTAATAAGCAGAATGGCAATCGTTGACTAACACCAAAAGCAGAATTTTATTATTATTATTTTAACAAATAAATTTTTAACTGTCGAGGAATATTTGTTCATTTACATTTAAATTAATTAAAATCAGATTAGTTGTTTTGAAGTGAAAGTGAAACATACATACAAACACGCTATTACATGTACGTGTTTCATATTTTCTATCGTTGGCGCTTGGTAAAACTTCCAAATATTTATATTTTTATATGAAGAAACACTTGTTCTGTTTTCATATCACTTGTAATTTGTAATTTGGTAAATGGCCAACCGGTTTCGTTTATAACAGCATAGTCAGAGATAAAACTCACATTTATAGACACAGGAACAAAGACACAGCCTTTAACAATTGTATAGTGTATAAATGTTCTAATATATGTAGATGAATGTACTACAAACTTCTCCATCGATAATTTAAGTCTCAACGGTGGCGAGGACGTTATCTATGAGAGCATTAACCGGTTGCAAAAGGTCAGAAGACGGTTGAAGTATGTTAGAAGACTCAGCTTCGTAGCATCTGCTCAGGCAGGTGTCCTCGCCTGCGCACGCGCCGCGACGGCTGTAGCTGTCATAATCAGCTGAGAGGTCGTTTATAATGCTATTATAATATTCTATTAGGATGACTTTAACTCTAAAAGAAATATATGAGTAGGTTTCAAGAACGTAAAATAGAAATAATTTGTGATAGGTACTTTTGTTGGAATGTTCTAAATTCAAAACTTTTTTGGAATTTATTATATACTATACACTGTACAAAGGTGGACTTAATACTACATGGTACGGGTTCGATTCCTGGGTCGGGCGAAAAAAAAATTTTTTTTCCAATTTTCTAATAAAAAAAAGATTGCTCGCGATTGGATTTGTGCCCGGTTGGCGATAGGCATGCCACCTATCTTATTGTGGGACTTAGTATCTTCGGCTAGTCGTGGGTGTCCTGGTTGTGCCTCTCTGCCTACCTCGTCGGGGATCAAGGCATGAAAATCTTTTTTGGTAATACATTTATTGGAATGTTCTAAATTCAAAACTTTTTTGGAATTTATTTATTTAAATGTTATGCACTGTAGTACAAAGGTGGACTTAATACTACATGGTACGGGTTCAACTCCTGGGTCGGACAAAAAAAATATGTTTTTTACCAATTTTCTAATAAAAAAAAGATTGCTCGCGATTGGACATGTGACCAGTTGGCGATAGGCATGCCTTATTGTAGGACTTAGTATCTTCGGCTAGTCGTGGGTGCCCTGGTTGTGCCTCTCTGCCTACCTCATCGGGGATCAAGGCATGAAGATCTTTTTTTGCTTTTTATTATAAAAGCCACGTTGCCGGGACTGGAGTGTTAATTAGTATCGATGTTTTCGATAGGTTTCTGGGACTAAAATTTCTTTTACTCAAATGTGTCTTGGTTGTATCTCTATCTACCTCTTCTGGGATACAGGCGTGTAAATACTTTTCATATTATTTTAGTGGAACTTAAGAAGTTATCTATATTAGTACGTGATGCCAAAACTTTGGACCCCTTTTTACGAATATTGCATTACATAAAATTTGGTACACTTATTGTTTATGTGTAGGAGAAGTGCAGAACGCTAATATTTTCAATAACAATGCTTATGAAGTACATTAAATCAATAAATAAAACATTACCCACACTCCCATGCATTTGAGACAAACAAACAAATATATTGATGTTGACGATAAAAGCTCACAGATTTCGCACTAACTATTCAGGAAACAAAGTAGTTGGTCTTAAGAAATGAAGATGGCGTTCTTACCAACAAGATATTAAAATTTGGATAATAAAATGGTCGAATCTCGACCAATGTGCGACCACTAGTATAGATAGATAGATATAGATAAATAGTCTAAATACAAGTGAAACTTTTCATACCGATCATAGTCTAAAGACAATATGTTCAGGTAGGTACAGAGTTCAAGTATGTTAAACACAAACGTGAACGTCACGCATACGTATTGTCTGCGCAGACGCCAAAGTTATATCTTTGACGTAAGTATGAACGTAAGAACTGTCGTTTTTATACAAGTATTAAAATAATGCGATGAAGACGGGTATAAACATGAAGCCATAGACTGCGAATGGAGGTTACACTCCTAACAAATAACTGTCAGTTTATAATATTGCTGACTCCCTCTAATGTATCGACCTCTCTTTCGGAAAGTCTTGAAAACTCAGTTATTATTAATACATGATGCGAAAAATTAGGACCCATTTTTACGAAAATTGCGAGGATACAGGAGCATAAAATTTGGCACACTTATAGTTTATGTGTAGGAGAAGTTCAGAATGCTAATATTTTTCATTTTAAAGCAAAGTACATTAAATCAATAAATAAAACATTACCCACACTACAGTGCATTTGACACACACAAACAAATTGTATATGTATTGATGATAACGATAAAAGATCACAGATGGCGCAATATACAGTTTGAAAACAAAGTAGTTGGCCTTGAGAAATGAAGATGGCGTTCTTATCAACAAGATATTAAAATATATTATGGTCTAATTTCGACCAACAGGCGACCACTAGTCAAAGTAAAAATGAAAGAGAGGCCGATATATTAGAGAGTCAGCAATATTGAAAAATATCATCAGTTCTTCGTTAGGGGTGTAAACCCCCGCAGCTTCATGGACAGCATGCTACATTTTTTAACATTATCGATATTAAGCTTAATTTTACGGATTTGATTATGGAAATGAGCCCCTTTTTTTAAGATTTTTAATATAATACATCCACCCCTGTAATCGTCACTGTGCTCTTGCGGTCTGGTGTTGAGCTTGACTTCATGAGGTCCTGGGTGGATCTCCGAGTCAGGCGACTAAAAAATGTGTTTTATCAATTTTAAATTAAAAAAAAAACTTTGAACGAGATTGGATAGATTATGTTTGATTGGTGATAGGTTTGCCACCTATCACGTTGTGGGACTTGGTGTCTTCAGTTAGTCGTGGGTGTTATGGTTGGATCTCTGCCTACCTCTTCGGGCATATGGGAGTGAAGACATTTACTTTTTTTACATTTTTTAATTTATTTAATGGAAGCTCTTAAATATAATATGGACGTTTATTTTTGAAACACGTATACACTGGCCAATAAAAGAACGGTCACTTGAAAAGTTGTCTGCAGCCATCAGGAGATCCATTACCCTCTTTATCATAATATATATAATTCTTGTGTTCGTATGTTTCTCACTGAACTGCTACTAGACGACTTGACGGATTTTGATGAAATTTTTTGTGTGTGTTCAAGGGGATTCGAGAATGGTTTAGATTCATAATTTGGTCCACTGGTAAATGTTTTTTTAATTATTATTTTCTTTGTCGTTGATTTTGGAATGTTTTACATTGGGTCTGCGTTGGCAGACTGCGCTACTGTCGCAGCATTAATGTCAAGCAATACGAAGTTGGCTGGGTCAGCTAGTCTTATATAAAAAATATGTGTCGAAAACAGTACCCCTTACCGGATAGGACAAACAGCTGATCAGGTTCTGGTTTCTAATTGCGAGGTGTTTATTAATTAAGGTAGGCAGATGCGACCCACGAAGGGACACTTGTGGACTTGGGTACGAGTATTCCAGTAATGCAGGTGCTTCTAATTTGCCTCAATAAAGTGGTCTATATTAATAAAGTTGCAAAGGGGAGTGACTACATATGTTATATAGCTAGCTGTACCGGCGAACTTCGTACAACCTCGTGGTATGTGTTTTTTTTATTTTCCTTAGTTTTGTAGTTCTTCTGCTGGTATAAGTGGAGGGAAATCCAATAAACAAAAAACCACGAAAATCGGTTACAGCGATTTTCGAGTTGTAATTTTAGTGTAACAAACTAGACTTGTTAACGTGTCACATTCCCACTGTTACTATAAATTTGAATATAAGTTTATTTGAATCTATACTTGCTATCGTCGGCACTTGGTGGAATTCTATTCTATTTACACGTTTTTTGGAGTTAGCACTTGTTTGTTATTGGTTTAAGTTAACATTTGGTTAGATGTTACCAAATAAGTATTGAACGTTAAATCAAAAAAGTCCTTTTTTGACTTTAGTTTCAAAGCCCTGATGATGCTATAAAAAGTGAAACCGGTTGGCTAAAAAGTAATAGAAAGTATTAAATAAAGTATATAGTGGATAAGTACAAGTGTTAACTCAAAAAAACGTGTATATAAGTTTATTTGTTACACTTCCACTCGAAAACTACTATACCAAACATTATGAATCTTTTCACACATATTCGTGGCGGTATTACAAGTGACGTAGGACACTTTTCTTACTTAAATGCGACTGTAGCCCCGGATAAAAGCTTGTGTTATATAAATAAACAAATTGATAGAAAACGTATATCAAACTTTATGAAATAATATAAAAAAAAGAACAGGAAAACGGATACTTTTTACGTTTCAACCAATTATTTCACAGATATTGTGATTGACTGACAGAAGGGTTCTGCTTATGCGTGTGACCAGTAGTTAAAATGATAATTTAAATATTACAAAAAGACACTCAACTTGTATTTATTTGTAAATAACCATGTCGGATAAATTAATCTGGTACATATTTATGTATATAATAAATTCATACGTGAAAAGTTACTTATTTAATGGGAAAATGTAAAATAATGAGCGTCTGTTTTATATATTGCAACAGCTCTTTGTAAACGCTTAATTGTACGAGTACTTGCAGGACAATTTCTTTTTTATTTTTCGCACCTGCTTAGGGAAAAACTTAGAACTTGTAAAATGGTTTAAGTCTGACATAAATATTAACTTAATAAACGAGTACATTTTTTTGTTTTCTAAGAAGTAATGGAATTGTTGACTTGTTGTTTTAGAGACGAACATTTTTTTACAAGTAATGTTGTTTTTAAGTGCATATTTCTATGATGTAAGATTAGATTCGTCTCGATAGTGCAAGTTACACTGGGTACACTGAAAACAAAACGTCGAATTTTGGAGCCCATATTGGGTTTGCTTTTGCTACCAAATTCAACACAAATACGTAAACTACCTATAAACTTTGTTGTTATTTCTTTTGGTTATTTTTAAATAGGTATGCCAGTAGCATATTTGTTTTTTCCGGGTCTGGATATTTATTAAATTTATTTTGGTACCTATTATGCATTAGTATTTTTGACTAATACCCATAACACAAGCATATAATTTGCTTACTTTGGGGTTAAATTTAATTTGTTTAACTTGTCCAGGGATATTTTTTTATTTGTTAATTTTCTGATATTAAACGAAGCCGTGTTGTTATTTATATCTACGTATTCTATTTGTAAAATATGAAATTATTTTTTGAGAGGTTAGTGAACAAACGGACGGTTAGTAATAATCGTAGCTTATAGACACAACAGATGTTACAGGTGCGTCGCTGTCGTATGGTCGGGATGTTAGTCCTAATATGCAATTCTACCGGCTACCCTACCCTCCGGGTGGAAACGTAATAGTCATTATGACGGCAGGATTAGGTAACTAGGATGGAAACATGATAGTCATTATGACGGCAGGATTAATATACTAGGAGGTAGAGTTTAGCAGCGACTCGCCCGGATTGGTACCACCGCCTTACCTATTCCTGCCGCCATAACGTCATGATGTGTTCCGGTTCGGAGGGTAGGGTAGCCGGTAAACTTACTTTTGCTCGAGGCCTAACATCCCGGCATCCGGTTGGCAACGCACCATTACCACCTTTGGTGTCTCTAGGCGGCGTGAATTTCTTACCATCAGGAAATTCGTCTGCTTGTTTGCCTTCGAATATCATAAAAAAAGACGGTAAAGCAACCAGGGCAAATTTTTGCCCAGCACTCTACCACCAGTGGTCTTGTAATGATTACCTATATTATAACCAGTGCTCGCCTTTTACAAGCTGCCTGGCAGAAAGGATAGAGGGGTTAATAAACCACGGGGAAAGATCAACAGAAGAAACAGTCATTGCAATTTG
>NJDD01000029.1:82599-93627 GCA_002245505.1 Calephelis nemesis
TATATTAATTAAATTCAAACTCATATTAATAAAACAACGCGTCGAAATAGATAAATACACTCAAAACTTATAATGCCACAGACACAGACACACAGATACTCGTCAAATTTATAATTAAAATAATTTCCGTCGGGTAAACATATTTCAATATCTATTTGAAGATTTCAAAGAATACTAGTTTAAATTTTAAGTCGTATCCTATGAAAAGAAAAATCGACAAAAGTTTTTACCTCAGTTTTCCGTAACCATGTAATAAACAAAAAAAAAACAAAAATGCTCACAACCGTACCTACCTGTCATTACAGGTTTAATAAAGTCTTATTTTTAACATTGTTTTATATTATGCCAGATGAATGATTTATTTAAATACAAAATTTAAAACTTATGTTTTTTAATAAGTCGGTAGCTACAAAGGTTTTCAAACGGTATCAAAACACAAGTCGAGAATAAAATATGTAATTGTTTTTATAATAAAACAAAGGCAGAAATATATTGGTCCACTTCATTCCACGACGCTTATGTTTAAAACCTAATGGTAAAATTATTCAAACTTACATTGTATAAACACTGGAATGGAAAATTCGCAAAACTTATTTTATTTTAGGTGTAATTGCCATTTGTTTAATATTTAAATATTATAATTGTTTGGAAAACTACAAAAACCTCACATATAAATTAAGCTTGTTTTTTTAATAACTTATTCGTTGTTAGTAGGTACTTAATCATATTAATCGTTTTCGAAATCTCAAAGAACAGTTACTTATTTTTAAATTCTGATTATTTTGTATTTTAAACATGCAGTCGTGCGTTGTTTTGTAACAAAATGTAGTTATTTTATTTCAAAATGATTTATTTAATTTCTTACATTCTTATTTTAAACCAAACAGTAGGTAAAATTGACATTCAACCATTTCAATTCAACACGTTAGATGCGAATGACATCACATGACAGCATGTTGTTGATTGGGCATCCAATTTTAGCCTTATTTTAGTGTTTAGTTACGCATGTGTTCAACGGGTGTTTACATTTTTTTGTATTAAGACAGATATTTTTCTATTATAATCAAACAGAAAATATTACCTCAAACATAGTTATTTCTATGTTAAAAATGATAAACAAACTAATGAATCTTATGGTGTATCATATAACCTTTCCTTTTTATTTCTGGAGACGATAAGGACGAACACTGACAAAATGGCAGTAAAAAAAATTAAACAGGCTACAAAAATTGGAATATTACAAGATATTTTAAAAGTAGCAAAACTTCAATTTCAACTTCAGAAATTACCGAAAAATCAATGATCATACATAAAAATATAAAAGTCGACGAAATAACCTTTATTTTTCAATTTGGTTAAAAAGTTAAAATATATTCAGCTACTTTACTTATACCTACATTTATAATTACTCACCCCTTCCGTATTAATAAATAGTTCTTTGTAACGTTCATAAGTCATAAGTCAAAGTCATTTTAGGGTCTTGAGTAAATCGGTGGCTAAGTTACTCAAGCTCGTTTAGTGAGATTTGGCGGCAGCGAGGAAATACATGATACACTACTTTCATAAATGTTTCATTTGTGGACTTTATCTGAACAAAATTAAACTAATTGCCACCTACATTAAATAATTTTACTCATAATTTACACAAAATTCAATAATTACGAAAAAAATACGACCACCTTCTTTCACGATGGCGCCAAAACTCTACTTTTATTTTAATTTATTTAGTTTACCGTTGCCAGTAACTTGTAATTAACTTCCCGATACCCCATCAAACTGAAATTTGTTTCTCATAAAAGCCGATGAAGATGTAATATCACAAGGATGTTCTGATGAGACGGAAGGGGGTAATTGGAAGAAAGAAATGAACTGAGGTTGTTTTAATTAGTTTTATGATTTGCTGGAATAAAATCGATTCTTAGCTAATATTTTTAAATCAAATTTTTTATTGGCTGTATGTGAAATTACTTCTTTGCTTACTATTTTTTCAAAAAAAAGGAAAAATGATTAACAAATACTTAGACTCTGAGTAAAATTCCATTTGCAATTAACAATTTAAGGATTTACTAGCAAGTTTTCCCCTATTTTATGATGTTGTTTAACATCGTAAGACAACCAGTATTCTTTTTTTATAAATCTTTTATGAGAAGCCCTATAAGCTATAAAAAGTCACCAGTTTTTCGAATGCAAAGCAAAAGCGAATAAAACCGTAGGAAAATTATATTTCTTACTAAATGCAGTGACATTTAAACTATTTATTGACGGTAGTATTTGCCAAAGTCATAGCAACGCTCTCGATTTCAACCTTTTAATATTTTTATAAAATAGGCTTCTTGAGGACAATTATTATAGTTATATTAATAAAAGTCAAGCAGAAGAATAAGTGATAAAAATGAAGTTTAGCAAGTTTGCCAACGATGAGTAGACGTGTTCTGTGTGAATAATAATTTTTTTAGGCAATCTCTAATAGTTTTTACCAACTTCACATATTTTTGAATTTTATAATATTTATTTGCTTAAAGTTTATATGGATCAACAGACGAATAGATTACCGCATTGTTATGTCGCTTGTTAAACAAATTTATTTATAGATTTTCCTATTACTGCTGTAATAATACTGATTTGATATCATCATAATAATATGTTAATATTCGATTACAGATGTTTGATTGGTTTAGAGGTAAAATGATAATTGTAACCTCTTATTCCTTTACGGCATTAAGTAAAATGCCTTACCTTATCCCTAATAGCTTACGAGATGTTTTATATTCATTAGAGTAAGGACCTTTTCTCACTGCATCGGACGTTTGTTTATAATAAAGATTTGATTGTTTCATGTTTGAAACTTTTTCCGAAGATGCATGACTTATTTTAATTATATTTAAATAGAAGTATAAGGTTTTTAAGAAAAAAGAATCCAAAAAAAAATATTTCTGGACTAGAAAAAATATTGTCATTTATACACGAAAAGTACATAAACCTAACTCTTATTTTGTCGAGATTAAAGGTGTATGATAAAAAAGAGAGATAAATTGACTGCAGACATACAACGTATTACCTTTAATTTACTTAAGCTATCGTATCAGTTATGAAAATCTAAAAATTAAACAAATGAAAATTTAAATAGTTAAGTTTAATAAAATGTTTGTAATAATTTTAATATAACCCCTTGACCTTAACCTTTATAGGGACATTTACAAGGATTCACAGGGGAAGCCAATGCGTTGTAAATTTTAAACATAGGGTTCGTTTGGAGCTTCAACTTTTGTTCGTCCTATAGAATAACTTTATTATTTTATTCAATGTCATTTTTAGCAATATGGAAGAGGAGTTTTGTTGTATTTTGGGTAAAGCCCGGTGAAGTTGTAAAAACCGCGAGGTTGGCAATACATTAGTCATTCAAAAAAAATTTGTATTTTGTTTTTTTTAATGATGCTCACAATATTTATACAAATTTATAATAGTTATGACTATATTTCGTTTAAAACTGTATTTAATTTCAAAGCATTATGAAACTAGAAGCAAGGAATTAGATGACATGTAGATGTCGAATTTTTTTAACATTAGTTGTTATAGGTTATTTATTTGCACTATCGATTTAGCGAATAAAAAATCAGTGGCTTAATTTAAAATATAAGATTTTGAGGTAGATTTACATAATCAGAAATAATATAATTTAAGTATGAAACTTCGGTAGTGCAGAGTATAGCATCTAAACAAACGACTACACACCATAATCTAACCGCACGGTTTAGTAACCGTCGTGAGAAAAGGGATTCACAGACTACATCTAATTCCATTTTCTGAACCTGTCTCTCCATCTTCTATCACACTATTAATGAGATTTTTAGTGTAATCTTACATCTATTTATTTTAGCTATCTGTAGATTTATTAAAACATCCACCCTTTAAATCTTTTTATAGTTATCTCAGAATATTTTACATAGTGCTTGAAGAATTAAATTATATACTTCGTTAATAAGACTAAATCAACACTTACACTTAAGTTGTTTTTATGTAGACACGGTAACAAATTCTTTATATAACGTTCTTGATAAATTCGGGATTTTATTCTTCAAACTAAAAGATATAGACGTGTAGTAGCATCAAACTTTTTAGATATTACTAATCACCTATTAGTTTCGAGGTTCTTTAAAAAATATAGACTAAGTTCTTTCCTATCGAGCTGCTTATAAGAAACGAGCGTTGGTTGTTTTGACAATGACACCGCGACCATGTTCAGGCTTTAACTTAAGTATTCTTTAATCATAAGATCAATGTTCGCAACTGTCGTGTTCCATTTTGGAGGATAGCGTAGCTGGGTTATTTGCGCCAGAAGTTAATTATCGTGTCCAGAAAGATTTTATCAACGCTATTTTGTTTCTGTGGGTGATGTTTATTTCATGCTATGAGAAGATCCGTCTGTTTGTTAGTTTTCGCATAAAAATGTACGTGATGCTTCCATTTTATATTTATTAATAAATGCATCAAAATTGAAATAAGTAGCATCAACTTTAAAAGCATCAATTGTTAATAGAGACCGCCGCTGTGGACGGCACGTCCGTCGGGCGGCGACCGAGACGAGATTTCTAATCGACGGCCGGCGTCACGCGCCGCGTCCGCAGCCGGAACGAATTGCCGGAGATAAGCATCGATATCTGGGCATGGTCACTAGACAACACTATCTAGGGCTGCTAACTTTATAAGGCATATGAAAAAAGTCTGTTCGAAATTCGACCATGTATACGTAAAGTAAGATTTCTTATGCACTAGTTCATACATTAAGGGGACTTATGGTTATATTAGTTAGTATAACTAGCCGACCCGGCGAGTTTCGTTTACTTGGCACTTGATCCTTTCTGCCTATCCAGTAGGGGGAGATTTGATGTGAAAATATGTGTCAATGTGATTCAACTGTTCATCTACATTTTAAATTTGAAGTTATTTGGCCACTTTAGAAGGAGTTATTTTGTCTGTAGGTATATGTCATAAATTTTTAAATTGCAAAATTCATGACTAAACAATTACAGAGAAGTCTGTAAAATACATACTACAAATCAAAAAACGTATAAATGAAATCAGAGTACGCGTTAATGAGTTATAGCCCAATTTATATTTTGATATAAATATAAATTTAAAAAAAAAATTTTACCCCTCTCCCACGGGAACCACTTTAGTGAGTGTGATAAAAAGTATCCTATAACCTACCTCGGAACTAACAATCAGCTAAATTTCGTTACGATTAGTTTAAGAGAGGCGCATATAAAAATGTGCTGCTCTCATCAGTTTTTTTTAATGTAAAACTAAAAATACTGTTTTAATAATTAAAAAAAAATTATGCTCATCAAAGAACAGAATTCACTTGTCTAAAATTTGTTGTAAGTAAAATCGTATACTATTTTAGATAATAACTACATACATACATATCTTCACGCCAAGTCCCTTACGGGGTAGGCAGAGAGTATCAATAGTACACTTAATAACTTTCCATGCTTAAGTGTATAGCCCGTATAGCAGCAAGCACTTGGCCATTTTATGTTCAATTAGAGTAAGAAAAACTATATAGTGACAGCCCTATACGACAGAACCAGTACTTACAGATAACACAAAAAAATCATTTCTTTGTGACAAAATGAAAACGACGAACGTGATGACTCTCCGATATCTTATTGTAGCCAGAGCTCGGGAAGTTGCAATGTTTTATTACAAGAATATATCTAACTACTGAATGATACAAATCATATTGTTTTTGTTTCAATAGAGTATTGCCTCTGTGGTCTAGCGGTCCAAGGTCGGATTTGGTTTCTTGAGATCCAAGGTGGGATCCCTATTAACAATATCTTTTTGATAAAAGTAACGTTTGTGATTGGATTTGTGCCCGGTTGGCGATAGGCTTGCCTATTACATTGCGGGGACTTAGTGTTTTCAGCTAGTCGTTGCCTTGGGTGTGCCTCTGCGTATCTCTTAGGGGATAAGTGAGACAAGATACTTTGGACTTTTTAAACTTAGGCTTAGGCATTCCGAGTTTACGTAGATCTTCGATTCTTAAACTTCGAGCTCTATCATCAAAACAGCTCAGTTGTACCAAAACCATTAGTGTTTTTACTGTTAGGTCTGACATATGTTCAAAGTGACATGCATCTAAATCTGTCCATCCGCTGAAGAACTACGATGTCACTCACACACACACAGACAGACGTGCAAAACTCATAAAACGTTTTCTTTGTCGGCGGTAAAAAATGGTATCTATATACCTAATAAATATATGATGCCAAAACTTTGGACCCCTTTTTACGAAAATTGCGCGGACACAGGAGCATAAAATTTGGTACACGTATAGTTTATGTGTAGAAGAAGTGCAGAACGCTAATATAATTAATAAAATAAATATTAAATCACTAAATAAAACATTACTCACACTACCATGCATTTGTAATATTTTTCAATAATAATGCTTATAAAGTACATTAAATCACTAAATAAAACACTACCATGCATTTGACACACACTAACAAATAAAGATCACAGATGGTTCACTAAAAAGTTTGTAAACAAAGTAGTTGATCTTGAGAAATGAAGATGGCGTTCTTATCTACAAGATATTAAAAATTATTATGGTCGAAATTCGAACAACTAGTACACATAAATTAATAATCTCCTCTTTGGAAGGAAAAAACTAAAAATGTCGAATAAATTCGTCGTACTGAAATATTAATCTAGATTGTTCTATAATGTCGTACCATGAAATTGGGTGCACGACGCGTATCGGCAATTTGCGTCATTTTTTACCGCAGTCACGACAGCCTTACCGATAGATGTAATTGGGAGAAACTCCACCACAAATGCTTGAGTTTTAACCATTGAATGTAGAGCTCTTAAGGCCCCACACTTAACCAGAAGAGCCACACGCCGCACTCCCCCGTTCCATGATTATTATGAAATAATTGCGCTCTAAAGTAAACGTCTTAAGCGACAAATCACTATATTTGACCCTATAAAAGTAGTTTGGAAAAAAATATAAAAACAAACGTTTATCTTTTAGGTATAATACTTATCTATGTTTATGTTAAATCTGATGTCGATATTTTCTTAAATGAAGTAGACACTTGGGTTTTGCTTTCAAAAAAGGGTAAACTTTTTGATTTTTTTCTATCGAGCAAAGTGAAATGAATCGTGTTTTGAAAACAATAATACACAAGATTAACATTAATATACTTTATAAGAGCATATTAATGTTAATCTTGTGTATTTTTGTCACCAAGATCCATGATTGCTTTGTATGAAAAAAAAGAGTGTGTGTACTCATGTACCTACGCACGTAAGAAGTTATACTTCTTTGGCGTAACAATCCAAAAATAAAAAATAATACACAACGCATACATACATAAATATAAATAGCATTCAACAATAATTAACAATCATAAAATATAATTAAAAATAAAAAGGTTCGCAACTAACTTCAGGGTGTTGCTTTTGACTGTCAGATTATTCGTCGGTGTGCGCGCGCATCGTAAAAATTCACTCTCATCATTTTTCCCAATCGCAACAAAAGAAGTATAACTTCAAAAACATTATAATATTACTGACGTATTTTAGCATACATGGACCCTTAAAAGAGATGTCTGTCACGTTTTCACATGACGCGTTAACGATTAGCCTGGGTTGGGGAGGGCTCAATTAAATAGTTGCTCTATAATGACAAGTCGTTTGTTCGTCCAGCGGAACTTGAACTAACTGTTTCGGCCCTTTTGTCTCTTGATGATGGCTTGAGCGATGGGTTATCATTTGAGTTTCGGTTGTTTTGTAGGTTACAATGTTAGAGTCATAAAATGTTCTGATTTGATAGACTACATTAATTTTATCATTTATTGTTTTCAACAGAGTGAAAGAAAAAAAGCTTAGGTACGTATTGCTATCGGTTTTAGATCTCGGACCAGAAGTAGGTATTGTTTATTAAAAATACAGATAATATTTAAACGTTATTGCTCGCATTTTGGGTACAGGGTAGCCACTAAAGCTACTTAAAATTTAACATCAGGTTAGCAACGCAACGCCTAAATACTGTCTTTAAGGGATGTACATTTCTAACCATTAGTAAATTCGTCTTCTTATTGACTTGAGAGCTAGAACTGATAGACAGATTTTTATCATTGTTTAGCAGGTATGAGAAACGAAAATTGTATTTTATACCGTTTAATTTCTTACCATTAGTAAATTCATCTTCTTATTGACTTGGTAGCCAGAACTGCTGGCCAGAATTCTGATGCATGTTTGGTAGGTATGAGAAACGTAATGTGAACTTTATACCGCTTGGACACATAAGAACAATGTTTGCCGATCCATCTAGTATATAAAACAAAAACATTTACATAGATGTAATGATATAAGACCACATTATAGTTCGACGGTACTTCGGCCATACTAAAATAAGACTAATAAACAGATACGCCTACGATCGCCGGCAACCAGTTTCAGAGTTAAGGAAGATTTACACTGAGTCAGTTATTGACGTCAGCGCAACTTGAATAGACCTTTGTACTTTGGCGTATTAAAAGTATTCGAATTTTAAATTATTCAACTCAGAAGAATTCACTAAAATAGATAATTAAATTTTGAAAAGCATTCAAATCTTAAATTATTAGTCAACTCAATTTACCAAAATCGTTAATAAATTTAGTAAAGCATTCGAATTTTAAATTGTTAGTGAACGTAAAGGAATAGGAAGGAACGCAAGATAGAAAATAAAATCTAAAAAAAAACTGTTGTCTGCAAAGTCGATTTACTGACTACAGTTGAACGTGACAGCGTCATAAGAAAGGAGGCCGATTGTGCCTCTCTGTCGCTCGTTCGGCGCTCTCGCTTGCACTTCAAGCCTTAAATGGCACGCCTCAGAGCAAGGTAACGCCGCATGATTCATGTTTGTTGGTGCTTGCAGCCGGCTCCATTGAATTATAAGACAATGTCACGTCAAAACATTATAAATTTAAGTTGTTTGTAAATATAATGGATAATACATAACTCAAAAACATAAGTAGGTAAGAATACAGATTACGCCTCATATTAGTAAGAAAATAATGGAAATGAACTTTGTATCAAATACCTAGCCAGTGTTATGTAGGATTATATGTATAAAAGGGTTTAGTGAAATGGATTTTCGAAATTTGTAACATTTCTCTGTTACGTTAATTAACTATGTTTATGCTCAACAACTGTATTTTATCTCCGAATTTCATACTGCGGTTTTTGTGATGTTTGTTTAACTGGACGGTATTTCTTTCAGCTAGCGCATGTGAGCTTGCTTAGCTTGCAAATGACCCCTGAAGGATATTTAGAAATATGTATATTTTTTTAATGCACAAATATGTATTTTCAAATTTTATTTATCTTCATTAGCTGACATTTATTGTAATTTTTGACACGCTATCTTATCATAACCTACATGATAAGATTATTTGAACTGATTTGTGATATTTTAATCCTGGATGATTATGGAGTTCCTTACAATTATGAACGTTTATTGATAGTTACATAAAATGTTACCTTACGCCATTTTGTATAAAGAAGTTGTAGTAAATACTATTTAAATTATGTGCTTCGGCTATATTCGTCAAGCTTTGGGAATCCGAATGTATTTTAAAGATATCTGTATAGAGTTGTCATTACATAATTATACATTTCGATTTAGATTAGGTCAGCCAATTTAAAAATAAAAGTATGAAGTGTGAAAAGAGTAAAAAGTGTAAAGCCGAAGCACATAATTTAAACAGTAGTACTGTAATAGTATTGTATTTTCCTAACTTTTGTGGAAATTTTAAAGAAATTTCGTTTTTATAAGTCAACTAGCTGCCTGCTCCGGCTTCGCTCGGATGGTAATTTTTTTTATCATAAATTAAGATGTAAGCTATCCTATATCTCTAGTTGGACCAGACTGTTCACGGTGTGTCAATTTAATTTAAAATCGGTTATGTAGTTAAGAATCCATCGCGGACAAACATCGTGACATGAGATTTATATCTATTAAGATGAACTTACATACATAGAAAAAAAAAGTATCTTCACACCCATATCCCCGAAAAGGTAGGCAGACACAACCAGGGCACTCACGACTAGCCGAAGATACTAAGTCCTACAATGTGATAGGTGGCAAGCCTATCGCCAACCGGGCACATTTCCTATCCCGAGTATAATTTGTTTCTAGAAAATTGTAAAAACCCAATTTTCTTTTTGTTGCCCAACCCGGAATTTGAACCAGGGACCTCATGCAGTCAAGTCCAACAACTGAACCGCTAGTCCACAGAGGCGATAAATGATACATAGAATTTACAATAATAAGAGAAACAAAAAAGGCCATTTTTTTTTAAATTAGTGACCTTTAGTTTCAAGGAGAGTGGGAGGGAGAAAACACTGCAAAGATACCTAAGTCCCTGTTTTATACTAATTATCTGAAATCATTCCATTTTCTGCCTTCGTATTGTCTGAATGAAAGCAATGTTCACTTATCAATAATGTATCCTATAAATAGTGTTGTAATTGTGTAGTCGCTATCGCAATAATTGTCGATAGAGTGGCGTGGGCGCAGACCCACCGCGCTGGTTTTGCTAATGACATGTGATACTATCCGATACCAATTAGGACCTACTGTTAATAGGTTCTCCTTGCAAAACAGCCAGTTGGCAGAGGCGTTTATGGCGGGAGCAATGAGTTCAGTAGCCAGATTAAAGGTTAAAAGATACAACTTCATACCGGGAATGGATAAAGCCAACCATTTTGTTTTTCTATTACTAAAACTTTACAAAGGATAACTGAAGGTCTTAAAATATATGTCAAGCTACCTATGACGTCGGTAAAAATGAACAAAGTACCAATTTTAAAAAAAGAAGAGGTTCTAAGTTGTGTTTTTTTTATATATTTTAGGTCACTGTTTACCAGATGGACCAAAATATTTTGTATGATAGAAGTTGCTTTATGGCTGGTCTCATTTAAATTACCTTAAAATCAATCAAATCAAAATTATTAACATTATTTTGA
>NJDD01000029.1:101338-116920 GCA_002245505.1 Calephelis nemesis
ATTTGTGTGATGAACATTTAGATGTCTGCATTTACAGGTCTGGGTGTTTATCGAATTTATTCTGGTATAAGTAAGTTTTTCTATATATTACCCGTAACACAAGCATATAATTTGCTTACTTTGCGGTTAGGTTCAATTCGTGTAACTTGTAAAGGGATATTTATTTTATTCTATTACTGTTTCTGTCTTTTTCGATGGTGTTAGGTATGCACGCTAACATCACTGTGTTGGTTAAATGATAAAATGAAACAGAGTTCAATACTAAAATGTACTGATGTGTACTAAAATGCTAAGCGGTTGATAATGGTCACCCTAGTTGCGGTCAGCCTTGACTCTGTCCGGACGTAAGCCTGCAGGTCTCACGGTGTTATACAATACTTTAGTCGATTCGAAACAGGTTACGTTTTACCTAATGCACATTAAAAGTTTACACCATAGCTATTATTTAACCGTCCGTCTACTATACTTGTTTTTTTTATCTAAAAAATTCCATATTACAAGTGGTCGCACATTGGTCGAAACTCGACCATAATACATTTTAATATCTTGTTGATAAGAACGCCATCTTCATTTCTCAAGACCAACTACTTTGTTTCCAAACTTTTTAGTGCGCCACCTGTGATCTTTTATCGTTATCATCAATACATATTACATTTGTTTGTGTGTGTCAAATGCATGGTAGTGTGGGTAATGTTTTATTTATTGATTTAATGTACTTTATAAGCATTATTATTGAAAAATATTAGCACTTTGCACTTCTCCTACACATAAACTATTGCCAAATTTGATTCTACTTCGTCAGCGTAATTTTCATAAAAAGGGGTCCAAAGTTTTGGTATCACGTATTAATATATAGATTAACTATGACATCAGAATAATTGTTTCATTTTATTGCAGGTACTCTACGACTATGTTTTGAAAAATTCGTCAAAAAGGCGTGAAAGACGTAAGTTTTTTTTATTTGTATTTTAGTTGTTGGCCGCGACTTCGTCAGAATAGTAATAATTTTTATACAACCTTTTATCCCTTAATAGCCCTTTGGAAGTGATTTTGGAAATAAAAAGTTACCTATTTTTAAACTTGAAACTTTAGCTATGTGCGTATTAAATTTTATCTAAATCGATTGTGATGTTTAGGGCAATGAACAGACAAACAAACAGACTTTCGCATATATAACTTGTTACTATTTTTGTGGAACCCATGATTATGCTATGGTTCTATTTATTCAATATATATTTATTACTGTTATTTTAATTGTAGGGTAGTATAGGTTGTGCCTCTGCCTATATCTTCGGGGATATGGGCGGGAAGATACTATATTAATTGTATTGCTTTCGGCTTTGTAACAGGTTTCCAATTTTCTAAAAGGTCTTACGGCTGCACCCAGAGACGTTATTCAACATTTAATCTATCATTCAGTTACAATTTTGTATGAAAAATGTCGACTTAATGATGTTAAAAGATAATTGACGTCTCTAAATGCTACCGTTAGTACGTTTTGAATATTTCTTATTTTGCCTATTAACTGACGGTTGCCAAGTAATTAATAAATAATAAATAAATATCCCCTGACTAGTCACACAAATTGAATCTAACCCCAATGTAAGCAAAATTATGTGCTTGTGTTATGGGTGTTAGTCAATTATTCTAATACATAGAAATACTTAAATAGATACCAGAATAAAGTTGATAAACAGCCAGACTGGGTAATGCAAACATCTAAATATTCATCACTCAAATGTCTACCCCTGTCGGGAATCGAACCCGAGCCTCGTTATTGCTTGATGTAGTCAGGTGTGTACGCTAGCCATTCCATTAGACCAACGAGGCAGTCAAATTAAATTATCATTAAAAAATTTCAAAAACCAAATCATTAAAATTCGAAAAATAATTACCTGTTCAATATGTTTCAAATTTATGCATCCTTAAACCTATTTATTTTACTTTTAATTATGGCAACACTAACTCTTTTGTTCGCAAAATGGGTTTAAAATATAAAAATTAATAATTCTCTATTCTCTTTGTCTATTGATAATAGATAACTATAACCAAGTACAGTACTCCTATTTAAGTTATGCACTTCGACTTTACACTTTTTACTGTTTTTACACTTTATATTTTTATTTTTAAATTGGCTGACCTAATCCAAATTTAAGCGAATTGATTAATTATGTAACTAATAATGTAAATAACTCTAGATATTTTTAAGATACATTCGGATTTCCGAAGATTGACGAATATAGCCGAAGCGCATAATTTAAATGGTACTACTATACACTTCGGCATGATTTATTTATGTTCAAGGCGTACTATCGATGAACAGAAATGTCTATTTGGTTCTGTATTAGCATTCTCCTTTTAAGACATTTAGCGTGTCCAGAGGCGTTTCTATTATCTCGTCGTACGTGAATAACACGGAAGAACATGATAAATAGATATTATTCAGTGTATCTGTACTTGAAAAATAGTACTTTAAATGTTAAGAGCTGCAATAACTCATGCGAGCCTAGTACTGCAATAACTCATGTGCACAGACTAGTAAGAGACCTACACGTTCTCATGTAAGCCTAGTACCTAAATGTCAATCACTCTTTTTGATTAGCTTATTTCAGTTTCACTTAATAGACGAATGAATCACTTTAAAGAAGATAAATATATATCAAAAATACACATAAATCATATAGTCATTAACTGGATTTTTCTTTTATTTCGGTCCAGCTTCTTTTACAAAAAGATTATAAATGACATACGTTTATGGCAAACCATATTTATATTTTAAAGTGTTTGGGGAAAACTTCAACGCCTTCACCAATTTTTAATGCAGTTTTGTACAGTCATTCAAGGTTGAAAACGGTTTTTTTTTGTAACTTATAGCTTAAATAATTTCCGCGTTTGCACAATCCAAGGAAAACCGATAAATACCATCTGTACTATAAAGATGTTCCGCGTATTCGAACTAGTGGTTCGCCCCTTCTCTCATTAAACGTAATTATCCTCTAATTTCAACTATCTAAAATAAGATATAGAGCTACTTAGTTCAGTCGTCAGTCAACAACAGGAATTTAATCTATATAATAATACATGATGCCAAAACTTTACACCCGCTTTTACGAAAATTGCGCAAACGCAGGATCATAAAATTTGGCACACTTATAGTTTATGTGTAGAAGTGCAGAATGCTAATATTTTTGAATAATAATGCTTATAAAGTACATTAAATCAACAAGATTTTAAAATTTATTATGGTCTAATTTCGACCAGCGGGCTACCACTAGTTTAAAATATTAACAAATAATCCATTAAAATAATTAATTAATGTTTTAGCAACACAATTTAATGCACATTTTTAGCTGCAAATAGAAACATCAAAACTTACAAATTAAGCTCATTTTATGCAGTTTTTCTATAAATTGCGATTCTTTATGAATGCTGAATACAACAATGCAAAAACCTATATTAATATAGCGGGACTCGTAAATCCGAGTTGTATTTGGCAATAAACAAAACTTTCCACTATGACCATGTAAAATATGGCGATTTAACCAAACGTGGGCCTGAGATTTAATGGAATTATGCATAGTCATACTCCCCATTCGTACACCGTTAGTCCAATGACAGGCCTTGAGAGGCAACAAATTACCCGCACGAAATGCTTCCCACGTCTGTCGGTACTGTTATAAAACTATTTTTTGAAGTCTTTATTTTGCCTTCATAGCTTACTAGTAAGTACGGTCAGTCTCGAAAAGATCGTTCATAATGTGCAGTTTACACGGGAAATTCTGCATCTTTTCTAGCAGACTGTACATTTGAAAAAATCTCCCTTCTAAGATACTTCCTTAAGATATGAGTGGCGAAATTGATTGTTCAAAATGATATTATATACAATAAAATATTTTTTATTATAATGTTGAGCCTACTTTGCACAGTTTAAAATTACTGTCATATCTGATAAACATACAAATCGGACTTTCTTTATATAGGGATTCATACTTTGTTACTTAAAATTGTTGAAACTAACAAAATCTTTAAATACATCCGTCTTACTACAAACAATTTAAACGCTCGTTTAACACGTGTTTTATTAAACACTGACTAAACTTGAATTTTCAATAAAAAACCACATCATCCACGTGTAACACGACATTGATTAGAAGTCAATTCAAGTTAGTGTTTAATTAAACAATCGTCTATTTTTTGGGGTAACGCAAATAACGTTTAAACTTAAATTAATGATTATACTTCAAGTATGATGACACTGAAGAACAAATGACGCTTTGAATCAAAGTAAAATAATTAAAAAGTCATTAATGTGCAGAGGGACGAGTCGCTATAACAACAGTTGAATTTATTAAATGACGTTAAAGTACTTCAGGCAATGGAACAATTTAAATAACATTATAATGCTAATCACCTCGTCACTTAAAACCTTTTTCGATTACACATATGCTTTAGAATCAACTTTGTCACTACATAGAATAAAACAAATCCGCTTTCCGCTATTTAGGTACATGTTTATTTAGATCTTCCAACTCCGAAATGCATTGAAAAGCATTTTTTTCTATACTAATATTATAAAGAGGAAATGTTTGATTTTTTAATTGTTCGTTTGAAATAAATAGGCTCCGAAACTACTGGGCCGATTTCAAAAATTCTTTCATCTTTAGAATGCTACATTATCCCTGAGTGATATTGGCATTGTTTCATCAAAATCGGTGCAGTAGAAGCCAAGTTATGCAGGCGAAGCTGCCTGAAACTGCTAGTAACAGATAAAGTGATTCAAGAGGAAGGTTTATAGGTATACACGCGTACAAAGCTGGCACGAGCTGCTAGTATTTCATAATTCTGATTTTGAAAACAACAATTTCAAATATAATATCCAAAGTCAATAGTTATAAATTCTCATAAACCAGAGTTTGATTATTTTTAATTACACTAAGTTAAAAACTGGTAACACATGTATCAACTAACAAAAAAAATGTGTGCATACGTAAGAAGTGAAAATTCTTTATGGCATAATATTTCTAGGAGCGTAACAGAAAAGAAGTTCAATTAAAAAAAACTTTGTATACCTATCTCGATCTTCAAACTACCTCAAAAATTCAGTATGAAATTCAATAATATACACAGGTTTTTTGTGGAGCGTAACAGAAAAGAAGTTTCACTTCAAAAAACCTAGATACATCTCGACCTTCAAGCGATATCACAGCTTCAGCATGAAATTCGGCGATAACATTCAGAGGTTTTTCTGTGAAGCGTTACTACAGGTGTATGATCATAACAGAAAAAAGTGACAGCATATTTCTTTCATACGAAGATACAGAAGTATCACTTCAAAAAACTATACCCTGAATTCAACAAACTCACCTGGTCGAAAATGAAAAAGGGATTGAAGTTAGGATATTACGCTAGAGCGGTCACTTATATACTACTGTAAGATATCTAGAGATTGGCATCTGATCAAATACTCATTAGAAGTTTGCCCCTCGGTCTGTTTATGAATTCCATAATTTCGAAACAGTTGGCTCTCCAGCAGCTTGTTTTGACAATCGACCTTACAATCGTTCTAAATCGGCCAATCAAATTGCTCTAGTTTACAATTAGAGCCAATCCCCTTTAAGGAAAGCGCTAATTTCAGTTTATTTCACCGGTATTCGGATTTCCCGTTAAAGCAACATCTGTTGAAATTGTGCTTTTGTATACCTAGATAAAAAAAGTATCTTCACGGTCGTATCCCCATAGAGATAGGCAGAGGTATAACCGGGACTTCAGTACTTGGGAAGGTCGTGAATGGTTGGGAATCGATCTTTCGATTCGATCGATCGACTATTCAATTATGAAGTAGTAAAAAAATTACAAGTCAACATTTTTTTCGATGCAATATACAAAATGCCTCTGTGGTCTAACGGTTCAGTTGTTGGACTTGATTGCATGAGGTCCCGGGTTTGAATCCCGGATTGGGCAACAAAAAGAAAATTAGGTTTTTCCAATTTTCTAACAAAAAATATATGTTACTCGGGATAGGATATGTGCCCAGTTGGCGATAGGCTTACCACTACCACATTGTGGGACTAATGGCCGATTTCACCAAGAGCCCCTATACTTTAGGGGACCTTTTAACGTTTCTTACGGGACTGTTTCCATATAAAACAGTCCCCTAAATCACGTTAAAAGTCCACTAAAATATAGGGGCTCTTGGTGAAATCGGGCATTAGTGTCCCTTGTGCCCGCCCTGGTTGTGCCTCAGTCTATCTCTTTGGGGATATGGGCGTGAAGATACTTTTTTTTATGTTCATAAAAGCAAATATAACAATTTGGCAAAAATATTTAATATGCACTATCACTTTAGCCTTTACTCCCTTACACTCAAATATGGCCGGTCTTTTGAAAGTAACCGTGTTTAAAAAAATTATACATACGTATAGTACTACTATGTAATTTATGAACTTTTGTTTTACACTTTTTACTCTTTTTACACTCTATACTTTTATTTTTAAATTGACTGACCTAATCTAAATTGAAGGGAAATGATTAATTATGTATTAACTACTCTATATCGATATGTTTAAAATACACTCAGATTCCCGAAGCTTGACGAATACTATAGCCGTAGCACATAATTTAAACAGTACTTATATAAATGTTTTTTTTTTATTTTTATTATATTGGAAGGCAAACAAGCAGACGGATTTCCTGATGGTAAGAAATTCACGCCGCCTAGAGACACCAAAGGTGGTAATGGTGCGTTGCCAACCTGGGGCCGGGATGTTAGGCCTCGAGCAAAAGTAAGTTTACCGGCTACCTTAGCCTCCGAACCGGAACACGTCATGACGTTATGGCGGCAGGAATAGGTAAGGCGGTGGTAACAATCCGGGCGAGTCGCTGCTAAACTCTACCACCTAGTCAGAATTCACGGTGTTAGGGACGGTGAGCCTTTGCTCGCCTTTTACGAGCTGCCTGGCAAGGAAGGCAGATGGTCTATTCTACAAAGAAGCCCGGACCAACACGGGGGGATGATGATTTGTACAAATAAAGATTATCATAACAATTTCTAACTTCTTTTAAAATCTACGAAATGTCAGTAAAGATATTTGAACTTGTTATTCAAACATTTTGCTGCAGTATTAAATTACTAGCTCTACCTGTACCTGTGAGTACATTTCACAAAAATACGACTTTCCCACGAATAGCCTGACTTATGACGCAATGTAAAACGACGCTTACAATACTTGTGTGCTTCTTCGTTTATTATAATTGCCTTAATAGACACTGTATAATCATAATCAAACAGAATTACAAGCGTATTGAAAATGAAGTTTTTATTGATCTATAATTGTGCGCGGGAGCAGCGTCCGAGCGTCCGTCTTGATTACTAATCAAGTTTTGTAAATTGGCCAATGCGTGAGATACAATAGGCGTTTTGTAATACTTCGATTAATCTATCTGGCATATCTACTTTTAACGCCTCTGTGGTCTAGTGATCTAGGTGTTGGACTTGACTGAAGTCCCGGGTTCGATTCCCGGGTCGGTCAACTAAAAGAAAATATGGTTTATCCAACTTTCTAATAAAAACGTTGTTCGTTATTGGATGTGTGCCCGGTTTGCGATAGGCTTGCCAAGTATCACACTGTGGGACTAGTATCTTCGGCTAGACGTGGGAGGCTTGGTTGCGCCTCTGCCTACTTCTTCCGGGATATGGGCGTGAAGACACTTTTACTTTATATCTTCTTTTGTTTTAACGTGTTCCGTTTCGGAGGATAAGACAGCCGGTAAACTTACTTTTGCCCGAGGCCTAACATCTCGGCCTCAGGTTGGCAACGCAACATTAACATTTTCTAGGCGGCGTGAATTTCTCACCATCAGGAAATCCATCTGCTTATCTCCTATATTTAAGGTATCATCTTATAACATGTTTTTTAGTATTAATGATGTTTATGTTGTTGATAATTGCCGAATACCTAACGGAAGTTCCAATATGGTATTTGGACGTTTATTGTCCTTAACATTTTAATCTGTTGCCTTATGTGTCGTTTGGTTTTCTATACTAATGTTATAAAGAGGAAAGATTTGATTTTTTGTTTATATGTTTGAAATGAAAAGGCTCAGAAACTACTAGACCGATTTCAAAAATTCTTTTACCTTTAGAATGTTACATAATTTCTGAGTGACATAGGCTTTGTTTTATCAAAACCGGTGCAGCAGAAACCAAGTTACTCAGACAAAGCTGCGGAAACTACTAGTCTTTAATATGAACGTACACGACGGGTGCGTTTCGTAGAAATTTGTGAACACCTGTATTTGGGCAGATGTTTGTTTGAAGTTTCAATTCTAATACTCTTTGTACTTTTTTTAATTTACCATTCTACTTTTCCACAAATACTTTTTTAGCCATGGGTGTCACTAGGTACGCACCCCCCTAGAAGAGGGGAGATCTTAGAAATGAAGTTGTGCGAATGACCTGAAAACAAATTAACCGATTATGTTTATAAAAAATAAGAAATATATTACTCTACGAATAAACATGAATAGGGAAGTTTTAAAAAGATTTTGTGAAGTGTAAGATTCTCACATGATAGAAATCGTGATTAAAACAATATAGTCTAAGATTTTTTTTCTGCCGCCCTCTGAACAGGATCCTAACCACGTTATAAGCTTTTGACAGATTTCGGAAAAAAAGTGATGAAAATGAAAGCGTAGTTACCAAGCGCTAAATACGTTGAGTAAAATAATTGGTAAAGGTTAAATGTAAATAGATTACTTAGGACATTGTATAAATTACAAGAAAAATCTCACCTTCTTCCTTTACGAGCAAAAGGAATATGTATTTATATTCATCTTCTATGTCTATAAAAATGAATCCTTTTTCGCGTGGTCATCGCATCTCACCTGAAGGGATGGACCAATTTTGCTAATCTTTTTTGTCGTGTTAGTTATTTGTGAAGAGAAAACCTGGAACATAACAGGGAAAATAAGAAAATCAGACATTAATCCGTTTGTTAGCTCCTGTTAATGCTAGGCGATTCAAAGTTCGCCGGATCGGCTAGTTTATATAATAAAAATAAGTAAAAAATTTCATTAAACTAAATAATAATAAACGAACTTTTGAACAGGCATAAGCTTAAAAATTGAAAGAAATATTTTTTTAGAAACTTTGTATAAGTAATTTGAAAGCCATAACGTAAAGTTTGAGAAGAAACCTTAAACCTCTTCATCTCCACACATCATCGGAGCAAAACTGGTTGAGATATTTCATAGAACACACCTTCAATATTAATAAAATAACAATTCTACAAACCAGATGTTACTTTAAGCTTCAAACCGGTTGCCTTATTAGATAAACAATATAAGTTTATTATTAAGTTACTTTAACGAACTATTCCTTTATGTGATTTTAATAGTAAAATTTACATACATATCTTCACGCCATGTCCCTTACGGGATAGGCAGATAGTAGCGAGTGCCAGACCTGACGATCCTGACAAACCTAGCTTCCTTCACATTCATTACCCTTTTCATACAAACACGTCGGTTTCGGAGACTCTTGACACCACCCTCGGATAATATCCGATTGATCTGATCGTGAAATGTCAGCCTTGGTCTCCCCGGGTACCTACATCCATCCACATTCGCATTGTATATCTGGTTTTCTTTCATCTGTCATTCTTTCCACATGACCGAACGAGCGGAGTAAAATTTATGTTATTACTACTACCACTGGTGGAAGAGTGCTGTTCAGCAACTTTCTCGAGTAATAGTAGTAGGGATCCACCGCCTAACCTATTTCTGCCGCCATAATAGATACACGAATTGAATTTAACTCTAAAGTAAGCAAATTATATGCTTGTGTTATGGGTGCTAGTCAACGATACTAATACAAAGAAATATTTCAATAGATACCAGAAAAATGTAATAAACACCCAGACCCGGAAATGCAAATATCTAAATGTTCATCACACAAATGACTGCCCCCGTCGGGAATCGAACCCGAACCTCGAGTTTGGTCGATGTAGTGAGGCGTGTACGTTAGCCACTCGACCAACAAGGCGGTCAAGTAACTCATAACTCATTTTCCAGTCTGGAAGGTAGAGTAGCTGGTAGATTGCAAAATAGACCTTCCACCTCTACATTAGGGTATCAACGCACCTGTAACATCTATGGTGTTTATAAGCCATGTCTTTTACTTGTTGGTTAGAGTATATTTTTGCATAAATATGGATGGGAGGGTTGAGCTTGTTCATTGACTTATAACATAAAAAAAACTATTTTGATTTCAATATTTCTAAGCATTCCTTTTATCATGATTGATGCTTTGGAGGAGAGGAATAAAACCTATGATATCAATCATTTATATTTAAAAGAAAGAAACTCAGCGGGCTTGTATTTTATCCTCTAAATCTTATCCTCGTGGTTTAGCGGTGCAGGTGTTGCATTTGACTGCATGAGGTCCCGGATTCGAATCCCGGGTCGGGCAACACAAAGAAAATTTGGATTTTCCAATTTTCTAATAAAAAAATGTTGCTCGGGACTGGATATGTGTTCGGTTGGCCATAGGTTTGCCACCTGTCACATTGTGGAACTTAGTGTCTTCGGCTAATCGTGGGTGCCCAGTTTATGCCTCTGCCTACATCTTCGGGGATAAGGGCGTGAAGATACTTATTTAAATAAATATTTTTCGTGCTCAACCACAATGGTTACAATTTAAAGCACTTTCCCGTGTGACCTTTCTGAGCTTGAACGCTCACTATGTTTTTCTTAAAAATAGAATGAGGGGATAGGAATCTTTCCCACGGCTGCGAAAAGTCAGGCACAACAAACGCATTCCCAGTTTTGAGACGGGAACATTTTGATTCGCGTTATTAAAATGCTGACTATTTCGCTGTCATTATTTTACTCAATGATATTTTTTGTTCATGTTAGAAGATTTTATTTTACTTAGTATACAAATAAACCTATGATTAATAAAACCAATTAAGACTTTGTTTAAATCCAATTCGATATTTAGTAGTCTTATTTTTTTATTAATCCCATTTAAAAATAGTTTAGATTTCAGCGTAAGGAAGCGTAAATACATAAATATTGAGATAAGCTCGCCTTTTGTGCATTTTTACCTTCTCGTGTATTTTGTGTATTTTTGTTTTTTTTGTGTGTGCAATAAAGTGTTAAATAAATAAATAAATATATTAATAATAATAATAATTACATAAATTTCCTTTGTTTTTGTAATAATACAGGTGAAAAATATGCTTGAAACAAAACGTATTTAACAAGACTAGCTGCTCCGGTGAATTTACTTCCACTCGTTCAGTTTGTATAAGAAAAATTAAAATGTTTTTCCTAGTTTTGTCGCAGTCAACGGGATTAAAAGTACCCTAGTTTTAAGCTACCTTCCTATCAATTTTCAGCCAAATCGGTTCAGCCGTTCTTAAATTATAAATAGTCTTACTAACACGACTATATTATACATGTAGATTACAAAACATACAAATCAATCAAATCAAAGGAACTAACGTTAAAAATTTGAAATTTTATAAAATTAAAATACCACTTTTTAAGTAAACGCATTAACAAATAGCAAAAGCAATAAACAACATCAAAATATAAAAACAACATCAAAAGCATCAACAGACATGAATAAAATATCAAATTAAATTAAGTAATTACAACATTAGCAAAGACAAACGACAGCCGCCCTCAAAAACATGATTGACGTTCAGTAATTAATAATTAAAATCAATGTAAAGAACAATTAAAATGTTCTTTTCATTAGAGATGATTGATACGAGCGAAGGATTTATGATACAAATTAGTTTAGAAACGTTGGTACAGTTATTCTTTTATAATACGATTTGGTATCGGGATAGCATCACGGCTTGCCGCGGGACATTTCTGAGGATTTACGGCCTGCACTCGATGTACGCCTCTTGCTCCATTGCGTGTGCTACAAAATGTGCTTAATGATGCCTTCATTTATAATTCAAGCTTAGAGTTTGATGATACGAATAGTTTTATTGTTTTATGAGAGCACGAGATTTGTTAAAGGTCAATTTACAGTTAGAATTGAGGATTTAACGCTCATGTAGTTTTGTAAAATGTGTATAAATGTAATAAAGGTTTTGGTAACTGTTTATTTGAAGAAGAAATTGAAAACAAAATTATAATAATTTGTCTAATAAATGCAGATAAATAACGTGTTTAGATTTATTGGAAAGAGAAATTATAATTTACTCGAATTTATGTGTAAAATAATATTGCATTATTTTTTTATGTTGTGATTAATATTTGGGATATAATTAATAGTTTAATGAAATTATTTTTAATACATATAGGATCTCATATTTACAATATTGATGTCGCTAAAAAAATTCATACAATGATTTTTAATTTAGCTAAATTTAAAATATCAGAAGCAGGATATGTAGCTGTAAAATACTATACAGAAACTTAGATTCTTTTCTTGTATTTTTGTCATTATTTATATTTTTTTTAGGTCAATAAAGTTTTAATTCAGTAATTGTTTATCCCCGTGTTGGTCGGGGCTCCTTTGTAGACTAGACCATCTGCCGTCCTTGCCAGGCAGCTCGTAAAAGGCCAGCATAGGCTTACCATCACTGACACCGTGACATCCGACTAGGTGGTAGAGTTTGGCAGCGACTCGCCCGGATTGGTACCACCGCCTTACCTATTACATAACGTCATGACCTGTTCCGGTTCGGAGGGTAAGGTAGCCTATAAACTTACTTTTGCTCGAGGCCTAACATCCCGACCTCAGGCTAGCAATGCACCATTACCACCTTTGGTATCTCTAGGCGGCGTGAATTTCTTACCATCAGGAAATCCGTCTGCTTGTTCGCCTTACATACGAATAAAAAAAAACTTTTAGCATAACTTGTTAAAAAAATAGAAAACTTTAAAAAAGAAATAAAACTGACTAAAGGTTTAGTTTTGTTAACTGTGGATTTGTAAATATCCCTTTTCAATTCATTGGCATAAGAGATAGCATTTCCAATAGTGTCATGTATGTGATAAACAACAATTCATGCCCTTTATCGTGTTACTGGCAAAGACAATAGCATGTAGACATAAATATCCGTAATATAGTCAGCACCTCAGTATCTATGGATCTGGACGTAACAATAGTTCAAATGAGGTGTCGATAGGGTTACCACGAATGAACTTTCTAAATCCAATAAACAAAGAAAAACAACCATTTTACTTATGTAGATTGTGTATGTTTATTTTCAACTTGTGGGAGTATAACGGAAGGATTTCTTAATTGAGATAAAGCTTTTTTATTTTCATCTCCATAACAACGGTTAGCTTCTAAATTGGGCGTTAAATGTAAGTCACATATTTTAATACACAGCCTAATTTAGTTTAGCTCCCTTAAACAATGGTGAAGTGGCAACCCTATGTGTTGAGTGCCAAACAATAGAAGTCGGAACCAGCCAGAGATATACGCTTACAACATGGGCTCGTGCTAATGGTCCCTGGAATTATTATTTGTAATTTAAATTGGTCCAGTGTGATGAAATCATTTACTTTAATCATGTTTGACAACAATGACGTTTAACAACCGCATTATAATTAATCTCTAAATAGAATCACAATTAAAAAATTCAGAGAAAACACAGAATTTTATAACATATTTTTTAAGTATCCTATTAATGTTAAATTTTAAAAAAGGAAGAATCTTTTCACTTTTAACCCTGAAGAGGTAGGTATAGGCATAAACAAAGTAGCCACGGTTAGGCACGATTACCACCTTTTGACAGTTGCCCTATCTTATATTTTCTATTGTCGGCGCTTGGTAAAACTTCCAAATAATCATATTTTTAAATGAAGAAACACCTGTATTATTTTACGTGCCACTAACTATATTATAAATAGCCTACCGATTTCGCTTCTAACAACATCTTCAGGGCTAAAACTACATAGTATATAGATACTATGTAGAATGTATTATAGAATTAATCAATAATTTCTGTTTTTGTTGCAGATTGGATATGTTTTTACAACAAAGACATCCACGGATTTAATGTAAGTATTTTTTTATTAATTTTAGGTAAGTAAAAAAAGTAAGTACCTTCACGCCCATATCCCCGAAGCGCTAAGCAGAGGCACAACAAGGGCACCCAAGACTAGCCGAAAACACTAAGTCCCACAATGTGATAAGTGGCAAGAATATCACCAACTGAGCACATATCCAATCCCGATAAAATTTTTTTTAAATACTAAACCTTTGTTAATCTGGGTGTAACGATTTTGTTGTCGTGAAAATAATCCACCACCAGATAATGATTAGCAGTCAGTTTCCGAAACGCCTATCGATTTTAATTTACGTAATCTCTTATCCATCTCTTCATCACTTCTGTTTAAAATGAGTTCGGATTAGATGTCTAAACTGAACTCATGTGAGCTGTTCGGTTTGTTTTAGAAGTCTACTCATAATCATAAATTAAAATAAATTGAATCTAACCCCAAAGTTAGCAAATTATATGCTTGTGTTATGGGTGTTAGTCAACGATACTAATACATATAAATACTTAAATAAATATCAGAATACATTTAATAAGCACCGAGACCCGGAAATGCAGACATCTAAATGATCATCACACAAATGCCTGCCCGTCGGGAATCGAACCCGAGCCTCGCGATTCGTCGATGCAGTTAGGCGAGTACGCTAGCCACTCGACCAACGAGGCGGTCATTTCGGAAATTTAGGTCTTACCGATTAGCATTCCCTTTTTTTAATTTGGATGGTAGAAGGCAAACAAGCAGACAGATTCCCTGGTACAAGAAAGTCACGCACATACACTAAATGTAGTAATGGTCCGTTGTAACCTAAGGCCGAGATGTTTAGCTTCGGACAAAAGTACGTTAACCGTTCACCTTATCTTTCGAACTGGCATACGTTAACGGCAACTGACGTTACAGCAGCGGAATAGGTAAAACGGTGGTATCCAAAAAAGATATACCAACGCATTCGCGTCGCCAGGATTATTTTCAGGGAGGTGCATTTCCATCTATTCATACTATTAACCAATATAAAACATCGAAATAAACATGTATAGCAATATACATATTTACATACGAATACAAACATACATAACATACGCACTCTCGAAAAGCAATACTCTCCCGCAAGTTCAGTCTAATACACTATAATATACTGGGTGGTAGAGTTTCGCAGCGACTCACCCGGATTGGTACCACCGCCTTACCTATTCCTGCCGTCATAACGTCATGACGTGTTCCGGTTTGGAGGGTAAGGTAAGAGTAAAACTTACTTTTGCTCGAGGTCTAACATCCGGGCCTCAGGTTGGCAACGCACCATTACCATCTTTGGTGTCTCTAGGCGGCGTGAATTTTTTACCATCAGGAAATCCGTCTGCTTGTTTGCCTTCCAAAATCATAAAAAAAAGTCAGGTATTTTTTCTATCTTCACTCTTTCCGGTCAATTACACCCCCTTGCACCCTGCTGCCGGCGCCCATGTACCAACGATTTGATGATAAAACAAAATGTTATGATTTCTTTATTACCGTTGTAGAATGTAGGTGTCGTTAGTTTAAAATATAATTCAGAAA
>NJDD01000029.1:123206-134886 GCA_002245505.1 Calephelis nemesis
TTTAAAAGTCAACCCCTAAAGGTAATAACGGGGGATAAAAGTTTATATAAAACTATTTTACAATGAAGAAGTCGTCACTAGTTGTAACAGGTAATTAGAAATACTTAAACAAAAAGTTTTTTTAATGTTAAAAAAGATAAGCTCTGACAGCTTCGAACACGCGTCAAGGAATTTGATGAATATAACAAAGTTAACGTTAACGTTATTTCTAAATTAAATATTAAGGATACATTTACATCTCGATTTTACACGAATTCGAAGTTGAACACACACATACATATCTTCACGGCAATTCGGGCTAGGCAGAGTTTATCGAGTGGAAGATCTCACGACCCTGACATACCTGTCAAAATTGAAATCGTATAATATGGTGGTAATTTTGTTGCGCACTCACTAAACTAATTTTAAGTTATCGCTGTCTTCTTTCAACGAAAGAAACAGAAAGAGACAAAACACTTTTAGCGCTGTCAAACTAGACCGTACACGTCATTTCTACAGACGTTTAAACTATTACTCGGAAAACGTCTACTAAAAACATCACAATTTGACATGTTCGGACTAATCTGACGTGTCTAAAACGTTCCATCTCTTTTATTTTTGTTTCATTTGAGAAAGATAGCATGCATCTAAAATAAGTTTAGTTTGTGAACAGTGGAATTACCACCTATGTCGTTTTAGGTACTTTTGAACACAGTGCTAGCGCATTATTAACATTAAGTTACAAATAAATTCAATTAATGCGATAAAATGATTTATAGTTAATATATAGTTTACTATTAACTGAATGTTAATAAATCGCAATTATTATGTTCAAGAGCGCCTAAAATGACATACTCGATCCAATTTCCGATATTGCATGAATCGAGTTCCAAGAGTTACCCTACTGGTCTATATTTAAGTACTTACCCGCTAAAGGCTGAAGTAATGATGGTGATACAATTATTTCCTGCAGATACTTAAACTTTATGGGTGCTAAGACCCAACGGTTTACGTGTAATATTCACTTCTTAACCCAATTTCTAAAGTTGTAACTTAGAAACGTTATATCCTCCTTTCTTTTAAAATATATAAATATCCTGCCTGTTCCTGTGGATGGTGATTATTTTCATCATAAATTAACATGTAAGCTATCTCATCTTTCAAGTTGGACCAAACTGCATACGGTGTGCAAATTTTATTGAAATCGGTTAGGTAGTTTAGCAGTCTATCATGGACAAACAACGTGACTCGTAATTCATTTATGTTAGGATATTATTTAGATTAGATTAGTGGTCACAGAGTGTTGAGTGCCAAATGCCTCGATCTTTGCAAAAGTGCCTAGCTTCCTCTACATTCATTGAACTCTTGACAACATCCTCGGATGAAACCCGGGGAGTAATTTTATCTGAAATGTCAACCTTAGTCTCTTCGGGTACCTACATCCATCATCACCTTTTTTTTGATATTGGAAGGCAAACAAGCAGACGGATTTTCTGATGGTAAGAAATTCGCCCCGCCTAGATACACCAAAGGTGGTAATGGTGCGTTGTCAACTAGAGGCAGAGATGTTCGGCCTCGAGCAACAGTAAGTTTGCCACGGGCAACGGTACCAATCCGGGTGAGTCGCTGTGAAACTCTACCATTTCCTGAATTTTATATCTGCTTTCTTAGTCTATCACCAGTCATTCTTTCCACATTACTGAATCGAGGGACAGGATATGCTCCTTTCCTTTTTGCTTACCTTATATGTCTAACAGTTCGGTATTGGACTCGACTTTATGAGATCCCGGGTTTGATCCTTGTGCCGGGCAACAAAGAGAAAATGTGTTTATTCAATTTAATTATAAAAGCAATGGATGCGTGCTCGGTTTAGGTTTGCCACCAATCACATTGTTAGTGTTTTCTGCTAGTCGAGGGTGTAGTAGTTGTATCTCTGTCGGAGATACGAGCGTAAATATACTTTTTTTTAAAAAAAATCACTGTTCTGAAGTCACGAGTGGGGATAAGGTATTAATGTATGTATTATAGTATAGTTTTGCCACCATTCATTGTTAGTGTCTTCTGCTAGTCGTGGGTCTCGTGGTTGTACCTCTACCTATGATGTTAGGGATATGAGCGTGAAGATACTTTTTAAGAGAAAATTTAACTTGGTCAATGTCGTGAGTGAGGATAGAGTATAAATATATGTATTATAGTTGTAAAGTCAAAAAATTGCAACATCATACATGTCAATTACACATTTTCTCTACAAAAACCGGGTTTATAAGTATCTAACAGCATTGGTTAAGAGAACATGTTTTTGCTACTATACAATGTTTTTTCTAACGAGACAGCATGTCACTATGTTCTAGCTAACTTACTTATTATCTGTGTCAGTTAATCTCTTCAAACTAATTGAGTTTAGTTTCGTTTATATCATAATGTAATTTGGTCAACCAAAAACTATTATCTGTTAAGGGTTTTATGTAATTTAGTCAACTAGTTATTATTATTTGTTCGGGGTTTAATATAATTTAGTCAACAGCATATTAAGCTATATATTTGACTGAATTGTTGACCGTCACGTCACGCCTAACTTCACCGACCAAAGCTGGGAGTTTGATTCCCGACGGAGGCAAGCTTTTGTTTTATGAACATCGATGTCTGTATTTCCAAGTCTGGGTGTTTGTTAAAATTTATACTGGTATATATAAGTACGTTAATGTATTAGTATCGATGTCTAACACTATAACACGAGTATTGACTTTGTTTTGTTCAGGGATATTTATTCATATTTATTTGGTAAGAGTACCTACCTACTATATAATTTGGGCATCAAATTATGATTTGACCAATGAAATCGCCTCTGTGGTCTGGCGGTCCAGGTGTTGACCTTGACTTTATGAGGTGCCTGGTTCGATTTCTGGGTCATTTCACAAAAAGAAAATGTGGTTTTACTAATTTTGTTAATCGGGATTAAATGTGTGCTCTATTGCCACCGATCACATTGTGGGACTTGTCTTTGGCTAGTCGTGGGTGTGGACAAAACCAGGGTTGTGTCTATGCCTAACTCTTCAGCGATACGGGTGCGAAGATACTTTTTTTTTCAAATATTTATTTGTAACAGTTTCATATAAGTTGATCAATTAGATATTATTATTGCAAAATATTAGTTTTATAAGTAAGCAATTTTTTTTTATTTAAACATTGATATATATATATATTTGTTTGCACATGGTTTTATTTAGTCAACCAAAATTATTTGGTTAGTGATGTATTTACTGGATAAGCTTTTATATTATTTAGTCACAAGAAATTAAAATTTAAAAATTATATTTTTGCTTAATATTGTAATCGTAAGATTGATATTTGAAATAAGTCGTGTGCGCTAACCCAAAAGTCCAACTTGCACGGGTTAAATATTTAACTCAAAGTTAGCTTCTAACATCGGACTAATACATATTTGACAGTTTATCCCGTTACTAAACTTAACTAAGGGACATGCAAGTGGCCCTAAAACGTCTAAAATTAAAAAGTGTGAACACAACTAGTTTTGATATTGTTTTAACCATTTTATTTTGGTATGGTCTAAGTATAAAGAATGTTGCATTCTATTAAGGGTCCATGTATGCTAAAATACGTCAGCAGTATGATGTTTTTTTCAAACAAAGCAGTAATGAATCTTGGTGACAAAAATACACAAGATAAACATGAATATGCTTTATAAGAATAGTGTATCCAAAACACGATTCATTTCACTTTGCTCGATAGAAAAAAATCAAAAAGTTAACCCTTTTTTTAAAGCAAAACCTAACTGTCTACTTCATTTAAGAAAATATCGACATCAGATTTAACATAAACATAGATAAGTACTATACCTAAAAGATAAGTGTTTCAGTTTTTATACTTCTTTACAAATTACTTTTATAGTGTCAAAAATAGTGATTTGTCGCTTAAGACGTTTACTTTAGAGCGCAACATTTCATAGTAATCATGGAACGGGGGAGTGCGGCAATTGGCTCTTCTGGCTGACTAAGTATGGGGCCTTAACAGCTCGATGTAGGTTTATGTAGCTTCGGATCTTATACTATTTAAAAATGATACAATGTAAAACCACCGTTACAGCACACGTGTATGAGGGTGGTCTGACATATGCTGCAGGTGCTGACCAGGTGCATTTGCCAACTGCTCTATTAAACTCTGTACATTTGAACTCGTCTTTATTTAGACAGGATTACTCCAAAACGGTGACGATTACTGATTACGACAAAGTTGATTATGTACTTATCTTCACGCCGAGTCACTTATGGGGTTAGCAGAGAGTATAATTAAATAATAATAACTAAATAAGTACTCCGATTCCCAAAGTAAGCAAGTTAAATGCTTGTGTTATGGGTGTTAGACAACGATACTAATACATAAAATTACTTAAATAGATAAATGCATTATTAATGAATGAATGTTCATCACACTAATGCCTGTCCCCGTCGGGAATCGAACCCGAACCTCCCGATTGGTCGATGTCGTTAGGCGTGTGTGCTAGCCACTCGAACAACGAGACGGTCAGTATTAAGTGCCAAATATCCTTGCAGATCTGTCTGGATTCACATACGTTCATCGGATAATACTCGAGCAATTTGAGCGTGGTATGTCATCCTAGGTATCTACATCCACCCACAAAAAAATTATATTTTCAATTTTCTATTGAAAAAACGTTGCCCGGGATATGTCCAATCCCGGACGGCGCGGGCGATAGGTTTGCCATCTATCACATTGTGGGACTTCATTTCTTAGGCTATTCGTGGGTGCCTTGTTTGTGCCTCTGCCTATCTCTTCAGAGATATGGACGGGAAGAAAATATTTTTTTTTATTACACGTAGTAGAGTTAAACTGTACTGCATAATATTTTAGT
Organism: Calephelis nemesis; assembly: GCA_002245505.1. Lineage (NCBI taxonomy): Eukaryota > Metazoa > Arthropoda > Insecta > Lepidoptera > Riodinidae > Calephelis > Calephelis nemesis. Next base: position 128,077 of record NJDD01000029.1, read on the forward strand.
CTATAAAGAAATCTCATTTCACTACATAGTATAAAACAAAGTCACTTCCTCTGTCCCTATGTCCCTTTGTATGCTTAAATCTTTAAAACTGCGCATCAGATTTTGATGCGGTTTTTATAAATAGATAAAGTGATAAAATTAGAAGGTTTATACGTATATTAAATACCCGTGCGAAGCCCGGACAGGACGCTAGTCATTAATGAAAAGTTACGTGGTTGGTTGTTGATGTTCTACTCTCTCAATAAAAGCAAAGGTTTCTCTTCCAAGAACTATAAAACTCTAGTTTCATAAAACGAGGTGACGTAAAAGATTGACCTTTTTTGCCAACGAGCTAAATTCATAAATGCAACTTTGTAGCTAATTTTATTATTAACAGTAATACAGTAAGAGCAATTTATTCATATAAGAAACTTTCATAAGCCTCTTAATCTATAGTATGATCTTCATAATTTTCATTTCACTTAGTAAGTTAACATTTGAACATCTATGCTGAGTCTGAGTGTGTCTATTAGTACTAGTGGTAGTGGAAATTCGACCATAATAAATTTTAATATCTTGTTGATAAGAACGCCATCTTCATTTCTCAACACCAACTACCTACTTTGTTTCCAAACTTTTTAGTGTGCCGTCTGTGATCTTTCATCGTCAACATGAATATATTTGTTTGTGTTTGTCAAATGCATGGTAGTGTGGGTAATGTTTTATTTATTGATTTAATGTACTTTATAAACATTATTATTGAAAATATTAGCGTTCTGCACTCCTCTTACACATAAACTATAAGTGTGGCAAATTTCATGCTCCTGCGTTCGCGCAATTTTCTTAAAAATGGGTCTAAAGTTTTTGCTTCACGTATAGATAATACTGTTCATGAGTAGGTATAGATAATACTGTTTATGAGTAGGTATTGACTAAGTAATTTCATTTTATTTTCCAAGTAGATAATATATTTGTTATCTTCTTTCAGGTGATATGAGTGACGCAAGATCTTCGTCATACTGAACACAACGAGGTATGTTTGTTTATTACGTAGATGTTATGAAAACAGCAAATACCAACATCATGACGATCACCTTACACCAGTTCATGCAACTCCAAGGCAAACACAGCTGGGAAACTTATCACATTTCGTTTTTATATCTTACGTTTAGAATTTCTTATAGGAATAGGAAGGATAGGAAGGTATACTCGTTGTCTATAGAAAAACTTTTATAGTTAAATTGCAAGAAATTGACTTTTACTTCAATATGTAAACCATCTAAATACAAATGTATTTAAACGTCCATATCCCTGTAGAGGTATAGAGAGGCACAACCAGGGCACCCACGACTAGCCAAATACACCAAGTCCCATACTGTGTTAGGTGGCAAGCCTATTGCCAACTGGGCACTTATCCAATCCCGAACAAACTTTTTGAAGTTATACTTCTTTTGGCGCGTTAGGAAAAAATGATGAGGGTAAATTTTTACGATGCGCGCGTCACGAAAAACCGACATGATGAAGTTAGCTATAGATAACATTTTAGTTTTTCAAAAAAGGTACCAACAAAGTAAAAGTAATTTCTATGGTTAGTGTCATTTTGTCTACAAATGTAAAATAAGGCAAAAGATAAAATTTTTAAAAAGATTTTTATCTTATTACGCCGAAGAAGTATAACTTCTAACGCGTGTACATGAGTACGTGACACACAATTTTTTTTTATTAAAAAATTGGAAAAAGTGAATTTTCTTTTTGTTACCCTACCCGGAAACCGAACCTGGGACCTCATGCATTCAAGGTCAACACCATGTCTGCCTGTGTTTGAGCTCGGATTTTCACCGATATGCGACTTGCATATCGGTTAAATATCAATTGCAAATTTTACCCAAATAGGTTTAGCAGTTTAGCTATAAAAGAGCAAATAGCAGACCGACAAACTTTCGCATTAATAATATTATTATGGATAGGGTGAGACAGGCAGTCAAAAAGTCTAATCTCTACATATATACATATCTTCACGCCAAGTCCCTTACGGAGTAGGCAGAGAGTGAGAGGTGATCTCTACATAGAGCTGCTATAAGCAAAATCGATTCAAAAACCAACAAAAAAGTCGTAAATAATATATAACAAGTCAATTTTAAAGACTATAAGTGTACCCTATATGTGCAAAAATATGCGTTGCCAATTATGATTATATACGACCTAGCTTCCGAAGCAGTAATACGTTAATTTTGAAACACAGCTCTAATACTCGAGTAGTTTCATTTCAAATTTGAGCACAGAGTAAAAATATATAATGCGCTAAAGAGTGATTTGTATCACTCAGAATTTGTATCAGAAAACTAGATTACATACTCCGAGTTAATTACTAATCTTAACGAACAAGACAATACCTTCGTGTGTACCTTTTTCCATTTAAGTAAATTCAAAATCCAATCGTATTTGCCTCTACAAAATATGTTTGTACGTAATACAATTATAGATACTACAGGAATTTCAACTTTATCATATAGTGATAGAGTTCGATATTAGTTGTTAGGTTCGAAGTGAGTTTTTCATAAACATTTGACGAACAGTTAGCACTTTCATTTGTAAACTCATTTGTACTCCGATATTGACTGAGTGTTGGAATTTACGGCTTGAAAATGGTGGCTTTAATGGTTACGTATCTTGTGGTAAAGTCCTGTGTCGGGTATTCATGAATATATTTCGCTGTATGAGAATTGGAAGACGTGTTTGCCTTTCTTTTCATCCAAGTTAAAAAAGTAGTAGTAGTAAAACGTTGATTCACCTCAAAACAACGTTTCCCGGAATCGGATAAGTGCCGGACTGCTAGTAGATATGCCACCTATCACATTGTGGTAAAAGTACTCAAAGGAGTATTTGCAGACTTTTGACCCCTAGCCTACCTCTTTTAGAATACCTACGTGCTTTTATTTTTTTTAGTCGCCTCTGTGGTCTAGCGCTCCAGGTGTTGGACTTGACTGCTTGAGGTCCCGGGTTCGAATCCCGGGTCGGGCAACAAAAAGAAAAATTTGGTTTTTCCAATTTTTTAATAAAATAAAATTGTTGCTTTTGATTGGATAAGTGCCCGGTTGGCGATAGGCTTTCCACGTATCACATTGTGGGACATAGTGTCTTCGGCTAGTCGTGGGTGCCCTGGTTGTGCCTCTGCCTACCTCTTCCGGAAAATGGGCGAGAAGATAAAATGTGTACATAAATCAATATTTATCATTTATCATTAAAAAAGGAGGAGGTAAAATGTGTTCCTCTAGGTTTTTATGTATGTTAGACGATTCCTCTCTAAGATCTGAAACGTTTTCTGTTTTTAAAGAGCTGGTGATAAAATCCAAAGTAAATCTCAGAAAATACACAATTTTTGTGTATATTGGTTTGCTATTAGCATAAAAAATATATCTCCATCCAAAAGCATTTAACGAAAAAAAGGTTTCTCTGTCATTTCTAAACTGATTTTTTTTTATTTGAAAGAGCGTACTTGCGAGGCACCTAGTCTGGATCTAATGATGGAATCCCAGGAAAATTATGGAAAATATTTAATTTATTTATGAAACTTAAGCCAATTTTTGCAGTTTTACTATTAAAAATTGTCTATTGACAACATGTTCCTATCCTTTATAAAATTCTGTACATAGATATTTGAAAGGTTCTCAATGAAATATCATACTCGTGTTTAAATGAAGTTTATTTTAACCATCATGAAATCAGTCCACTAGTTTACCTTAAGCCATTTAAAAAGGAATATAAGCGTGACCGTTACGGTGAATATATTTTATAGCTTAGTCACCTATACCAATTGGATGGTAGATTTTTTTCTCAATCGACAAGTTACATGACATTGATAGCGACAAACAAGGAAAAAGGTTAAATATTTAAAACTCTACATTATACGCTCTGCAATAATTTTTTTTACTTTTAGCAAAGACCTGTGTTGGGTGGGCTCCTTAGCAGAATAGACCATCTGCTTGGGCCAGTCAGCTCGTAAAAGGCAAGCACAGGCTTACCGTCTAACTAACACCGTGACCTTAGAATCATGACCTATCTTTCTAAAATATGACCACCAAAATCGGTTTTCCTATTGGCCGAGTAATTGCTTAACGAACAGTCAAACTGAGACCCTCCTTCTTTTTTGCTGCTCTTTTTTTCCGTGTTAGTCCGGGCCCTTTACAGAATAGACCATCTACAGAGCATAGGTTTACCGTCACTAACACCGTGACATCTGATTAGGTGGTAGAGCCTCGCAGCGACTCGCCCGGATTGGTACCGCCTTGCTTATTTCTGCCACCATAATGTCAGCGCTTGCCATTGACGTGCTGCGGTTCGAAAAGCGAGGTAGTCGGTAAACTTACTTTTGATCGAGGCCTAACATCCCGGCCTAAGGTTGGCAATGCTCCATTACCACCTTTGGTGACTCTAGGCTCATTAACAAAAAGAGAGTTAGTAATATAGTCAAAGTTGATTTTTTTTTAGTTTCACTGCGAATAATCATTTGTGATGTATTAAGAAGTAAATCGGACATAATTCTTAATACTGCTGTTAAGAAATCCGTTTTGCCTACAGACTCATAGTCGGTTTCCGAAACGCCAATCAAATTTAATTTACAGCTGTTAAAAATGAGTTTGGTTAAACTGAACTCGTGTTAAACAGCTATTATGAAGATCGTAATCGTAAATTAAAATTGATTAAAGATTCGTAAACTGGCTTTGAAATTGTTTTGCTCAGCTCAGACTGGAATGTTAAACTATCCTATTGGTGTAATGGTTGAAATAATTCTACCTGGACTTATTGCAGTTGTGATATGATCGTCACATCCCTACATCAAAACCAAACTTGCTTATGTATCTTCATGTAGCCCCGTAGTGGTAGGCAGAGGTATAACCTGGTCACAAACGACTAGCCGAAGACACTAAGTCCCACAATGTCATAGTTGGCTATCGCCAACCGAAAGGAAAATATCCTTTCGGTTGGCGTTTCGGAAAATAGAAAAAAAACACATTTTCTTTTAGTTGCACTACCTGAGGAGCGAACCCGAGACCTCATGAGCTTAAGTCCAACGCCGGAACGCTAGACCACAGAGGCAACATTTCTTTGCCAAACACAATCTATAATATAAAAATGAATCGCTAAATGTGTTGGTAAGCGCATAACTTCCGAACGTCTTAACCGATTTGGCTAATTCTTTAATTATTGTGTTAGTTATAATCAGGAGAAGCTTCTTCTGAAAAGAACAACCGGGGAATTTGCAGGGAAAATAGGAAAAATAATACTTTATTATTTCCCATACTGAATGGGCGAAACGAAGTTCGCCGGGACAGCTAGTCTTTTATAAAATAGGTATTTAGTGTCACTGAATAATTTCCATTTTATTCTAATTTTGAAATTCCAAAAAACACCAAACGGCAATCACTTATTTTAAAACAAAGCAAAGTATATTAAATTTGAAATTATAATTAGTTACTTATGAGAAGGTATATCGCTTAGTTTCTCTTTGTGTATGCCGTGGGAACGTAAGACAATAGGGAGATCGGTGGAGCGGCGTCTCCCTGGTGCGAGCTCAAGAAATCGTGAGACCCGTGGGACTTGTGTGTTAAAATTGGAGCAATAGACGTGTTGGCATTTGTATTAGAGTGGTTTGAATCTATTCTAGCTCACAGGACTGCTTGATACGGTAAGCAACTCAAACTGTACTCGAACATTTTGAAAGTATTGTATGAGTATCTTCACGCCCATATCCCCGAAGAGGTAAGCAGAGGCATAACCAGGGCACCCACGACTAACCGAAGATACTAAGTCCTACAATGTGATAGGAGGCAAACCTATCGCCAATCTGGCACATGTCCTGTCCTGACCAACATTTTTTTATTTATTAGAAAATTGGAAAAACCCAATTTTCTCTTTTTTGCCCGACCCGGGATTTGAACCCGGGACCTCATGCAGTCAAGTCCACAACTGAATCGCTAGACTACAGAGGCGATAACACATAGGGAGGGAGGAGAGGGAGAGGGGAAGTATTGTAAGAAGAAGAGATATTTGTGGTGACTGTACACGACTATATCATAGGGGTTTTGACGGATGTAAACACTAGTTGTCAACATTGGCTTGCATCCTTCTAGACCACATATTATCCTCTGTGCTCTAGCGGTTCAGGTGTTAGACTTGACTGGGTTTGAAACCCGGGTCGGGCAACAAAAGTAAAATTTGGTTTTTCCAATTTTATATTAAAAAAATGTTGTTCGGGATTGGGTATGTGCTCGGTTGGTGAGAGGCTTGCCACCTATCACATTTTGGGACTTAGTGTCTTCGGCAAGCCGTGGGAGCCCCGGTTGTGCCTCTGCCCAAGTCCTCGGGGTTATGGGCTTGAATATACATTATTTTAGTTTCTGAAATAATATAGAAAAGCACAGCTCAGAACAATAAATATAAAATCTCAGTACCAAAATCAATTCTCAACAAATTTGGCATGTAATTGTATTTCATTCATCGTATTTTTTCGTGATCGCATAGAAACTATGTAACAAATTAAAACTGTTTGTCTAGGTGTGCGCCCACATCTAGCATCCATATATTAGCATTATAAACAGTGAAGCCCGACCGTGAACTTCATATGAGTTTAGGGTTGCCAAGCGAAGATTTTTTCCACATATTTGGCTAATTATTTATTTATTTATTTATTCAAAGTTTATGCACAATAATGTCCAAAGGTGGACTTAATGCAGCATGGCATTCTCTACCAGTCAACCTGACTCATTTATTTCTTGTTCTGTTTGCACAAAACTGTTTAATAAAATACTTACACAAAACTGTATAAAAAAA
>NJDD01000031.1:10138-23066 GCA_002245505.1 Calephelis nemesis
CTTTCCATTATCATAAAAAACGTGCTAAGTTTTTGATCAAACTTAAACATCTGCACTAATTCCTGAAAAAAACAAGTAAAAGATAAATACTACATACTAATATGTAAAAGGCAAACAACCCTTCCAATGTCATAAAAATAGGGATGTTTTTTAATATACACTTAGCGGATGATATTTTTTTCTTCTTTCTAGTCTTTTTCTATATATAATATGTGACATTCAGTAGCGGTACTAGTGTGGTAATGGGGTCATGTACATTACTTTTCTTACCATATTTGTCAAAATATCATCAATGGTGAGGTCACCAAGAAAAGTAAAAAAAATGCAGTTTTAAGTATAACTTAAAAAATATTGGATCATGATAAAACTAAAATTAACACCTCGGAATCATGACCTATCTTTTTAAGAAAGAACCATCAAAATCGGTTTGGTTATTGGTTGTTATTCGCGTAACATACAAAATACATACAGTGGACTGGAGAACCTCTTTTTTTGGAGTTGATTAAAAAGAGTAAAGTTCTCGATTTGACCTTTTCTTGAATAAATTGTATACTTTGTAGTCTAGCGGTCCGATGTTGGACTTACCTTCTTAAAGTCCTGGGATCATTCTCGTTCAATAACATACAGAAAATGTGTATTTTCAGTATTCTTATACATATTTCTTATAAAATAACGCTAACCGGGTTTGGACAATATGTGTCTGGTTGGCAACAGACTTGCCATCTATCACATTTTGGAACTTGGTGTCATGCTACGCTTTTAGACGGATAGTCATGGGTGGCCTGGTTGTATCTCTACTTAACTCTGCGGCGACATAGGCGTGCTGATACTTTTTGTTTAATTTTATTCAAATTTTTAATTTTGTCGAAGTTTCGTTTATACATTCATCATCATTATTTAAATATATAGAAACGAGTCTACTATGTTCACTTGTGTGAACTATATTAAATGGACACTGCGTTTGTATTCTGTTTATCTTGATTTGAAACATATTCTGATTTTTTTTATGATATTGGAAGGCAAACAAGTCGACGGATTTCCTGATGATAAGAAATTCACGCCGCCTAGACACCAAAGGTGGTAATGGTGCGTTGCCAACCTGGAGCCGGGATGTTAGGCCTCGAGCAAAAGTAAGTTTACCGGCTACCTTACCCTCCGAACCGGAACACGTCATGACGTTATGGCGGCAGAAATAAGTAAGGCGGTAGTACCAATACGGGCGAGTGGCTGCTAAACTCTACCACCTAGTCAGAATTCACGGTGTTAGTGACGGTGTGCCTTTGCTCGCCTTTTACGAGCTGCCTGGCAAGGAAGGCAGATGGTCTATTCTACAAAGGAGCGCGGACCAACACGGGGGAATATAGATGAATATAAATTTAAGATAACTACGAAACTGCTTGATAGTTGCGTTACTTTACTTCCACCTAAAACATTAATATTATTATTGATGCTAGTGGTCACCCGTTGGTCGAAATTCGACCATAATACGTTATATTATTTTATTATATTATACATTATATTATACATTGTTGATAAGAACGCCATCTTCATTTCTCAAGACCAATTATTTTGTTTCCAAACTCTTTAGTGCGCCATCTGTGATCTTTTATCTTTATCATCAATATATTTGTTTGTGTGTATCAAATGCACGTTAGTGTGGGTAATGTGTTATTTATTGATTTAATGTACTTTATAAACAATATTATTAAAAAATATTAGAGTTCTGCACTTCTCCTACACATAAACTGTAAGTGTGGTAAATTTTATGCTCCTGCGTCCGAGTAATTTTCGTAAAAAAGGGGTCCAAAGTTTTGGCATCACGTATTAATATATAGATTATTTTTAACATACCAAGAATAAACTCATAATCTCCTTTTCCTTGGAAATGCCAGTCAATTATATCGCCAGTAAGTTCGTAACCACCAACTATTCTGGTGCCACTGGGACATCTTAAGTTGGACTGCATTTGAGATTTTTTGGTATCAATGCTGAAAGGTAATATATGAATAAAATAAAACATTATGTCAGTAGTCGATCTACAAACTATGGTTAATGTAAATTTTGTGTAAAATAGGAAGGCAAACAAGCAGACAGTTCTCCCGATAGTCGAAACATATCTATTTAGGTATCTATGTCAATGAATCGCCTCTGTGGTCTAGCGGTTCAGTTGTTGGACTTGACTGCATGAGGTCCTGGGTTCGAATTCCGGGTCGGGCAACAAAAGAAAATTGGGTTTTTCCAATTTTCTAATTAAAAAAATGTTGCTCGGGATAGGATACGTGCCCGGTTGGCGATAGGGTTGCCACCTATCACATTGTGGGACTTAGTATCTTCGGCTAGTCGAGGGTACCCTGGTTGTGCCTCTGCCTACTTCTTCGGGGATATGGGTGTGAAGATACTTTTTTTTTTACTTATGTCAATGAAATTGAATTCTCGTTTCGAGTGGTAATCGCATCTAGAACAGATGGACCTATTTTGCTCAATCTTTTAAGTTGTCTTACTGATTGTTAGGAGAACTTTCTTATGATAAGAAAAGTTGGAAAAATTACAAAAAAAATAGGAAAAACAAAACCTTAATTTTTTCAATACAAACTGTACATAGCTGTCAAGCGAAACGAAGTTCACTGTGTTGGCTGGTACACACTAAATTATGCTAATCAGATCACAATTTTTTTGAAAATGCAAATTTTTTTTAAGACAAATAAACGTTGATTTTGAAATGGTTTTAAATGGAAAGAGCCTATAGACACCAACAGCCTTAGTAATAAACACGAACTAAAGTAATCTTAGGTTCAACCTGGTATTTTGGTATTTATTGCAATGTGATATAATATTTTTGTACGTAGTACGTTAGTCTACGTTTATCAATAAGACGGCAAATGTGTTAATGATTGTTTTACAAATAATAATGCTGGGATAAAAGCTTCTCTATAAGTACATTTCAGTCTGGAAACCCGATAGTGGTGAACGTGGACATATTGGTGGTAGGAAACGCTTTGTTACCAATTCTAATTAAATGTCGCAAAATATTAATCATAATACTAAGTTATCGCCTCTGTGGTCTAGCGTTTCAGTTGCTGGACTTGACTGCATGAGGTCCCGGGTTCGAATCCCGGGTCGGGCAACAAAAAGAAAATTGGGTTTTTCCAATTTTCTAATAAAAAAAAATGTTGCTCGGGATTGGAAATGTGCCCGGTTGGCGATAGGCTAGCCACCTATCACATTGTGGGACTTAGTACTTCGGCTAGGCGTGGGTGCCCTGGTTGTGCCTCTGCCTACCTCTTCGGGGATATGGGCGTGAAGATACTTTCTTTTATAATACTAAGTTATCATAGTCCTAATGATAAACTAACCAACGTTTATCAACAGAACGATGTTGCTTGGTCGGAAAGTTTTGACCTTAATTCTTATATGGATGTCGGTACTAAAGCAATAAAATGTTGGTGAGTATCATACATAAAGAACATCACAAGGTTTATAAAAGAGGCTGATTCAAAAAAATACAGGTCAGATGTTGTTAAACATCAGACATATGCCAATGGGCATATAATTAGGGATGCTGAATACAGTCCAAAATGTAGGTAGATCCAGTCTTCTTAGAGGATAGACAATCTGCCTTGCAGATCGTAAGAGGCGTAATCACCCACAAGTCCACTGGTGGTAGAGCTCGGGTCCACCGACTTATTTATTCTTGCTGCCACAACAGCTCTGTCATGTTCCGATCTAAAGGGTAGAGTAGCTGGAAGATTGGCACGATAAACTTTCCATTACGGGTTTTTTTTAATAATGAAAATTACATATTTTTCGTGAAATACCTAGATCTTTCCTTGGTCTTCAAATACTATGAATTATATGTCACCTATAGACTACTAAGACGATCATGCGTAGCCAAACTGAGATTGGGGTATTTTGTACTAAGGATGAATAAGTTAACAGTATACATTTCATTGAATCAGGCGTTACTTTGTAGAAATCAATTGTAACAAATTACACATTGAGATATTTACAGTTAATGACAATTGTAACTTTATCAAAATATTAAGTATTACCGAACAGGCAAGGCTGTACTTAAAATTAATAAAAGCTTATTCTACATATTGTGTGACACATAATGTAACACGTCAAAAGATATAGAATACTCACTCAACATATGCGAATTCACACTTCCTAAAACCAGTTACTGTTGTGTTAAAAAGCTTGTAGTTAATAAGATTCAGATTTCCTTCAATATATTCAAAAAACATCGGGTCTATTTCTTCGTAAGGGTCATAATTGAAGCTTGGTACCTCATTGAACACCCGCTCCGACACTTGGTACATAACCTTATTCAAACACTGGCTGTCGTAAAGCTTACATAATGGTTTTTCTGAAAAAAAAAATATTATCATGTGGAGAAAATTTTACATATCCTTCGTAATTGAGGATGACACGTAGGCAACAGGTTCTCAAACTTTTATGATATCTAACAAGTTTTATTTTATGGAATTGAAATCAAGTATGATACAAATATATTTTAGCTAACCGGTTCTATATAATATTAGATTATTTTGATTCGCTACTTTTTCATCAGTAGACAAGTCCCAAAATATTTACAAAACAAAAAAGTTCTAATTTATATAAGACGAAAAACTTTTATTAAAATGCATATATTTTTATTTTGAAACACCTTAATTTGTTATTAAATCTACATATTTACATAACGATAGCAAAAAAAAAATACCACCCGACGACTTGTCCAATGCTCCCGTAAGTTCCGCGGAACCCACTTTAGAAATTCCTAAAGTAGATTGTAGTGTACAAAATAAAAACGAAACTGCTGAGTGTGATTGGTCGATCTTACTGGGCGCGTCTCAAAGTGAATAGAAATATAGACTTTTTTTTTAATTTTACTGGCTGTATCTTAGCGCTACAGAATATAAATGTTAGGTCCTTGCAAATGAAATTTGTATTTTGTGGTACTGGCCACTTCTTTTTGGAATTCCATATTTAAATTTATACAGCTATTGCTAGTTGTTTTTTTTTCTATTTTATGTTTTAGCGTTTGCTCAAATAACAAAATGGAAACTAAACATATTGTATAATCATGGCATTAGTGCTGCGGAAATGGCTAGATGGGTTAATGGTGGGTATATCAGTCGTTTGGCTAAACAAAACTGTTCGTCTTTGGTTTCACCATTTTCGAACTATAGAACAAGCCTCATGGAACGTCGGATACCCAAGTTTACAATAAGCAAATTTGTAAGAATAAAATCTTAAAATGTGGGTACTTCACGAATTGAGTGAAGCAATACGACAAATGAGCGTCTACTGCTGCATTACATTACTTGAAAGGCAAAATAGCGAAGGCTTTTTAAATCAAATCATTAGCTGTATATTCGATAGCCAATATTTGGAAGCACGCGTCGCAACGGTTGGATCCTGCAAGCCAGCTAAATCCTGACCCAAGCGAATATCGACTCAAAAAATAAACAACCAAAACTGATCAATCACTCTTTGCAACTGCTGCTTCATGACAACATAATTTAAACAAAACGTTTCATATGTAAAGATCTAATATTTGGCATAATTGATTCAATTTAAAACATTGTCTTCCACGTGTCTACAAATAATATTGTTGTAATAACAAAAATCATAGATTTGTTTTCGTTAAATCTGCACAAACTTTAAGTTAAAATTAAAAACATGATATGGAAAAAGTAACTGGAATAAAAAAAACTATTAAGCCGTCATGAAGCTAATAATTTAATTAATAAAAACAAACTGATTTTAAATTAAGATTTTTGTCTAAAATTATCAAATAAGCATCAACTTAATTCATGCTTAATCAAATTTTTTTAAAATTAGATACAAGATACTGCTAACGTAAATGATAGAAATGTACAAACCTGGTGTTAAAAATTGAGTTCTTCCAACAACCATTAAAGAGGAGAAAATAATTGTTAGGAAAAACATTTTTAGAATATCTTTCGTACTATTTGATTTATTTGATATTTGGATTTATTTTGCTCGTTTAGTCCGCGTCGGTTTGGTTATTAGACTAAGCTTTTAAATTTACAAACACATAGATTTTAATATAATATGTAAATTATCTTGATTAGCAAGCATTTTTTTGAGTTGAATTGAAAGATGCTACCGGTTTAGGTGTTGATTTGAAAAAGCGGATGCGGTAGCGATCTAAAAATAGATGTGACTAAAGATTTAAAAACAAGTCATTGGTGTCATAAGTTTTAGTAAGACATCTTTGTCTACAACTATTTATAAATAATTGCAGACTCCAAACTGATTATAAATACAAAATAGCAATTGCCCGGAAAATGCAGGGATAACGAATTCAGGATTTCTTTTGCTCTCCTGCAAATAACATTTATCTAATCAAAGAGTCCAATAAAAAACAGCAAGTCAAGAAAGTAACGACTTTAGTGAAAAAACTAAAAGGCTACAGTAACTTGGATCCATTTATTTCATTAGGTACCATGTCACGACTTTATAATTATTTTATAAAAATAGCGAATGGTTCCCAAACGATACCACAAAAAAAATTAACGTGATACGAGTCGTTTTTGAGTTACACTTAAAAATGCATGTCTACTTAGCTTGACGTCCTCCTCAATGAGTCGATAACTTTAAAACTATTATAAAACCATCTCATCATGACCTACCTTCATAAAAATTTCATCAAAATCTGTTAGCTATTGACTGAGTAATCGCGTAACAAACATACTAAAAAACATACGGTCGAATTGAGAAACTACACCTTTTTTGGTGTTGGTTAAAAAGACGTCTGCTCAGTCTCACTCGCGGATAATTTATAAACTAGTTAAAAAACAAATCCGACTAAATTCGTTCAAATATAATAATATGTAAATAAATGTTAAATTACAGGATTGCTTTATGGGTATTGCGTGCATACCATAAAATATGTATTTGTAAAATATAGGGGTACATAATTTTAGCCTAGGCCAGGGTTTCTCAAATTTTGACTCCACATATCCCTGTTAAAGTTGCCTGGCAACAGCAAGTACTTTAACTAACTAATCCCCCCACAAAAAAAAACAATAAACTTGAGTGTTGAAGAAAACAATGTTTTTTTTCAATAAAAAGGTAATAATAAAGTGCCAGAAGAAATATATTTTACCACTATTAACAACTACCAATAACTATTGCGTAAATATTTTCGAGAAATCCCTGCTGTCGAATGGTGAAACCCTAGTGGTTTGCATACCCCAATTTGCAAAACGCTGGCCTAGGTGATCTATTCTATACACCTTCTACAAACACCGACATTTTTTGTGCTACAAATGTCCCAGTAGTTCCAACGGGAGTACAATAATTTCAATTAAAGCTGTAATAAATAACAGAAAAAAATATCCGCTCCTAAAAATATCGCCTTTCCAATCGCTGTTTCGTCCGCCAGTACCAAGTATCGGGCTTAAGTACTCATATTCAACTTTACCTTTAAAACTTTAATAAAATTAAAAAGATATTTGAACTTCTTTATAGTTCATTTAAATACCACTCAATTCTTTTACTTTTATTATTTTTAAATGGCAACAAGACGATTTCTAGAAAAACATTAAAAACTGGCTTTCCTGGCAAACTTCTTTCCACTCGTTCAGTTTGTATGGGAAAACATAAAATGTTTTTTCTGGTTTCCTCCCCTGAAGACTTACATGGCAAGAAGTCAGAGTCTAATGTTTAAGAACACATCTTTATGTACCTACCTAAATCTTTATGTATGTAATAAACTTGGTGAAATCGCCTCTGTGGTCTAGCGGTCTGGCGTTGGGCTTGACTTCTTAAGGCCCCGGGTTCGATTCTCAGGTAGTGCAAAAAAAATATATTAGAAATTGTAAATTTTCAATCTTCTTATAAAATTAACGTTGCCCGGGATTGGATATGTGTCCGGTTGGCGATAGGATTGCCACCTATCACATTGTAGGATTTAGTGTCTTCGGCTAGTTTTGGGTTCCCTGGTTGTGCCTCTGCCTGACTCTTCGGGGATATGGGCGTGAAGATACTTACTTACTTTTAACTCGGTGAAATTATCCCTACCGATGGAAATACATGCGCACCAGTTCCACACGGATGTAAACTAATGTTTTAATCCGTCTGGAACTCCTATTACTGCCACAATATTTACGTCACATCAATACAACTCTAAAATAATGTCAATTTTTTCCCCGTGTTGGTCCGGGCTCCTTTGTAGAATAGACCAACTGCCTTCCTGTGCCAGGCAGCTCGTAAAAGGCGAGCATAGGCTTGCCGTCACCAACACCGTGATATCTGACTAGGTGGTAGATTTTCGCAGCGACTTAGCCGGGTTAGTACCACCGCCTTACCTATTCCTGCCGCCACAACGTGTTCCGGTTCGGAGGGTAAGGTAGCCGGTAAACTTACTTTTGCTCGAGGCCTAACATCCCGACCTCAGGTTGGCAACGCACCATTACCACCTTTGGTGTCTCTAGGCGGCGGTAATTTCTTACCATCAGGAAATCCGTCTGCTTGTTTGTCTTCCAATGTCATAAAATAAAAATTGGTATTACTTGTGTATTACGTACTAGTTTGGTTAGACTTAAATTAATGTGTGTAATTTGTTCAGGGATAATACTGTCTGTCTGTTTTTATGTCTAGAAGCCAGCAAACTAGTAGATTACTAGGAACTAGTAGGTAAGATTAGTAGAGTAGTAGTAGTAAATTTATGTATTTTTTAAATTCTTATGAAATCAGTTATATCAGTAAATGTAAACTAGTATCTATTTAATTGTACTTATTTTATTCAATTTTAGAGATATCGGTTAAAATACGCTTTATTCAAAAAAGCTATTTTTGAAAAAAAAAAAGTGTGTGTGTGTGTGTCAGCTACGACGCACGATTGTAGTTTACTCCTTACGAAATGTATCTTGCAGCATACATGTCTCCTACAGCAGATTTAGTTATGTTAATTCTTCTTAAATTAGTACCATCGCAGACATTAGAAGTGTGATCCAAATAGTCTGTATTTTGATAGATAGTGACTCCTCCTGCACGGAGACTACGAAGTATCGCGCAGGAGGAGATCCCGAGAATGAGATACGCTGAGTAATGTATTCCATCTCATTCTTTTACACGTTCAATCCTACAGATACATATGTTTGTCTCTTTCTACGTAACGCCTCAACTTTTCGTGTTACACTTGATTTTACTCCTCATAAAATTTCCGTACCGGACCTTATAACTCAAATCGTTTCTTAAGGAGTAAACTCCAAAAATCTTTCGCCATTTATATGCGGTGTAGAACGCCTTTCAGTCCAACTTCGTCACTATTAGTTTAGTAGATGAATCGTGGCTACGATACAGATTGACAAACAGTAAGAAAAGTTTAAACTGCTAAAAATGCGTTCTGCTTCCTTTTTATGTCACCTGCGTCTTTTGTTTCTATGTACAGAGTTCTACAATAACAAAACTGGACGAGTATACATACCAATATGGATGAACAGATGGTGGTATATACTCAAAATTGCATAAGATCTCTACTGTTAAATTGCCTTTCATTTTTAAATTGTTTGTTAATGTTTAATTATAATATGTTATGTATTATATGTTGTTTAAAGTTTAACCTTTTTACTTTATTAATACTTACCTGCTCCTGCCGCTATAACATTAGCGCTTGCTTTTGGCGTGTTTCGATTGGGAGGGGTTAGCCGGTAAACTTATTTGGACACGACGCCCAACAGCTTCAGTTTGGCAGCGAACCATCACTACCTTTGGTATCTAGGTGGCGTGAATTTCTTACCATCACAAAATCCGTCTGCTAGTTTGCCTTACAATATCATACAAAAATATGATCATTCTAGCCTCTGTAGTCCAATGGTCCAGGTGTTGGATTTGACTTCATAAAGTCCCGGGTTCTATTGACGACCAAAAATGAAAAATGGTTTCCTAATTAAAAAAATGTATCTTGACGCCCATATTTCCGAAAGGGCAGGCAGGGGCACAACCAGGGCACCCACGACTAGCCGAAGACACTAAGTCCCGCAATGTGATAGGTGTCAAGCCTATCGCCAACCTGGTAGATATCCAATCCCTGGCAACGTTATGTTTAATAGAAAATTGAAAATACATATTTTCAAATCTTACTTCTACTCATTTCTTATTGTTTTTCTTATGATTTTAAGATTATATGTATGGAGTTTATTCTATTTTATCTAAAATAGTTCTCCAGTGCTGTTAGCAAATTTTAGTCATTGTAGGAATAAAAAAATAAAAAACAATATTCTTTATTTCAGTTAAACACTTCTTACAAACCGCATTTATTAGACGAGTCCAATGTTATACATAAAAAGGAGTTTTTCTAAGAACCTGGTTAACTCTGCTCGATAGTGCCTTAACGAAAGTCAATAGCAAAGGTTTTTGAACAAACTCAGCTGAGACCTTCCAATTTTCATGAGCAAATTTGTGAACTGCATCCGCTGCAAATTCAAAAACGAAGTCTGTTTATAAATGGAATTTGATAATTGTTTTTTATAATATTGGAAGGAAGCAGACGGATTTCTTGATGATAAGAAATTCACGCCGCCTAGAGACAACAAAGGTGGTAATGGTGCGCTGCCAACCTGAGGCCGGGATGTTACGCCTCGAGCAAAATTAAGTTTACCGGTTACCTTACCCTCCAAACCGGAGCACGTCATGACGTTATGGCGGCAGGAATAGGTAAGGCGGTGGTATCAATCCGGGTGAGTCGCCGCGAAACTCTACCACCTAGTCAGAAGTCACGGTGTTAGTGATAATAAGCCTATGCTCGCCTTTTACGAGCTGCCTGACAGGAAGACAGATGGTCTATTTTGCAAAGGAGTCCGTACCAACACGGTTTTTTTTTTATATTTGGCACGTTATAAATATCAGGTGGATTTGTAGATGGCATGGATCCGTTTATTTTTTTGCTAGAGATGACTTACAAAGGACAATGGCAGATCTAAATAGTGACAATTGTCTGGATTCAAATTGAAGCGTCCCGTATAAGAAAAATGTGTCTAAGTTTCAGTAATAGGACCTGAGTCTACAAGCTAGTTTATTTTCATTCGAGAAAGCCGACAAAAAAAGATATCGGAGTTTCAAATGTTTTGATTTTTAGGCTATGAAAAAACAAAGTCATGTTCTATGTCATTATCACATGACTTATTAATAATATGGTAGATTAACATTAAATCAAACATATCATGAATAAATAACAAATTAAATGAAGTAAACACATTTTTTTTAATATTAGGAAGTTTGATTTCAAATCTGGTTCGCATGTTAATTTCCACATTTATTTTATTATAGGCTGTTTATAATATTACGCTATACTACTTGGCGGTATGAATAATATGCCGTGGTGAAGAGTTTTTCAGTAATTTTAATCTAAAGTTCAGAATGATCTGATGATTTTAATCAAAAGTATTCTGTAGCACAGATTAATGTAAATGTGTTCTGCAACATCTATCTACAGAACAACATCTAACTGTCAAACTGTTACTGTCAAAAACGATAGTAGCGCTATGACATTAGACTCGATTAAAAGTAAAATCGATTAAACATTAAACTGATTTGATGATCCGATATACCATTTTTATTAGATTTTAATGTTGTAATACTTCAATTAGCTTATTGATATCGATGCTAAACATGAAGCAATTGAGTTCAATTAAGCGTATTTTAAAACCACAACCAACACTAGATTATTATTATTATTTATTCTTTATTGTACAATATAAACACAACCATAAAATACAGAACAAAAATATTACAAAAAAATGGCGGTCTTATCGCTAACTAGATCTTAAATTGTATCGATTATTTATTTCATAATCGATACAATCGGTTTATACTATTAGTATTTGTAAGTGTCACACCACTATTGACAATTGAAGTTTAATGTACCTCCTTCGTAATCAGTTGATATTATGCTTTTTATATCATAAATAAACTCCGGCTTTTAAGAAAAAAATTGAAAACATGAAAATTCGTTAAAAAATAATTCGACTTGATTTGTTTTAGTGAAATCTATGGACGCTAACACAAACCCAGACAATTTTCTGCCATTATCCATTGATGCTAAGATTCATCTCATACCTTTTTTCCAAAGCTTCGATCCTTAATTGTTTGTTATATTTTAACTTCAAACTGAATTATGAAGAAAACTATCATATCGTCAGAAGAGATAGATGAAGCAGATACACTAAAATTCTACTATTTATTACTTTTTCCACTAGTTAAAATTCGCTTTATTAATAACAAAATAAAATTCTGTTCGCCTTTTATGATCAAAAAATAATTCCAATATTTATACGATTCGCATTTAATATTGTACAGTGGGATACCAATGAGTAAAAGTACTAAGAAAAGTATGAACACTGGCTGGTAGTTTCCGAAATGCTAATCTATTTGAATTCTTAATAAGTATTCAGCATAGATTTGTTTTAGATATATACTCATTATAAACATTATTTCGTTCTCTCTCAAATGATCAACAGATTATTTACCAATTAAAATTGATAATCGTTTCTGAAACTGAGTGCTAATATGAATTTTGGAGCTTACAGGAAATATTAAATATTTATACATTTTAAAGATTACATCTAGAGCCTTACAAAACAATAACTTAGGCAAATTTCACAAACTGATCTTACCTCAATATGAGATTAAAATATTTTATTATTAAATATTTATTATTAAAATAAGCAAATTATATGTTTGGCGTTACGCGTTAGTCAACGATATATTAGTATTTAGATTTTTTTTATGTTATAGGGAAACAACAAGCAGACGGATTTCCTGATGGTAATAAATGCCGTCGCCTATGGACACCAAATGTGGTACCTAATGGTGCGTTGTCAACCTGAGGTTAGGATGGTCAGCCTCCTGCGTAAGTAAGTAAACCGGCTACCCTACCCTCCAACCGAAACACGAC
>NJDD01000031.1:25392-64094 GCA_002245505.1 Calephelis nemesis
TATTGTGATTTTCAGAATATTTGTACGAAGGGAATAATAACCGGTAGTCTTTTGAAATAGGGTTAATACACTAACAATATAAAAGCAACGCACCCATAATAGCTGTGGTGGTGTATTGACCACTCTCTTTACACCAGGCCAGCCGCGTACTTATTCACTATCTTATCATATAAAATTTCAGGCAAAAACTCATATAGGTCCTAGATTTTAAAATGTGCATAATGTTCTAGCCAGCATGATATGACAATGATTGTGGATGATTTGGTTTATTATATTCATCATAGCTATGCTGATGATCTTTATAAAGGTGATGATGTCTCAAGATGTCAAGAGCCTGCCCAAAGTTTTCTTCTGCGTGATCATATCTCCATGTGACCATATTATATCCACACTAATATTACAAAAGTCTATATATAGGTTTATTAGTTGAAGACCCGAGTTAAACGCTGAATTAAAAAAAAAATAAAGAACAGTAATAAGAAATGAGGTAGAATATGAAACCACGCTAACCACCAAGTCGCTAGTTAAAAAATGAAAAATCAACTTACGCCAAATTTCTTATCTTGCACTTATTAAGGCCATGAACTAACACATCATTGAGGGTATAATTCATTATGCCCAGATCTCCTTCTACATGCTTAAAAAACATATATTCGATAGATTCAATGCCCACAGACGCATCACCAGTTAAAAATCTGTCGTAAATATCTTTCCAAAATCGTTCCAGACATTGTTGGTCGTCTACTTTACAGACTAGAAGAGGTCCTTTAACAAGGAAGTGGAAATAATTATTAGACACAATTTATGTAAAAGCTTGAAGTACATACCTTCACACTCATATCCTTGAAGAAATAGGCAAAGGCACAAACAAGGAAACCGACACTAGCCGAACACACCAAGTCGCACGATGTGATATGTGGCAAGCTTATCGGTAACAAATCCAATCCTAGGCAACGTCTTAGTTTTCTACACATTTCTATATTTTATTTGACCGTCCGGCCTGGGGATGAACCCGGGACCTCAAGAAGTTAAGTCTGTCACCGGAACGCTAGACCACAGAGGCGATAAATAGCTATTAAATTAATATTGAAGCAATTAGTCTTAAAGATCTCTTTTCAAACAATTGGTGAGAGAAGAACAATTCTAATCCTATGGTGGTCCACTTGAAGGTAATAGAACCCTGAAAGGGTTTTCCTGGATGGGTATTACCATCTTAGCAATATCTGGTGCAGCAATACTAGTTCTCGTGGTATCTTTTGGAGAGAAAGATAGCCGAATAGTCTGTTGCGCCTATAAGGAAAATCTTTAGCATTGTGCCTTAATAACTTTTATTCTTTTATTATAAGTTCCACAAGCTATGGACATAACTATAATGATAAACCTTTGGTACATTGACTAAAATAATACAGATTAGCGTACTAACTAAGCCTTGAGTGTACTTTATAAAAGGTCACTTACCAGCTTTAGTAGACAGTATCAAAAAGTTTATTAATATAAAGAATGAATAAAGTGAAATCATTGTAATGCAGTCTTTCGCTTCACATTTGCATATGCTTTAAATGTTTGGATTTCTGGGTTCTATATATAGGCTAGAAAAAAGCAGGTTATAGGGATAAATAGCGTTGTTTATTACCAAAACCCTTCTTTATCACAATTTTAAGTTAATAATTTGATATCGCCACCGCTCTCTTGCCCTTGTGATTGAATGAACAAGATTTTATTACCTACCATAAATCACCGCTATGTTAAAAGGGTTATGAATGTGGAGGAAGCCAGACAGGTTTGCTAGGATCTTGAGGTTTGGTACTTGATACTCTCTGCCTACTCCTAAGGGATTGTTGGTATGTTTGTTGTTACCATATAGGGATTGTTAGCCACTGGCTACAGTTTTGGTTATAATTTTTACATAATCCTATTTAAATGTCTTGTTTTGTAACATTTTATTTAAGTAGTAACTTGCTGTAATATAAACGCTAGGTAGGCATTATTAAAATATCAGTATACGATATTTTCGAAAAACTTTAAGTAACTATGACCCAGTAAAATATCTTTGGTATCAATTATTAAGAATATAAAATTTACAGGACAAAAAAAATTTGATGTTGGTAAGATAAACCATTATTATATATTCCATTTATTGTTTTCCTTTAACTGGTTGGCTGGAAGAAATTTCATTAATTTTAGATAAGCTCGTCCTTTGTACTTATGTTTATTTTAGTCTTAAGTTTTTCTGTATTTTTTTTGTTGTGTACAATAAAGAGTTAATAATAATAATAAACAAAAGTAAAACATCGCATTTTTTCCTTATTTAGTGTATGACTAAATTCTACCTGCTACACTATCTTCTTTAAATAGATGTGCGTTGAAATGCAGTCTTACCAACTTCTCAAAGGTCGAGGAAGTTCAATGAATCTACTAGTAAAAGAAAAATAAGTCATCCAGTGTAAAAAATTGAACCAAACAATATCAAGCTCCAGCGTTGTTGGCATTTATTCGCAATGACTTGAATGTTGTTAACTGTGATTTTTTTTCAACTTCATCGCATTTTGAGACCGAGCAGGGTTTACAGTTTGAAAATTCAAAGGATCTAATCAGTTTTACTCTTGAAAGACCAAAAATTTCAAATGGGGACGATGACTCTAAACTATCATCTTTATGGACTCCAGTAATAGGTAAAATATAACACGTACTGTGAAAATGAATAATACAAATTCAGTAACTAATAAAACTTGACACAGTTGTGGTAAGTTGAATATTGTCCCCAATTTAGCATAATAGTGGTGCTGGACGGTTGTAAACACTGGTTATAAATATTGGTTTGCATCCGTCTTGACCGTAGATTATATCTAAATTTAATAATATTTGACAAAAAAGATTTTTCAAGGTTATTTTTATTTATTTATTTGTCTTTAATGCACACCAAACAAAATTAGTTTGAATAAAAGGCGTATTTAATGCCTACTGACATTCTCTAGTCAACCTTAACAAATACGTAAGTAAACGATATAAATACTTTATAACATTATTATTTTTCCCCGTGTTGGTCCGGGCTCCTTTGCAGAATAGACCATCTGCCTTTCTTGCCAGGCAGCTCGTAAAAGGCGAGCAAAGGCTTATCGTCGCTAACACCGTGACATCTGACTAGGTGGTAGAGTTTCGCAGCGACTCGCCCGGATTGGTACCACCGCCTTACCTATTCCTGCCGCCATAACGTAATGACGTGTTCCGGTTCGGAGGGTAAGGTAGCCGGTAAACTTACTTTTTCTCGAGGCCAAACATCCTGACCTCAGGTTGGCAACGCATCATTAACATCTTTGGTGTCTCTAGGCGGCGTGAATTTCTTACCATCAGGAAATTCGCCTGCTTGTTTGCCTTTCTATAACATAAAAAAAAAAATATGTTAGTTAAACAAACTGTAATAATATACACAAGAATCTACTTTATTACAAATATAAACTTACTAATACAGGGTTACATATAAAGGACCAGCCAATTTTTTTAAAAGAAGTAACAAAGCATTCAACGAGCATCAAGTGTAGCTTTCCACCAACGAAATAAAGTAAGATTTGACTTTGACTTTTACTTTGAACTGGTTCCCGCCGACTGCGATCGCATGTGCAGGTAGGCGACGTCATATTGTCTTCTACTAGGCCCGACATAGCTTGACAACAAGTTAAGTAGGTAACTTGTTGTCAAGCTATGTCGGGCTAAAGCGACTATTTTAATGGAATATTTATACGAGTAAGGGCCACTTGCACGTTCCTGGTTTAAGCATTTAACACTGAGTTAACGTCTAACTCGAGTTAAATCACCTTATAATTGACAGTTTAACTCAATGTCAAATGTAACCTGGGAATGTGCAAGTGGCCCTTAATATTACAATTTAGCAATAAAATTTTAAACGCAATGTAATTTTAGCCTTAACTTCCTTGTAATAAAATTTGACCGGTCCTTTAAAAGTAACCCTAAAGTAAAGAAGCACTATCAATTTCTTTTTTAAATATTGCTTTGTTTTTATATAATTTATTTATATAAATTTAAGTAATTATATTTGCAAAACAGGTATATTTGTGACTTTTTAAATGTACAATATACTATTTTTTTAAATCTGCAAATCATATGTCGTTGGATATTTTTGTTGGAAATTTTCATTTGGAACATACAGCATATCAACTTTTAAGATTATTCAGTCTCTTATTTAAAAATTCAGAGGTGTTTGGAAGTATGTCTCGTTGAAACAAAAGGGTTCTTAAAAAACGGTTAGGAACTTTAGATATAGGTACACATAATTTTATAGACCTGTCTTTCTGTAAATATCCCGCTCGAATAGTTTTCAATAGAAGGTAATCGACTACAGAAAAACCAAAAAATGTTCATATACTCGTATTACAATGTGCATGTAATGCAAGAATAAATTTATCTAAATACACGAGCCTTATAGAAATCTTTATATGATAACAAAGCTGACGATGTAATCAAAAACAGTGGAATTGCAGGTATCATTGATTGTATAAAAAAAAACAGTAGCAGTCGAGGGACTGCCGATAGAAGTGAAAACGGAACTATTAAGTTGAGAGTAATTAAAACTAAATGCAAAAATTATATGATTTTTTATGTTTTATTTATTAGTTACATATGATGGGTTAAACGAATCATGAACAAAATACAAATACAAAGTGGTTGAAAAAATTATTAATATACAATTGTCTTAATTTACGTTTACACCTAACTAAATATATTTATATTTACACGAATTTCAATGAATTCAATGTATTAGTGTATACGTGTACACAGGCTACTGCGCGTGCGCTAGTCTGGCTCTCCATAGCTATAGATATACTATTATCATTAGCATGTCGGTGACGCGAACCGAGGATTTTACCCTCAACGCAACCCAAAACGCTCAACGCGCCTAAAGAAGTTTTCACTTCAAAAACTTTAATTAGTTATTATCGCACAATAGTTGTTGCCTGAGGCTACGCGTATTGAAGCTCTTCCACGGGAACTTAGAAAGAAAGAATATTATTTATTTGCGGGATATGTGTGTAAATGAGATGTTACAAACATATTTAAGTATATCAACATATTCTTCTTCTATTTTTAATATTTATAAAAAATATTATTTTTTTACTTTAATACTTACTATAATACTATTAATAGTACATCTATTACTTTAAGCCAATTATTTTTATTTATAACTGGTTTAATTATTTATTACCAAACATTTTAAAACTAAAATTCAATCTAACCTTGTCTACCGTAAAACTAGCAACGTTTCCAAACCTAGCCAGACAGGATAAAAAGGCGAAACAAACTCCCGGCAACTATAACTTTTATTAACCATAACCATAACATTACAATGATTTTACTATAAATTCTTGTATACAAGAAAACCGTCGAAAAAAAAGAAAAAATGTTTATTTGCGGAATATGACTGTTACAAAGATGTTACAAAATTATTTAGGTGTTTCTACATATTCTACCAACTTGTGGTGTGCAAATATTTTAATAGTTAGATATTAATCAATTAGTTAATTTAAATATTTACCTACTATTTACACACTGTTTATTGTATTGATTGACATGATTAATTATTAATATAAACAATTTTTGATTATAAATTAATTTATCCCTGTCTACCGTTAACTACCACCGTTTCCAAACCTAGCCAGAAAGGAGAAGAAACTATAACGTTGACACTATAATAGGTTTAAATGTTGGATAAAAGTAGCCAATGTCCTTCCCCTAGGTTTGTTGTATACCTAAAATTCATAAATTAAAACTGAATTAAATAGATTTCCACTGCTTCAAAGTGAATAAAAGGCAAGCACACGTTCGCATTTGTAATTTGCAGTATGATTTGTTGCATTGCAAAAGAAAGAAATGTAAAAAGTTGCCAATTTGAAGTCGGGCCCGTCCGTGAAATATTGAGATTACCAAGTAATAAAAAAAAAACTCACTCCCAAAAAAAAAAGGTTCTCTAACTCAAATGTATATGTTTTTTTTTGTGTTTGTTATGCAATTGCTCCGTCAATAGCCAACCGATTTGATGGGTCTGTTTTTATAAAATAGGTAATCCGAGGTGGTCCCATTTTAGTTTTAACATGTTCCGATACGTGGTTTAAGATTTAGACTTACGGCCAATGTTAATAATATTTCTCTAAAGATGGATTTCAAGCAATCTAGATAGCTGCGTATCCGCCGACTTACGGCCAATATTAATAATCAATCCTAATCCAAAACTTGCTGTCCAAGATTGATATTTTGATCTATTTTTATGTTATCGCTTGCCAATAACATATCTGTGGACAGGATAAATATGGCAATTAGGTATAGGATAGGCCGGCGGATAAGCAGCTATCTAGATTGCTTGAAATCCATCTTTAGAGAAATATTATTAACATTGGCCGTTAGTTGCCATGTTTATCTTGTCCGCAGATATGTTATTGGCAAGCGATAACATAAAAATGGATCAAAATATCAATCTTGGACAACGTGTTTTGGATTAGGATTGATTATGAATATTGGCCGTTAATAATGATTATGTCGTGATACCAGACAAGTGAAAGTCTTGAGTACAAGAGAAGTGCTTCAAATCCTGTTTTTTTTTCTTCAAACTTTAACCGTCACCTTACTAAAACTTCACAATATTTTTTAAACAAGGCAATATTCTATTTCTTTAATAAAGGCGCATAAATTGTTGTTATTGCGCGATGGGCAAATTGTCATTAAATGACCAGTGTCATTTTGATCCCAAAATGGTCAATCTGGACATGATTCATAAAGCTATATTACTACGGGAGGTTGAATCCCTAAAAAAAGGCCAGTAGGGTTGCTCATGAATCTCGATTTCATGCAAATTGGAAATTGAAATTGGATATGCCATTTAAGGTGCTCTGCTACAAAATACCACTCAGTAAGTAACATTTAGTAAATAAAAAAAAATGTCTAAAAAAGTGTCTCTAGGCGGCGTGAATTTCTTACCATTCAGGAAATCCGTCTGTTTGTTTGCTTTCCAATATTATAAATAAAGAGTATGTTTCTTCGTGTTGATTTGGGTCCGCGTAGTAAATCATCATCCTGTTTGCCAAGCAGCAATGCCAACAAAACCATATGTGGTAGACAGCTGTGCAGCAATTCGGAGGGTAGCGATTCATCACCTTGCCTATTTCTGACGCAATAATGACTCTGTCATTTTCCAGTCTGCCGGATTAGAATCCGGCAAGGAAGCCGGTTTATTTGAACAACAGGCTTAATATCCCGACTACGGGACAGAAACACAACTATAATATTACATTGTAATGTCTATAGGTCGCAGTTGTCTCTTACCAGTATTCGAAAATAGAGAAGACAAGCAAGGATAGCCCTAAAGTAGTAGTCAAAAGATAAAAAAGGCCGTTTTAAACATAAGATTATATTTTACTTTAGTCGTAGTAGAATTCTTTTATTTAATCATTGATTAATTTAAAATTAAATCTTCTATGGCAAAGTTTTTGAGATATTTATTCACTCGACTGAAGATTTTTTTGAAATCGGGAGTCATCACCACGTCTTTGGTTAAATCTATCACCTCTTTGTAGTATTCATGTGCAAACTTATGAACTGCATCCGCTGGAATAAGAAAATCTTTTATGTTAAAAAATGTGTCTTATAAGTATTATACCGTTCATTTTAGACCCAGACCGAGATAAGAAATAAATGGGCAAATGGCGGAAAACACGATGTCAACATGATCATATTATACTTAAGGTCCCCAGGCGCTACCACTGTGGGTGCAGAAATAGGTAAGGTGGTGTATCTCTCCAGGCAAGTTACTGCATAGCATTCTACCACCAGTGCTGTTGATAAAAGCCTATTTAGTTTTTCTCCCCTCTAACGAGTTGCTGCTTTAATCCCAAGGTAGATGGTACATTATAAAGTTTCAACCCGGACAGTCACGATCCACGATGATTGAAACTTCTAGGATCCAGCAACAGATTTTCTTATTCAACAGACCTTACCCTCTTGTGGTAATAGCCGTCAAATTTAGCGACTCTATGTTTGGTTTAACCAGTGGTAGCTTCACGTATATGAATTTATTTAAAACTAGCAGTTTCACGCAGCTTCGCCTGCGTAACTTGGCTTCTACTATACCGATTTATATGTAACAAAGCGTATGTCACTCGTGGATAATGTAGCTTTCGAAAGGTGAAAGAATTTTTAAAATCTGTCCAGTAGTTTTTGAGCCTATTCATTACAACCAAACAAACAAACAAACAAAGTTTTCCTCTTTATAATATTAGTATGATATTTAAGGAATTACTTTCCGATTAAGTTTACAAAATTGTAGCTAATAATCAGTTAATGCTGAGAGTCTTAAAACTGTTTGTAATGATGTGACAGCTAACACCTGAGCTTTAAAAAAAATCAGCTGACCACGAGAACACCAAAAGAGACATGTTATTGATTGAATGATTGCTACCAATGACAGAAAAAGTGATATTCAGCTGTGCAATGCAGGAAATGGAAAGATATTAATGCTCAATTTACCCATGAAGATGAAGCAGAGGTTCAGGACGCTTTATTTTTTTTATGACATTGGATGGCGAACAAACAGACGGATTTCTTGACGGTAAGAAATTCACGCCGCCTAAGGCACCGAAGACGCTAATGTTGCGTTGCCAATCTGAGTCCGGTCTGTTAGGCTACGAGCAAAAGTACTATCTTACCCTCCGAACCGGAATACGTCATGACGCTATGTCGCCAGGAATAGGTAAGGCGGTGGTACCAAACCGGGCGAATAGCTGCGAAACTCTACTTAGTTATATGTCACGGTGTTGGTGACGGTAAGCCTATGCTCGTCTTTTACTAGCTTCTGGACAGTAAGGCAGTTGGTCTATTCTGCAAAGGAGCCCAGACCAACACGGGGAAAATTATGGTCATAATACTTTTTAATTGAGATTTGATACTACACAACCTGACATCTCCCTGACATCAGCCTGTACGAGATTAGAATGGCCCTCCGTCAGCTTAAAAACAATAAGGCGCCGGGTGAAGACGGAATCACCACCGAGCTTCTGAAAGCGGGTGGAACACCAGTACTTAGAGTCCTTCAGAAGCTCTTCAATTCCGTATTGCTCGGAGGTACTACGCCAGAAGCATGGAACAGAAGCGTGGTGGTACTTTTCTTTAAAAAGGGCGATAAGACCCTTCTGAAGAATTACAGGCCTATCTCGCTTCTGAGCCATGTTTATAAGCTGTTTTCGAGGGTCATTACGAATCGTCTCGAGCACAGGTTTGATGACTTCCAGCCACCCGAACAAGCCGGATTCCGAAAAGGCTACAGTACCATAGACCACATACATACGCTGCGGCAAATTATACAGAAGACAGAGGAATATAATTTGCCCTTATGCTTGGCGTTTGTGGACTATGAGAAAGCCTTTGATTCGATCGAGACCTGGGCAGTGCTACAGTCTCTCCAGCGGTGCCACATTGACTATCGCTATGTCGAAGTGTTGAAGTGTTTGTACAACAACGCCACTATGTCCGTCCGAGTACAAGATCAGGGCACAAAAGCGATTCCATTGCAGAGAGGTGTAAGACAAGGAGACGTTATATCTCCTAAGCTCTTCACTAACACAATGGAGGATGCTTTTAAGCTTCTGGAGTGGAAAGGAATGGGCATCAACATCAACGGCGAGTACATCACTCAGCTCCGATTTGCCGATGACATAGTCATAATGGCGGAGTCGCTGGAAGACCTTAGTACAATGCTCGAAGACCTCAATCGTGTTTCCCGACAGGTGGGCCTTAAGATGAACATGGACAAGACGAAAATCATGCGGAATGTCCATGTAGCGCCCACCCCAGTGTCAGTTGGGAACGCGATCCTCGAAGTTGTCGACGAATATATATACCTAGGACAAACGGTCCAGTTAGGTAGGTCCAACTTCGAGAAAGAGGTGAATCGACGAATCCAACTTCGTGAAGTATTCAAAAGAACATCATCTTATATTATCAGAAATCAAAACAAAAGAAAAATGCTTACACATATCTTTTTGTCCATTGAAAAGATTTTTGAAGTCAAAATGCACGGGATCATCCGGTCTAACTTTAAAAGTGAAATTTTTAATTTGTAGGTAAGTTTTACCACTAGCGTTTGTGGTATTTTCAACTTCTGCATCTATTCCTATGTAGAATTTGCCTGAAATTATAATAATATTAGTTTTTCTTTGCTTCATGCTCAATTTCATATACCTTTAACTTCAGCACTTGCCTTATGCTTAGGATAAATTGCTATGAATTCTAAAGAAAGGAAAAGAATCCCCTCTGACAGGATTTGCATCAATACCCTTTTTTCTTATACAGACGAATGCTCTAACCATTAGAGCTACTGAAGGTTCAACTTCCGTGGTGAAATTTTAATTTCTATTGTTTTTCTCTTTAAAATTTGTAGAAATTGAACATTGGCCACAAAATTTATATCTATGGTGTTTCAAATAGGTAGGTAACAGTTTTGTTTACCTAAACTGTTGATTTGTAATAAGCTGACTAGCGCTACTATTTCCGACAGTCCATTGAAACATTTTATGTTATTTTTTAATAATAAAGCCCACTCTATATCTAAATAGTCCTCGCGTTTCGCCAATGTAGTACAAAATGAACTCCTCGTGTTCCTTTACTTTGTTGCCGTGTTTTCTAACTTCTGAGAGACCGATAATGTCGTACTTAATGTTTTTTAAGGATTCTGTTAGTTCCAATAGACGTGAGTGAGTAGTTCTAACATTATAAGTCGCTATGTATAAAGTATTGTGAAAATTGTTGTCTATGGTATTTGAAAAGAGTCTTGTTTTTTTAGAAGGGTTTTGGTCTACCTATATACATACTCACAAAATTTATGCATTTACAATATTAATAGGATGTAATAAATCCTTAACTGTTTAATACTTAACATATACATTAGCAACAAACTAAACAAAATGTAATTAATGAAATAAACAATTTTCCAAAACATCATTATTATATTTAGCGAACGATGCACTAAACACATTGTTAGTTTGATATTTCTGCATAAAATAACTTTAACTGTGCTTGTTTTGTAACATGAAATTAGTTTAGTATATTTTAGCAAATAAGTTGTTGCTATGAAAATATCACATGTAAACTTGTCAAGGTTTTTGTCCTTGTTGGCCTACTATGTATTCTTGCCTGTTTTTATAAAAAACGAAATTGATAAATAGCAATACTTTGAAGTTTGCTTTTATTTCTGTTTCTTAAAAACTCACAGATTTTATTTGATAAGTTTAGAAATTTTGTCGTACATCTTTTTTTAATGTTACAAAATAGCGAATATAAAGGCAGCTCCGTTAATACTGCGAGACAAGGTTGACATACATTTTAACGACTGTTTTAGCAGATTATTTTGTCAGGATAAAGCAAATTCTTTGTCTGTAGATACCATAGATGTAATTAGTACTTGCAATCTCATGACGGTGATCTTGAGCTACATGCCTTAGTGGTTACCCTAACCTCCATCACGGAACGGAGCTAATATAGTAGAGGGGGGGATTAAGATCACCTAATTATAACTTATTAATAACTCCTTCTAAGCTGAACTGCTAACTTGTTTACTATTTAATAATACGAGTATAAAAGCTATTCCAATTGTGATGACTCATCATCATCAGCCTGAGGATGTCCACTGCTGGAAATAGGCCTCACCCAAAGAGCGCCACAAGTCACGGTCACCAGCCGCTTGTATCCAGCGACTCCCTGCGCCTTAGACCAGATCATCAGTCCACCGGGTCGGAGGTCGTCCAATACTACGTCCTCTGGTGCAGGGCCGCCACTAGAGAACCTTTGCTTGATTGTGATGACTAATTTACCTGTATAAAAATTATATGTTCCCTGTCCTTCAATTGGCAATATAATCAATCGCCCTGACATTTCGTAAAATCCATCATGCTCAAGTCTTGGACAATTCAGATCAAATTTTAGTGATGACTTCTTCAAATCCAATCTGAAAAAAAATGTGTCCAAATATCAACAAAATTCATCTATTTAAAACATTTTTTTAACATTAGGACAATAATCTTATAACAGATAAAATTTCTCGTGTTGGTCCAGGTTCCTTTGCAGAATAGACCGTCTGGCTCCCTGACAGGCAGCTCGTAAAAGGCGAGCATAGGCTTATCGTCACTGACTTAGAGTTTCGTCTGGATTCCTACCACCTATTCGTGCCGCCATAACGTCAGTGCTAGCCGTTAACGTGTTCTGATTTCAGGATAAAGTAGCCGGTAAGCTTGCTATTGCTCGGCGTTGCCAACCTTAAGCTTAACATCCTGGCCTAAGGTTGGCAACAAACC
This sequence comes from Calephelis nemesis, assembly GCA_002245505.1. Classification (NCBI taxonomy): domain Eukaryota; kingdom Metazoa; phylum Arthropoda; class Insecta; order Lepidoptera; family Riodinidae; genus Calephelis; species Calephelis nemesis. The sequence continues at coordinate 37,740 of NJDD01000031.1, forward strand.
ATACCACTGTCTTTAGGCAGCGTAAGTCAGGAAATCCGCCGGTTTTGCCTTCTAATATCACAAAAAAAAATAAAGTTTCTTCATAATTTTAACACAAATTAGCAGCAGTAGCGTTATTTTTGAGGTATAGAACCCTCGATCCTCGTTATGAAACATTAACTCAGACAGAGCGGTCAATTCTCATAGATGAAATAAAATTGCTGCATTCATTTCGTCCAACATGTTAAATGAAAGCTGAACATGTTTTAATATTCAAAAATGTGCTGAAATGCAATTTTTGACGCTTGTAGTGGAAAAAGCTTGTAGCATACTGGTCTAACAAGTGTAAGCTTTTCCAAAAATTAAGAACTATTTTTTTAATCGGTTAAAAACACACTGTTGTGTAATTTAAATCCTCTTTTGGCTAGTGAAAATAATAAAGTGTGCGGAACTCCCACTTTTCGTTTGTCATATTTTTTTAATTTGGCGTAACGTTAGTCAACAATGAATAGATAAACTTAAGTAGATACTGGAATAAAGATAAGATAATATAAATATATATAAAAATGAAACCCGTTTTCCTTGGTCACGGCATCACGCGTGAATGGCTGGACCGATTTCACTAATTCTTTTTTTGTTGTATTTGTTATTATTTGGAGAAGGTTCTTAAGGAAAAAAATACTAAGAAAATCTCTCAGAAATATTGAAAAATATACATTTAATTTTGCATATAATATATATAATTAATTTATTAATTACATATAATAAATTCTAAATTTTTAATTACATATAATAAATTCGAGCATCATTTGTTCGGAAACGTAATAACATTTTATTTTTTCCCATACAAACTGAGCGGGCGGTACGAAGTTCGCCAGGACAGCTAGTATAAACTATAAATCCAGAATTACACAGAAATCCATAGTCACAGAAATTTTAGCGTATCGCGGTTGGTCAATGGTTTTTACATTAAGGTGTTTACATTAAGCCATCGAACAACATAGTCGCCAAACTGGCGAGGTTGGTAAAATCTATATATTAATACGTGATGTCAAAACTTTGAACCCATTTTTACGAAAACTGCGCGGACGCAGGAGTATAAAATTTGGCACACTTATAGTTTATGAGTAGGAGAAGTGCAGAACACTAATATATTTCAATAATAATGCTTATAAAGTACAATAAATCAATAAATAAATCATCACCCACACTACCACGCATTTGACACACACAAACAAATATATCGATGACAACGATAAAATATCACAGATGGCGCACTAAAAAGTTTGGAAACAAAGTAGTTGGCCTTGAGAAATGAAAATGGCGTTCTTATCAAAACAAGATATTAAAATTTATTATGGTCGCAAAGGGCGATCACTAGTATAAATAAATATCCCGTAACACAAAGTTTGATTTATACTTTACGTTACTAATTTTGCAAGATCCAAAGCCCAATATTGTTGAGTTTGTAAATATAAGCTTCAGTATTGAAACATTTCCTCCAGCCAAAGGTATTGTTAATGGATCAGACGATTCAATTCCCATAGAAGGAATACCATGCATTACTTTATTTACGACTTCATTTGCTGCTTTGTCGACACAATCTTGATCTTCCAGTCTACATCGTGTGATAGGCTGTTCTGAAAAACAAGAAATGTATGCGTTAAATACAGAAAAAAAGGTTTAAGCTATTATTACTATTTTCCCCGTGTTGGTCTGGGCTTCTTTGCAGAACAAATCTGCCTTCTTGCTAGGCAGCTCGTAAAAGGCGAGCATAGCCTTACAACAGAAAAAACTTTATTTACATGAAGTATGTAATACTTGTGCGCGTCAACATTTTTATAAACTACCACCGAATCGGAATCGCGGCCACACACTGAGAAGATCCGGCGAAAGTAACTCAGCTCACTCATTCTCAAGGTGGAGAGTCATGCTGACAATTTCCATCACCTCAGTATTCGGAAAGATTATAGCGTGTGTTGATGCCGATATCAGGATATATAATATGCTATTTTTAGCAATCAACAACATGGATTTGGCCAAAAATTGGTTACTGGGAGATCAGAAGTAGCGTTAACTGTTTCCTCTTAATATCTTCAAGACTTATGACAGGGTTTAGCATTGTAGCCTTCTTATCAAGCTGTTGTCAAGTTGTTCTTATCAAGTATATCTAATTCTTAGTGACTGGATAAAATACTTCGTGTGGGAGTGATCCCTATACGTTGTCGTTGATGTGTGTTTTTAGAGCACTAGATATATCAACGAAAGCCGGTATTGTCACATGGGTCCTTTGTTTCCGCAACTTTATATTTTTCTTCTATTCTCTTCTATTTAAATATTTTTATGTATTAGTATCGTTGTCTAAAACCCATAAAACAATCTTAGCTTACTTTTTTTGAAGTAAGATCAATTTGTGTGAAAAAAAACAAAACAGAAACAACGAACAGAATGAATCCAATTCAGTAAAATTTAATGCTGCAAAAACACAGATGTGAAAACGATGGGTTGCACTCCGAGAGTGCCAGCAGAAGGCAAAACTTGAATATTAACATTGTTCGTCTTAACAATAACCTTTCAAGGTGCAGCTTTGCAATGTGAATCGAGACATTGATAGGTAGAATTCTTGTTTGATGATTAATCCTTGCACACGAAAGAAAAGGCTTAGTCTTTTATTATTTTAAGGGCAAAAGAATGGACATTTCCGTTTAAAAAAATTTTTTCCAAAACATTAAAACTTACGCTTATTTAAAGAAAGAGTGAATTTTCTGTCTTTATTAGAATTTTTTCATCTTCAACCCCTTCTCCTCTTTCTAGTAGGTGAGTTAAGGATCATCATACTAAGCTGTATTAAAAAAATGTTAAAAAGATATCTTTTTACTGACCGACATTACATTTAAATTTTATAGTTTTGCTTTACTATTTTGAAATTGTTTAAAGAACAGGTTTAGATAACATTGTCCTTGATATTGAGTTGTAGTTTCGATAGATTTTATCGAAAGATCGTAGCAAATGACATTCGCCAACGTGCTTAATTACAAATGTTTTAATCTATCCTGTTTCACATGGTATTAAAAAGTTGCACTGAATCTGTTATGTTTGTCTATCACTGTACCAGTCATTTGTTAAGACTAGTGGTCGCCCATTGGTTTGGTTTGGTTGGAATTCGACCATAATAAATTTTAAATCTATACTAAACAGAGAAGAATAGAGAATGTCGTTTTTTTCCAAGTAGATTTTTCCGATATTGTAAAATAGATATTTTGTTTTCCATTTTTGCATTTCTTAGGAGTGGCCTAGGTAAGTCAAGGCTTAAGTAAGCATAGGTGCATTTGGTGCCAAAGTGTTGGGCAGCAATTTTCAAGGACAGGAATCCATAGTCTTACCTATTCCTGGTGTAATAATGACAGTATGTGCAAGAGTTGTTTTTTTTATACGGAGGGTAAATGAATTTCTTAAATTAAAAGATGTTCATGATAATTTAATCATTTAAATGAAGGTGAAGAAAATTTAACTTTGTTTGAATTAAAAAAACTGCTATATTTAACTACGGTAATCAAGGTCGTTAACGTATTTTTTTGTGTTTTTTTTAATAAGACTTGCAATTGTAAATGACGGTTATTAACCAGTAACTAAAACTTAAAGTATTTTTTATTTTTTTTACATTATGTAGTTAATAATTACTGTACTGCTTTAAGTTAATAAAACAGTTGTAATAGGTGGAACAAATACGGTATAACTTTTTTAATAATATTTAAAGGCAAACAAGCAGACGGATGTTAATGGTGCGTTGCCAACCTGAGCCCGGTATTATAGGCCTCGAGCAAAAGGAAGTTTATCAGCTACCTTACCCTCCAAACCAGAACACGTCATGACGTTACGGCGGCAGGAATGGTAAGACGGTAATATCAATCCGGATGAGTCGCTGTGAAACTCTACCACCTAATATGTATCTAGATTTTATTTGTATCACAAAAATTATATATGACAGATGTGGAACGTCCGTGGCGTTTTTTAAAAAGAGTGACGTCATCATTGCTGACGCCACAATTGTAGTTTCCGTGATGATGACTCATTTTGGGTGTTCTCAAACAAACTTCACAAGTGTTTTTAGACTTCGTTTCTTTAACGGGCAGCATAACGACGTGCGGCCATCGACTTGTGAATCGTGAATGCCTTATCGCTTACAGTGCAGCCGTTTTTATAACGCTCGGCGCACGTGCAGGCACAGGTGTTTACAAGTCGTTAGGCTAAGTATCGAAATAACAATGATAACCTTAATTTCACATCGCAATCGACTCAAAGTAATCAACTGATGGTTTATAAACTTATTTTCTGGACATCATCAAATTATTTAACTTAATTATTCTAGTTTTTCAGAGGAACTAATGTGGTTGCGCCGACATATATGTTACTTAAAAAGTCAACACTAACTAAATCTTCCTAGCGTAACCAGGAAACATTTTGTGTTAATTAAAATAAGTAATGTTTTATGATTCCAAACTATTTTTTGTATTGTTACATTAATTATTAATTTACACTTTGTCATTATCTTACTATAATTAAGTAATTTTGTTTCTACGCACTTTTTTGAGGTAAACGCTTGTACTTTTCCACTATACACTTTATTTAATACTTTATGTTACGCTATAATTTTGTTTCTATTTTATCAAATGTGGCAAGGTGTGTCATGCTTTCTGGTAAAGCCAACTGTAACTCGTACTTAGAAAATATTGTTATTTTTTTTTAAAACCACTGTAACGTGTTAAAAATTAGGTAGGTGCTTAGAAATGTCAAATAGTAGAAGATCCGAACCTTCGTTGGAACTGTTAACAGAATGAAACATATTTTAAAATAAATTTGATAAATTAGAAATCAAATAGAATATGAGTTACCTAAAATAATCCTGGGGGCCTACCATAAGCTTTAACAAAACAGTCTTGTAAAAGGAAAGTTTTACTTCTGTCATAAAATATCATTACTTTAGTTCGTACCATGAGCTTATAAATCAGTCTTGTTTTATTACCGCAATGAACGAATGATTTTTGTAAATTTTGTCTATTACCTGCTACATTCTTTTTTTTATTCTTCTTCTTCTTTCTTATAAAAATGGCTTCCAATTGTTTTTCACAATATAATTAGCTAGTGACAAGTATTAAACTTACTTAGATACGTCCCCTTCCGGCAGACTAAGATTCCTTAGTTATTAGAATCTATTGATTTGTTTTTATTCGATATGCACTTTTCTAGTTAATAATTTTCGTCTTCATATTAAGTCATACTAAGGTTTTAGATAAAGCGGTGACACCCTGTTGAGCTTTGTTATAGATGCTATCGCTATAACAACAATAAGGAAATACACGATAGACTAATTTCTTCGTGAATATATCACTTATTTCTGTATTTGAGCTAAAAATAATTGTGCACGAAAAATGAAACCATAAAAAAAGTTTTGTACATTGTGAAGAACTGCATAGGTAACTTGTTAAGTAAAATGAAAATGAATTTTTTTGCCAGACTACGTTCTACCACTACTAACCTGAGCTACTCGTACAAAAAAAAATGACAATTTAAACAAATAGTCTAAGGTTTTTCCTTCATATAGAAAACTGGCCTGCACCAAATTCTCATCGTCAATTTTCAGATACTAATGTTTGATTAGTACTCTATTCCTGCATTTATCAACGAAAATCTTATCACAATAACCATTTTATGTTTTATTTTCGAAGTTTTTTAGACGGCAATTTCTCAAACAATATTAAATCCGCTACCAAATATTAACTTTTTTAAGATCGCTAATTGTGACATAAAAACATTACTGCTAGCTGTCATAATTGACGTTATGGTACCAATTGAACTCAGATAAACTTTATCTGAGCAATTGAATGAATGAAACGTCACAAAATTGCAATCTAGCAGTATTGTAAAACTATCGTAAAACAAGGTTGTTTAGGGACGTCATGGTACGAAAAGTCGATGTAGTATTAAAACATTCCTGATTTAAGAGCTTATGGTAGACCCCCTGGACAGATTTTTCGAGTCAAAAAATCTGTCCAGGATGTCTGGATGTCAGGATGTCTATGGTTTGAATCTTAGACCATAAAAAAAACATTAAAGTACTGATGTAGGTAGATCACAAAGAATGACATCTACATTTTTGACACAATATTAGAGGATTAGAGGTATTTATCTGGGTGGCTCTCCAGCAGAGCATGACACAGCAAAGGAGTTATTTGGTCGAAAGTATGAGATACACTTCAGAAAATCGAAATATGCAACGACTACTGGAATGATTTTGTTAAAAAGCACAAGTTTAGATACAACAATTTAAGTACGAACATGAAAAGTGTGTGTTTGAATCTTGGCCGGTAATTAATCTGAGTTAAAAATCAAGTTTAATTAACATGAAGTGTTTGTCAAATCAAGTTTCAATATGGCGGACTGTGGATAAGTGTTCTTCTTCTTTTTTTTATAAATATGGCTTTTGATCGTTTTTCACGACTACTTTGCCAATGTCAAGTTACTTAGTTTATTGTTATACAATTCATTAGTCAATATCATTAGTCACTATGTACAAAGTCATGGCACCTCAGGGTCTTGAGTAAAGCGGTGGCTTCGTTACTCAAGCTCATCTAGTGAGATTTGACGGCAGCGAGGAAAAAGACGATGCACTGATTTCTTCATGATTATTTCATTTGTGCACTTTCACTGAACAAAATTAATCTAATTCCCACCTAAATTAACCAATTGCAGTCAAAATAAACACGAAAAAACTACGATCACCTTCATTCACGATGGCGCCAAAACTCTAGATTAGGGTTGTATTGACAGATTCACTCAAATTAAATATAGCCGCAATCACATTGATAAGAAATTCACAGTGACAGATTTTAGAAAATTCCAATTAGATGAAAGAAATAACTATAAATGTTTTTGTTGGTGTGATTGTTCTTCTTTGACGTCGCATTACAAATGGAAAATAACACATTATAAAAATTTTGCAGCCCTATTTTGTTGGAGTTGCAAAGAACTGTTTTTGGGTTAACTAAAAAATAGATAAATTTATTAATTTGATGTGTAGATATGTTAATTTTTGTCAGGTCACTCTTATCTTTCCCTCAAATTGGAACCGTATAAATTTATTGGCAAAAGGTTCAGTGTTTTATGAGGTCTACTTAAATACTTAATTGCGTACTTAAATTAAACAATATTTCAATTGGTGTCGATTTTGTGCATGGCGATAGAGAAAATGCGTAGTATGTAAGCGTTAAAAAAGTCAAAATCTTACTGGTTCTAATGAAAAAGAGGTAATTTGCACTATTATTCGAGAAGTATAATTGACTAAGTATTTAAAAAAAGTTGTGCGATGTACGACATTTAGCTATGCATTTCTTACTTCAAGCCATCCAGTTCATGAACAATACTTAGAACTAATTATTGAACTAAGCATTATTGAAGTGAAAACTTCTTTAGCGGCGTTGCGCACTTTTTTTGTAACGGGTAAAATTTTTTAAACTCGCGTCAGATCTTCAGAACGTAAGACACTTCCGGAGTGCAACCCGTCTTTTTTTTATGATTTGGATGGCTTGACGTAAGAAACACATAGCTAAATGTCGTACTTCGCATAGCGGTTTTTCATATTATACTTAGCCAAGTAAACTACTTGAATACGGGTGTTAGTATCTTCGGTCCCTGGGGAGGAAGACACAAGTACAATACGGGCAAACGATCAGCCAAAACTACTTAGAGGTATAATGTAGCGACAAATAGAAAATTTAAAAAAAATCACTTTCGAGTTTGCTCGGAACGGGAATCGAACCCGAGATTTCTTGCAGACAAAAGTCAACACACTAAACCACAGAGGCGATCAAATAATTTAGAACTTCCAAATTGATTTATATAATGAAAGTTATATTAATACCGTAATATACAATATATTTATAATCGCCTCTGTGGTCTAGCGGTCCGGCGTCCGACTTGACTTCTTGAGGTCACGGGTTCGATACCCGGGTCAGGCAACAAAAAATAATGGAAAACATGTATTTTCAATTTTCTGTTAAAATAACGTTGCACGGGATTGGATAATGCCTGGTTGGCGATAGACTTGCCACTTATCACATTGTGGGGCTTAGTGTCTTCAGCTAGTCGTCGGTTTGTGCCTCGGCCTACCTCTTCAGAGATGTGGGCGTAAAGATACTAACTTAATTATATAAATATATCTCACCACATTTGTACAACGCTGAAAAACACAAAATGAAGGTATAAACACAAAATAAAATCATATTATCTGTTACAACACTCACTTCAATACTGAGCTCATTTCCTTGTAATAATAGCTTTTAAAATATAGGCTAATTATTTCTGGCTAATAAAATTAATTATTATTTTATGGGTTCCGCAGTCCTTTAAGGAGGTCCATACTAGCTTTCTGAAATTTTATATGTGACTAGCGGCTCAGTACTTGCTTTGCTACGTATAAACTGAAATCCTATGTACATATTGGAACTTCAAACTCATTTATTAAAAAAAATATTTTAAAACAAAATGATCCATCTTTTTTTGAATTCTTTTATTACAAAAAATGTGATAAATGAAGAACCGCTCCACCGATTTTATGCAAACTTCACATAAACCATCTGCTAAATAGTCCAAACAAAACCTAAATATTAGGTTTTTTATAGGTGAGCTCGTTCTTGAGTTATAAAATTACAACGAAAAGTGGCATTGATTTTCATACATATAGATCTGACAGCGAAAAGGCACACGACTCTTCTTTTGGTAAAATACAACTGAGCTAAACTTGTATACACACCATAAATTTTTTTTGAATGACTACATTTGTTGCTAATCTCGCGATTTTTTGCAACTTCACCGAGCTTTGTGGGCCGAGCAGTGCTCAGCCCGGGACGTCATTATTTAGATAGACTGTTACCTACAACGCTAGCACCAAGGGCTGTTTCCCGGGAGATCGTACCTCGACTTAGTGCTGCGTTCTGGTTACTGAGTGGACTAGGTGGAGGAATAGTGGCGGCTCGTCACTCGGCGTTAGGCATCGGGCGCAAGAGAGGTCTTCGTAGCCTAGACCGGCGGCGACGGTGTAGTGTAGTGTTTTGTAAATTTGTGTTCCGTGGGGATTGGGAGGGAGGTTCGCGTTTGCCGCGGTTATTACATCCGGTGGATCCCATAACACGTGACGGGGTCTCCTAAGTTTGGCGGGCGCGTTCGCGGCCGGTGTGTAGTCACACGCGGGTGCTAACACCGGGTTGGGGGTCTTGAAGCCGGAACTTTAGGAATACCGTACACGACTTTCGGCTACCCTTCCAGACCAGAAGTCTTATAAGTGTACCAATTTCAACAAGGACCATTTTCTAAAAACCAGACACAACGTCTAACAGCAATTTAAATAACAGAGATATATTTATGAGAGCGTGATAGTCGTGTGTTTATAAACTTCGGACTGGTGATAATGAAACTTAAAATAAATACCAAATATTAGTATTGAATGAAACGTGCCCAATGACAGCAGATGTGGATTTATTTGGTCTTGCTGTAATTGTTCGCGATGTCAGCAATGTCATCTAAAATCACAGATAACCATGTAAATTAATTTACAAGAAAAGAGACAGATTTGTTTAATCTATGGTTTATTCGCAAGGTAGAGAGATCTACTAATTGTCATTGATATTAGGTGCGTTTTATTAAATAACAGCTATTGCGTACAACTTCGTATAGTGCTACTTTTTAAATTACGCGCTTCAGCTTTACACTTTTTACTCATATTACACTTTATACTTTTATTTTTAAATTGGCTGACCTAATCGAAATGATTAATTATGTAATAACAACTCTATATTATATAGATATCTTTAAAATACGTTCGGAAATCCGAAGATAGACGAATATAGCCGAAGCGCATAATTTAATAAGTACTACTATAAGCACATTGTAGTGACTGTTTTATTGTACCTGTCGGAAGGTCATGAGCGAAGTGTAGTTCACACTGGTCATGAGTATCGTTGGTGCAGCGATTGGTGCTCCTGCGAGTGACGTCTGTTCGCGTATTTTAAGAAGTACGTTGAGTGCGGTATGGTACTGTCTATGGTGAACTCACAGACTCGTAAGATAACTACAAGTTGTTGAGTTCTTCAACAAGGTTGGCAAGGGACGTGGCCAGTTTTTTTTATTTTTATTTTCTGTGTTCGGTCTCTATCGTAGTGTTAAACTCTATTCGTTATTCGGTCACTGATGGACATTGGGATCGTTAAGTAGGGTTGTCACATGCGAAGGACGTGACAATTTGTATTGCTTTCCAAGTTCTGATTCCATTCGTGTTCACGGTCATTGGAAGTGGGAATATTCTGGCTTGTCACATTCTGTGTTATTTGGAAGACTTTTCGCGATAACAGTTACATGGATTATGTAAAGTTAGCAAAATGCAGGCTTATATAACATCGAATATATTTGGTTGTTTAAAACTAAAACAAAAATAAGTGATTTTCAACGTAGCCCGGTGACGTTGTAAAAGTCTTTAGATGTACACAACAGTAGTCATTTCGAAAAAAAAAAAGTGATTTTTAATATCCTTGAGTGTTCAAAATTAAATTCAAACTCAACAATAATATTATCATGTCTATACTATACATGCAATAAATATATCCGTAATCTAAATTTGTATGTTAATAATTGTTTATTGAGATAAAAATTGTTTACTGGTATTAAACACTTTTTGTGATGGGTAAGAAATGTAAACTCGCGTCAGGACAAGTGAGCTGATCGAAAATTTGTAATACGAAGGGAAAGTAAAACCACTGTATGTTGTGGCCTCCTTTCGTACTGCGAATTTGTTTTTTGCCGGCACACGGCTGGTAAATCTTCTAGCTGGCTTGAAGATCTCGCGAGGTACTCGCATCTCGCGTAATGCGTGACATGCATTTTTTTGTTCTAGAACAAATCAATTCAATGAATTCTCTTATTTTACCACATTGTAATCGTTTTTCTTTATGAGAGAGCAGAGAACAAGTACATGGCTCTCCCGATGGTAGGAGATAACCAGGGCCTTGAGACAAAATAAATGTTACAGGTGCTTTGCTGTCCTATGGTCATGTTAGACCACAGATATATAAGATAGATTTTGCAAGTCGACCGTCTACCCTACCCAGAATGGAACATGACAGTCATTACAGTAGAAGGAATAAATTCAGTGGATCTACAACCTGTGGTCTTGTTGGTGATGACCAGATACGCGTTTGCTCGACTCTTACTAAGCTGCCGTAAAGTATACCAATACTGCGAATGCATCCCTTAAAACTTAAACATACGGAATCAAACTTTTAATTTACCATGTTTTAAAGATATAATAACATTATGCATATAAATGAGTACCTTTTCATGATTTGTGTGGACGATTTCCTTGTTTTTAGTTTTTGTAATAGTATGCGCATTTAAAATTATAGTCTAATCAGGTTATATTTTTTTTTCTCATTGTTGTATAATAAATTCTTTGAAATAATATTTGCTAAGAATGAACATAGTATATATAATTTAGTGAATAATTTAATAACCTACTAGCATAAGATTTTAATTGCTATTATGTATATATTGGTAATACTTTGTTGGGAACTCCCGATACTAATTTCAAGTTATCTATCAACTTTCATTCAAAATAATAGAAAGAGACAAACGGTTTCATCATCATATATCTATCTTTAATTTATTCCTCGAAAAAAGTAGGTTGAAAACTACACAATTTGATATTATGTTCAAACTAATCTGACATGTGTGTTCCATCGCTTTGGGTTTCGTTTTCTTTAAAGAAAGAATGCATCTAAAATAATTTTATACTCGATGGCAAGAATTACACGCCCATTGTAGACCTCAAAGGTTGTATAAGTTGGGATGTTAAACTTTTTATGAAACATGGTATCTTCACGACTGTATCAACAAAGTATGCATGAGGTACAGCCAGCAGGACATGTGTGTATGTGTATTTGAGTTTATGTGTGCCCGAGAGGGTGCAGGAGCAGGTAGAATAGAATAGAAAATCTTTTTAGTCACATACAAGGTGTATGTAAATAAAAAATAATAAAATAAAAAGATTTTCCATGAGGCACTTGTGACGAGTCTATATAATACTAAATACTACCACTGGATCGAAACCCGGCCACACACTGAGAACATCCGGCATGAAACTCGGCGAGCTTGTCAATTTTTCTTATTCTGTACAAACTAAGTAGTAATACATCATACAATATAATTTATAAGAGATTGGTATAAGAAACAATTGATCCCAAGCACTCTTTTTTATGTTATTGAATCTGGCGTTACTTTAGCTAATTCCTTTGTGACAGATGTAGACTAAAACTTTATTTGCTAATTCTAATAATGATGTTCCAAATGACAGAATATGACAAGCCTACCTAACGTTCCTACCAAAGAGAATATAATCACTACGTTTTAAGAGACGGGACTTAGTACTTTAAAAAAATTATCAGTTTACATCGCACTATGTTACCAACGAAACGTGACGTAAATGTCAGTTTTGACGAAAGTACGAATCTCACAGATAAAATGCAGCTGCTGGGCAATATATTCATTTTTATCGATATCGATAAAATTTAGGTCATAGGTGCCGGTGGTATGTATAAAGCTAATACAAATTTATTTTATCCCTATTAGATCAGATCAGTATTCACATTTAAATCCAACGTGTACTGGATAGTAATTAATTAAATTAAAATAAATCAATAAATTTGAAATAGTAAACTGCCACGTTGGACAAATATGAACACAAAACGACAAAAGGAAAATAAAAGACTTTTTACCGTGCATATTTTTATATTAACAAAGAAATAAAGATATACTGATTATTATAATAAGTTTATTGGTTCAATTGTATACATTTGATAAAAATATTAATTGTAAGTGTAATAAATTGTAAAGATTTTTAATTAAATTTCCTTAATATATGTACAAATTTGTCTCGTGTTGGTCTGGGATATTTAAATATAATAGGTTGTTATTCTGCTAAGCATATTAAGGTCAAAAAAGGTGAGCATAAGGTTAAAATTTCAAAGTTTACAAAATCTCTAGCCCTCTTATTAAAAAATGTTAACTAACATACTCCAAGCCTGAACTAATTGACTTGAATTATTATCTTTATTACACTGTTAGTTGTTACACAGACTATAATATAAACTTAATTTACCCTATTATTAATTTGCTTGAGTGAGGATTTACCGCCTTACATATTCCTGTCGCAATAATTTCAGTGCCAAACACTATTGTGTTTCAGTCTAAAAGGTGGAGCAGCCCTTTACAACAGGACAGTGACGCTATTTATACCTAAAGCTACATTTGTTTGTTACCATCAGAAAGGTTTCGTGCTTGTTCACTCTCTAATGCTAAAAAAAGCTGTGCAACATTTACCAAAGCATGTAACAAACATGCTTTTTCTTTTAGGTGATTGTAAAAATGTTTTGACACTTAGTCCTTGATTCGAAAACAAGCTTGGTTCATAATTCCCTGCAAAAAATTAAGATAATAAAGCAAGTAGCAAAATTATAAGGTCAAAAATTATTGTTTTGAAGAAAATTTTAGGTTAATAATTAAAAAAAGTAAAACTTGTTGTTGCCTGGGATTGGATATGTTGCCTGGCTGGCGGTAGGCTTGCCACCTGTCACATTGCCCGTTTTAGTGTCTTCGGTTAGTCATTGGTACCTTGGTTGTGCCTGTGGCTCTTCGAGGATATAAGCATGAAGATATATTAATATTATTACCCATGTAACTTGGTCCAGCAACAGATTTATTCTGTGTCTCCAATTTTTCAAAATCTTTAGCGGCTATTATATGTGTGGCATGGATGTGACAGGGAAATTCTGACAATAGCCCGTCAGGAATCGGGTTAGTACATAAATTCAATGATGGTACTGCAGACATCTTCGCCGACTTTGATTCACATTAAAGTCTTTCCGTTCGAAGTGTGCACCACATACATATTTTAATGTATGCAGTTTTTCTATGAGAACTTATAATAAATAATTATTTCCCACTGCCTTAACCTACTGTCGGCATCTGAAAACAAGTAAGTACACATTTTACCATAAATTGCAACGACCAAATAAACTAAGTTGAATAATTATTCATGAAAAAGAAATAAATCAGCAATTATTCGTAATTCGTCATTACAATCCTTTTTGTTAAATTCTGTTTAGACATAACTTTTTTTAATTCTAAAGAATTAAAAGCATAATTTTCAATTGGTTAAAAAGTCTCACTCTCGAAGTAAGAGAAAAGTTCGTAAAGATAAATTATAGTGAACTGATGCATGTGTTCACACAAAAACTAATACACACACAAGCATGAACACATACACTTTATCACGTTTATTAGTTAATTGTAATTATCGAAAGTAAAAATAATTTAAAATTATTGAATGGAAGAGGAAGCGCTGCCAATGACACTAGTCAACACTTAGCGTAGGTACTGCGTGTCAAAAATGGAAAATATTACTTCATTATGTATGTGTTTTAAATAAATAAAAAAAAAACTTGTAAACGAGTATAATATTGTTTATCGATAATGGACGTACATCACTACTACTCAATACAAATAATGTTTTGAACAAAGCGAAATAAGAAAATTCATTCTAATTGGCGTGTTTTACATTATATTACAGTTATACCATAAAAATTAACACAATTTATTCCTTACCGGGATTCATTCAATAGAAATTTTGCCATAAATCTTCTTTTTACTTTGTTCAGTCGACACGTTCGATATTTACATATTTCGCACGAAATAAACCTTTTTTTTGGCGGCATTTCATCATAAGCAAATTTATTGAAAGTAATTTAAAATATACAACAACGAAAAGCTCAACAATCTGGTATTTTATGAATATTTCTAAATTTCTAACTAGAACACACTGTTATGACATTCAAACTTTCCCACCAAATGACCACAGACCAAAGAGTAAAGTCTACTGTCCATAAAGGAACCACAGACTAGTAAGAGAACTACATATTCAAAGGACATAAATGTCTTTGAGGAAAAGAGAAACCGCAAAGAGGGAGTGAGATAACAATATCCCCTGTGATCCCCCATTAGTTACGACGCAAAGTTTTTTTTTTTTGTTTTTAATTTCGCTAGACTGGTTCCTACCGCCAACCAGACCATGAATAAAGTAAGAGCCCGGAAACAACATAAATTTTCACGTCCTTATCGTGTGACAACCCTACCTAAAGTTGGCGAAGGACGTGACAAGTTGTTTTATTTCCCACATTCTGATTCTATTCGTGATCTGGTTGCAGTAGTGGGTGGTGGTAGCTTTAGATAAGGTTGTCGCATGCGAAGGACGTGACAATGTATTTTGTTTCTCGAGCTCATACTTTATTCGTGGTTTGGTGGCGGCGCGGCGGTGGGCGGTGAGAACGTCAGATAGGCTTGTCACATTCTATATAAGTAATTTGGAAATTACACTTCTTACTTGAAATAAATCTAATTTGTTGAAATATAACATTTATTTTGTTTTATTTATTTATTTACATTTGAAACGGATGGACTGATTTCGACGTATTTTGCCACCTGTGCCACTGTCAACCTTTTCAGGGATATAGGCGTGAAGCGAAAGCTGACCTGATCGAATTGGTTCTTAGCCATATTACATATAAGTTTTACATATAAGTAGCACCATAAATCTAGCAAATTTTTTAGATTGCTTCCAAAAACGATACGACAACGATACGACAACCATACGATAACCATACGATAACAATACGACAACGATACGATAACCTTACGGTAATAATACGACAACGATACGTTAGCGACACGACAACGATACTATAGCGATACGATAACGATACGATAGCGATACGATAACTTTACGATAATTATACGACATCGATACGATAACGTTACGATAGCGATACGAGAACGATTCGAGAACGATGTGATAATGGTACGATGACGATACGATAACGTTACGATAACGGTACCATAACGAAACGACAGCGATACGATAACGTTACCATAACGATACGATAACAATACGATAGCGATACGATAACGGTACGATGACGAACATACACACATATACGCACAGTTATAAACTAATTTACTTGGAGTACATAACCATGAAGCAGTGTTTTAAATCTGGGTGGGAACCCTGGAGTCCTGAAATACAGGAATATCCTAGTTTAGGCTCCAGTCCTCCCAAATATTATATGTGCTTCTACGCTTCTTTGTCATCCTCAAGATTTGATTTAGCTAGTTATAAGTTAGTTACAATTATATGTCACCAATTTGTGTAGTTTTATTTAGTTTAGATTAGAATAGTGAATACATGTAATATTTTGGTGGAAATAAACTTTATTATTATTACTTCATTATTACTTTTTAAGCACATATACACTTTTTACAGTATTACCTTACTTAGTTTTTATTTTAGACAAAAAGAACTGAAGAACAACACACAACAAAAGCAACACACTAATTCATACAGTAAAAAATATTGAGTGCCATCATTAACTTTTGGGGTGTTTAAAAACCATACATGTATTTTCAAACTTGGAAAAATACTGTTTACTTATGGCTTCACTTTTTGTAAAAGTAAGCACTTCAAAGCAGACAAAAATTTTCAGTTTTATAGAGTACTAGCTGACTCGATAGACTGTTCTGCTATATTTTTAATGTGATTTTAGCAAAAAAAATTGGGGTGAGTCACCCTCATCACTTAGGGGTATGAAAAATAGACTTTGGCCGATTCTTAGACCTACTCAATATGCTCACAAAATTTCATGAGAATCGGTCAAGCCGTTTCGAAGGAGTTTAAACACGCACAAAGTGACACGAAAATTTTCAATAATTAGATTACAAACCATAAATGAAGGTTATGGTAAATAGGTAGTGACTATTTCTCTCTAGGGGTGGTGACTATGGGGTGATTTTGTCATAATATTTTGTCATCGATTAAAACTAGAAACTAACACTGGTTTCAAAATAACACTATCAATTTTTAAGTGCTTTAAAAAGGTTATTTTAATTATCCCAGAAAGATGAAAAATTTTAGGGTTACTTCACCTTGAAACTTTCAATTTTCGCTTCCATAAATATTATTGTCATTGAGCTAGAATTCTGTTAGTAGTAATTCTAGTAGTAGTCATATTGAGAAACTGGCAAATAGGCTTAGTGCAGCAGCATTTGCAGTTAAAAAATAAGAACATTAACAGATGTTGAAAGGGCCCGAATAGTATATTATAGCTATTTTCATAGTTTAATGTCTTATGGGATACTTTTTTGGGGAAATTCTGCAGATATAAATACTATATTTGTATTACAGAAAAGAGCTATTAGAGCTATTTATAATCTTAAAGTAAGGGATACCCTCCGAGAAAAATTCAAAGAAATAAATATTTTAACCTTCAGTTCCCAATACATTTATGAGAACTTAATGTATGTTAAAAAATATGTGTGTTTACAAAAAAATGTGGTGTTCACCATATTAAAACGAGGAATCAAAATAATCTAACCGCATACAAAACTCGTCTCCATAAAATTCGTAAATCCTTTTTGGGTCAATATATACGTTTCTACAATAAGCTGCCCATTGGTATTATCTAGATCTACCTATAAATAAGTTTAAAAAATGTATAAAAGTAAAATTATGTCAAAAAGGCTATTTGTACGGTCTCTGAGTATTTGGAAGATGAACATGATTGGGGATAGAGATTTCAATCTCCCATTGCAATTTGTAATGTAATTTGTTGTACCTTTTATTTAAGTTAAAATCAGATTGTAATTTGTATTTTTGATCTAGATTATATTGTAAATATTATTATTGAAAAAAAGACAAGCCCGCTGAGTTTCTTTCGCCGGATCTTCTCAGTGTGAGGCTGCGATTCCGATCCGGTGGTAGTTTAAAAAATGTCAATGTAACAAATACCACTTGTATGGTTTATGTGAATAAAGATTATTCTGATTCTGATTCTGATACCGAGTGTACTGTCTTGAGTCTTGAGTTAGTCTTTTATATCCAATATTTGGTTCCTTTTTTAAACAACCTGTACGTTTTGAGCTATTTGTAAAAAACTTGCCTTATTGGTTAACAATTTTAAATTTGCCTTTCAGAAAAAACTTTATTACTTAATCAAAAGTTTCTTCAGTTTACTAAAAAATATAATCAATCTTCAAAGTAAAAGAAATCACTTTATATCATTTTTTATTAAAATCCCTACTGCTTTGCGCGATTTTTGGAGAAAATGGCCATTTACTTCAATTTTTTTACACGCCTAAATATTGACAAATGAATATAAACTCATCCATTGCTTTCAACTTAACTTACTTTTGCTCGAGGCCTAACATCCTGACCTCAGGTTGGCAACACACCATTACCATCTTTGGTGTCTCTAGGCGGCGTGAATTTCTTACCATCAGGAAATCCGTCTGCTTCTTTGCCTTCCTATAAAATAAAAAAATAAAAATGGCTTTGCTGCTTATATTTTTTTAATATGTACATGACTATGAGGTAGCCTATCCAATTAAACTAGTTGCTAAAAATAAATTTCTTAGTAAAAGTAATCCATCGGCTAACATAAATAATCCCTATTTAACTTGAGAATCTTCTTCATTTTTTAATCGGTTGGAAATGTAATTATCCGATTGTTATTTTAAAACCGGTGCACTTTAAAAAACTGGTTTGATTAATATTCAGACTTTATCAAGTGCACCTCAAGTCACATGTTGGTAATTCATTTCCATCTTATCAAATCTAGCAGAGTTTTGAATTCTGAATACTGTCTTGTAGAAATAAGATATGTTTCGCTTTAGCTCTTTTTTATTTTTTATACTACTAGCCACAGTGCCACAGACCAGACAGAGGTTAACTCTGTGATCTAGCGGTTCAGTAATTGGACTTGACTGCATGAGGTCTCGGGTTCGAATCCCGGGTCGAGCAACAAAAAGAAAATTGGGGTTTTCCAATTTTCTATTAAAATGAATGTTGCTCGGGAAAGGATATGTGTCCAATTGGCGATAGGCTTGCCGCCTATCACATTGTGGGACTGTATCTTCGGCTAGTCACCGGTGCTCTGGTTGTGCCTCTGCCTACCTCTTCGGGGATACGGGCGTGAAGATACTTTTTGTTCTACTTTATTATTATAACTTAAGTGCCTTAAACTGGAAACAACTATTGAGTTCGCCTTTGAAATCAGTCATCGTCGTAGTAGTCGTAGAAGAAGTCACAATTATGTTAAAGAGAAAAAGAGGAGAGGCTAGATAACAGCTTCTCTTGCTAGATTGTGGATTCTATGATTTAAAAAATATTAATATTTTTAACCCCCTCTAAGCGGATCTAGGAGGAGAAAAATTTATCCACTGTCTCAAATATGGAGTCAACCCGCGAATCCAAGTGGAATGAACCAAACTGAAAAAGTTGCATTTTTAAACATGGCTATAATTTCACTTTTATGTGTTTGATTACATATGAAGGGACAAGAATAGTGTGAGTCAAATTTTTGCATTATTTGGTATAGGTAACTAACCACTAGTTGGATCATTACTTACCTTTCAAAAAAAGAAGTATCTAAATCGGTATGTTATTGGTCAAGTATTCGCATAAAAAAACATAAAAAAAAACATTCTTTTTGGAGTTGCATAATAAGATAATGATATGGACATATAATACTGATAACATTGAATACTTAGGCAAGAAACGATAAAATTATCTATAAAGAGTACAATATTTAAAGATAAACAAAATATCAGGAATGCACTATTTTATTTTTATTTAAGAAAATCATTCAGCGTTTGAGTGATATGCTTTTTTTTGCTTCATTATCATTTAAAAGTACAAAACGACTAGTTTACCTGTTCAGTAACCATCGTTACTAGTATGACATTTCTGATTGAAAATAAATTTTTCACCTAAAAAAACAGTAATAGTAATAACAAAACAACAAAAAAAGTTGTTATGGATCAATTTCAGTTCTCACACTTTAGTTGCTGACAGCGGAAGAACATTTCATGAAATCGTGGTTTAGTTCCGATTTTGACTACGGTCCAGACAAGTTGGTGGCACTGTACTTGTATGAGCTGTTACAAAATATTAAGTCAATAACTTTCTTAACTACATAAAAAATGTTTTCTTCTAAAGTAAAAACATTTATTTTATTACTGTGTTTTCATTTTAAACATGTTTTATTAAAAAGTAACATAACCAAATTAACATAATTTTAATCACAGTTTTGTATAAATATAACATTTTATGTGTGGCTTGACCGTGTGATAATTTAAAAGTGTCGTATTAACTAGCTTTTTGAATGAAAAGAGAGAGATACTCAAATTCTCTGCCCACGTTTTTACGAGTACTATACATAATGAAAGTAGTCGGCCTTTTTTGTTCCGAATTTTAAGTTACTAAAAGTACAATCTGAATAAAAAAATACAGTATAAATTAAACTAATTATAGATTTTTTTTAAATTTGAACTACTGCTTTTCCAGTGTTTTCTCCTAATAACATTCCTTTAAATGCATCATAGATGTTATCGAATCCTATTGTTATGTGCTGCTTAGCCTTTATCTGACCACTTTTAATCCATTTTATAAGGTCAGCAAATGCTTCAGGCCACCTATTTACGGGTTCAGCCCACCTCCATACGATAAAACCTTCTATTTTTAATTGCTTAAATACTATGGATGGCTGCAGGATTGTAGCTTTAGGCAGTTGGCTTGAATCGTCATTATATGCACTTATACTACCAGAAACTGATACTCTTCCAAAATCGTTCATCTGGCTCATAATAATACTACTTATTTCTCCTCCCACGTTGTCAAAATAGCAGTCAATACCATTTGGTGCAGCTTCTTTTAAGACTGCTTGCACATCAACAGTCTTGTAATTGAATGCTCTGTCAAATCCTAGTTCCTTTTCAAGCCACTCCACTTTGTCATCGGAGCCAGCAAATCCAATAACTTTGCAACCTTTTATTTTAGCTATTTGTCCGACTAAAGAACCAACAGCTCCAGCAGCTCCTGTTACAACAACAGTCTCACCGGGTTTGGGTTTGCAGATTTCAAGGAAACCAAAATAGGCAGATGCACCGGGCATTCCTACAGCGCCAATGCCTAGACCGATAGGAAGACCTTCCATGTTTGGTAATTTGTATAAAGTTGATAAAGGATTAGATTTTTCTTCTGATCCTTCAACTATAGAATAATCGCACCAACCTTTCAAGGTTACAACACGTGTTCCTACTGGATATTGAGAGCTTTTACTATCTACAACTATGCCTACTTGATAACTAGACTGATCATATGGCACCTGAAATAAGCGATAGTGCATTCGTAAGCTGGGATCAACGCTTATCCATTCAGCTTTCACTAACATTTCTCCATCTTTTAAAGGTGGCAAATCGTATTCAACGATTTCAAAATCATCTCTTTTTGGAAGACCTTGAAAATATTTCTTCACTACGTATTTCCTTGCTTTAACCATAGTTGAATCTAAAAAATAATTAATATGTATTTCATGATTATTTTTTTAGTCGCAGCAAAAAATTTCGTCAATATTTCTTTTATCTAATTCTACTGCGATAGCATCGGTGCTTCCCGCTGTAGTGTGACGTGTTCTTATATAATTTAGAGCACGTTGAAAATTAAACAATGTTATTGCCAATAATAATCTTATAATAGAGTTATTGCCATGTTGCTAGATGTCCACTTATAAAAGCAAGTTAAGTGGAATACGTCACAAGTTTCGCTTTCTTTGATGACAGTTAGTACTACGGAAATAATATTGTTTGAAGAGTTCAAATAGACAGCTCATAACCCCTTGGCTACAGAACAGCCATGTATCTATAAGATACTAGCTGGCCCGGCGAACTTCGTTTCACCGGTTCAGTATGGGATATTATAAAGTATTATTTTTCCCATTTTCTCTGCAACTTTCCCTGTATTTCTCTTCGTAACAACCTTCTCCTGACAATAAGTAACAAAATAAAAAAAATATTAGTCAAATCGGTCCAGTCGTTCAGAAGTAATGCGCTTACCAACACATTTAGCGATTCATTTTTATATTATAGATATGGTGTCGGTAAGCCATGGTTTCTTTTATCATAAGGAAAGGCATTTGTTTTTTCACTATGTGATTAAAAAAATATATCAACTCACCGTATGCCTCTCTTCGATCTTAATACTTTAATCGGCACTTTTTTGACACCTATATATATACTGATGAGTTCGCATAAAATTGATATCAATGGCAATAAATATCAACAGTGAGGATGATCATGCACAAAATACTTATACATACTTACTAGTCACGTCTATTAACGTTTTGTACTCATGATAAGAGCTCCGTAAACAGATTACCAAATGATTATAAGCAAGTGCGATTTGGTTTTATTTATAAATGATACCGTAGAGAATATATTTGGAATGTATATTGTTTGATATATCCCAAAAAATCGCTACAATTTTCACCTTTGTTTTTCATAGCATTTTCAATCTTTGACTATACTCTGCCAACAATGATAGATTTTGATGTTTCTCTTAGATGAAAACCTTTTACCTTTGAGACTGCTCGTCCATCTGGTCTAATTTTTAGGGTTCTCAGATTCACGATACAACGGAACTCCCAAATATTCGCAACTCCTATTGTTCGTCTGTCCGTATGTTATATGATTTTATTGACAAGCGAATAAGTTTAGACAGTTAACATTTGGTAGGTAGATATATTGTGTGGACCGATTTACGATTTTTATACACAATTCGAATAATAACATTTTAACTGAAACTAAGCTTTTGCTTTTTACAAACTGCTTAAGTTCTATTTGCTAATGTTAGGGCTGATTTCACGGCTAATGTTGAAAACCGAGTTTAAAACTAAGTTCAGAGTAAAGTAGTTCAATTAACGCTTGTGATCCCTTTCGTAAGCTTCTGTAAATACTCCTTTAAATTTGACAAAATTCTTATTCCCTTCTAATCTACTTACGCAATAACTCAGTCAATAATATTTTTATGGGTCTTTTTAGAAGATATTTTATTGATTTTATAATAATCCGACTAGTCTACTAGTAGACCAGATTATTAAGACGCTATATGTCTCAATTATACCAATTCGTCCTCACTCAGTGATTCATTTGAAATTAATCTCAGGAAAGAATAAATAACATTAGAAGTTCATTATAAAACAATTTTTACCTGACTTTATTAAGCACTTAAATAAAGCACCCTGAATGATTACTATTTACTACTTGCTACCGGTGTGTTAAGTAAACTAAAAGATCAGCAGCTGAATGATTACTACGAAAACAGTATTGACAGTCATTTAACATCTGGTGCTCCTCTAGGCACCTTAAGATCTGGCAGATTGTTATGGATTCCAAAACTTTGGAAAGCAAGGAAGTTATAGCTATAGGTCAGTAATTGGACAGATCCAAGCGGTCATATTTTTTGACGTGAGATGTTAATGTGTACGCTGCCTGAATCCATGGAGTGAAACGCCCCTGCTAAGACACGGGTAAGAGAAGCCGACCAAAGAAACGCTGTACAAATGTTGCTGAACATGTGTGCTAGTAAGCAGGACCTGGGTTTCCAAAATTAAACATAAAGGAAGATTGGAATTTAAGGTAGGATAATTATAATGATGTGATAACAATTATGCTGATTAATGCCCGGTTCCTATAATCAACGAATCGTAATCCGTCAGCTAAACCATTCGTAGTTTGTTCAAAAGTAACGGAGCGTTGCCAATATTTTCAAAAAATTTTTAGAATCAATAGTCGGAACGAGCAACCGTTAGTAATCTTACTAAGCGTACAAAATACTACCATCCGTAATCAAAACGACTCGTTTTTTGAATATAGGAACCGGCCATAAGACGGTGATGATGAAGATAATGCGTAACTTAATGAGTTTACGCTATTTAATGATGGTTCAAATCGGTCGATTTCATTTCTGTGTTCAACAAAATAGGTAATCAGAGAATATTTTGTCTTATCTATATTAATAATTTCGTCAAGGGGTACGGTAGACTCGATTGAAACCTTACCTCAATAATAAAACATAAAAAAATAATGATTTTGGGTCGACAACATATATCCGCAAAATTCGGATTGTCGAGTATTTTGTTAAATTCTGTGTTAAATTTTAATGTGTTGACAGACAAATCACAGTCGCCATCTTGGTCATCCGTTTTGTGATGTGTAATAGAGAATATTCCTTTATAACCTCTGCTGAATTCTCGGATAAGTACTCATTGCAATTTGTTTTGTTAATTTATGTTACTTTACTTTAAATGTTGATTTAAAAAAAACTTTGGCAATTTTTACTGTCTATATTTATTAAACACAATGAATAAAGCTATACGAATTTAAGTCTTGCACCTTTAATATTCCTTGAAAACCGGCGACTACAGAAATATCTACCTACATTTTGCACCTAGATGTATATTATTATGAGTCACATTTTACCCGAGCTAAGCCGGGTTCTTATCTAGTCAGTTATTAATTTTACGTAGTACTTTTTCCTTGGAGTAATTATACAATTCATTCAAAACGTTTTTGCTTCTAAAAAATATTCTGTTATGTTAACTAAAATAAAACATTATTCATTGTCTATTAGACAATGAATAATGTTTTATTTATTTATTGAGAACGAATGTGAAACTGGGTTGTTCAATATAGTTAATTGCAAGTCTTTTTAAACACACCGACACATATTCCACATACACAAACAATTCACTGTGACCAGACTGTTAGACCTTATGTGCATTTGCACTGAGTTAGGTATTCACTATCCTTAACTACCTTCCACAGTTACCATACTACCATACCATACAAACCGGAACACGACAGTGACAAAACTTGACATTATCGCGGCAAGAATAATTAAAGCGTTTGCCAAGAAGACAAAAGTCAAATTATGACGATTTTTCTCGTTTCACTTAGTTTAAATTACGCTCTTTCTATTGGCGAAAATTGAGTTGGAACAGAATGTTTAGCACACTCAGCTCTTGTTTTGTTTACGTATTATTAAATAAGTAACTATCCTCATGTCAATTATTATTTATATTTAGGGTTTTACTATTTATGCTTTAAGTTTGAATGATTTATGTTTATTTATCATCATCATCATCATTTCAGCCATAGGACGTCCAGTGCTGAACATAGGCCTCCCCCGTTGACTTCCACTTCGACCGGATGGAAGCGGCCTGCATCCAGCGAGACCCCGCGACCCTAATAAGGTCGTCTGTCCATCTCGTGGGTGGCCGTCCTATGCTTCGCTTGCCGATACGTGGTCTCCACTCCAGAACTTTTCTGCCCCAACGGCCATGAGTTCTCCGCGCTATGTGCCCCGCCCACTGCCACTTCAGCTTGCCAACCCAGCTGGCTATGTCGGTGACTTTCGTTCGCCTGCGGATCTCCTCATTTTTGAATCGATCTCGCAGGGAAAGCCCGAGCATAGCCCGCTCCATAGCTCGCTGTGCAACCTTGAGCTTGTTTATCAGGCCCACAGTAAGAGACCAGGTCTCGGTGCCGTAGGTCGTCACTGGTAACACACACTGGTTAAAGACTTTTGTTTTGAGACACTGAGGTATTTCGGACGAAAAGATGCTACGCAATTTTCCGAACTATTTTACGCAATTTTTCTCGAAGTTGGACCTACCTAACTGGACCGTTTGTCCTAGGTATATATATTCGTCGACAACTTCAAGGATCGCGTTCCCAACTGACATTGGGGTGGGCGCTACATGGATATTCCGCATGATTTTCGTCTTGTCCATGTTCATCTTAAGGCCCACCTGTCGGGAAACACGATTGAGGTCTTCGAGCATTGTACTAAGGTCTTCCAGCGATTCCGCCATTATGACTATGTCATCGGCAAATCGAAGCTGAGTGATGTACTCGCCGTTGATGTTGATGCCCATTCCTTACCACTCCAGAAGCTTAAAAGCGTCCTCCATTGCTATAAATTTTAAAGAAAGAAAAAATTTCGCCCCAGACAGGATTTGAACCTGTAACCTTTCGTCTCAAGCCGACGAATGCTCTAACCAATTGAGCTACTGAGGATTCAAGTCCCGTGGCGAAATTTTTAATTCCTTTCTAACCCGATAACGCGGGTAGTTATGTCCTATAGATACACAATTCTGAGTACCCACCAAATGAGTTCATCACATATGAAATTCACATTTTAGAACGGCCATAACTATCGTTTTTTGCATCGTACTTTTATTTTTTTTAGAATTTGGAATTTGGAATTACGTATTAATATATATATTAATACGTAATAGAACGTATAATAAAACGTGTATAGATATACGGGACACTTTGTCTGTCGCTTTTAAATACATAGTACCTGGATGACCGAGCTTTGCTCGGTAT
>NJDD01000031.1:73571-111244 GCA_002245505.1 Calephelis nemesis
TCCTGTCCACAGATATGTTATTGGCAAGCGATAACATAAAAATAGATCAAAATATCAATCTTGGACAGCAAGTTTTGGATTAGGATTGATTATTAACATTGGGCGTTAAAGTACCAAGGATGGTAAATCTTGTTTACATACTTACTTAATATTGCTTAGCTTGCATGTACTAAACCCTGTAATGTTGGTGTTTGTAAACTTGAATTTCAACACTGACAATTTTCCTTCAGCGTTCTCTACAAAAAGTGGCTCTGATGATTCTATCCCTAATGAAGGAATCCCTTTGATGACTTTTTGCAAAACGGCATTTGCGGAAACTTCTACACATGTTTTATCTGTTAGTTTACATGGGTTGATATCAGGATCTGTAAATAATAAAAAAATTATCTCCGTAGGACTGTTAAAAATTGCTCCATCTCCTTTAACAAGAAAAGAAAATAAAAGAAAAAATATTTATTTGCGTAATATGAGTGTTACAAAGATGTTACAAAATTATTTAAGCGTTTCAAGATATTCTACCAACTTGTAGTGTGCAAATATTTTAATAGGTTTCAATCAAATTACTAATTTTAATTATTTAGTTACAATCTACAACACACTGTATTTTGTTTTTATTATAAGATTATTTATTAATACAACAGTTTTTAGGATGTAAATTAATTTATCCCTGTCTACCGTAAACTACCACCATTTCCAAACCTAGCCAGACAGGAGAAGAAACGGCGAAACAAACTCCTGCGCACCCGACATTCTGCAATTAAATTAATCATATTAGAAATACTATATTATTTATTCTTATCTGCAAGAAAATCTTTGACACTATAATAATTTTTCTCTAAAAGTAAGTTGAATACCTTTTTTCGGAATCTGCTTAATGGAAGTGATTTAAGATTATCAGGAATTTTGTTGTATATACGAATGGACATGCAATACACATTATTTTTGTAAATGTTGAGTTTTTGGTTAGGCACATGTAGTTTTTCACTATTTCTAAAATGTGACAAATCTAGCACTTCAGCATTCGTATGAAACAAATGATGATGTTTTTTTACAAATACACATACAGCTAATATATATAAACAAGGCAAAGGTAAAATTTTAAGTGACTGAAAAAGTGGCTTGCATGAATGTAATTGATTGACACTACATATCGCACGTATACACTTCTTCTGAACTCTAAAGAGTCTAGTTAATTCTACAGAATTCCCTCAAATAGGAATACCATAATGCAAAACGGAAGAAACATACCCGTGATAAGCTAATAGAGATGCCTTTAATCCTGACACTTCTCTAATTCTTCTCAACACATATACAAACATTTTATTGCAAAGTATATCAATATGCGATTTCCAGTTACAAAATTTATCGATTGTTATTCCTAGGAATTTAGTACAATCTACATTCTCAATAGTGGTATTATTTAAAATAACATCTAATTTTTTAGTATCTCTATAATGTGTTTGAAATTCAACTAATTTTGTCTTCGTAATATTTATTTTTAGATTATTTTCATTTGACCATTCTGTCACTTTGGTTAAAGTTTTACGTGTTTCTTCCAATAAATCGTTTTTATTTTTGCTCTTGATGAGAAATGTAGTATCGTCAGCGAACAAGTTATTCAGCTACACGAGAAATATTTATTTTTAAGTGTAACTTGAAAATTAATCCTCTTGATTTGATCTTGATCTTGATTTATTTTTTATGGTATAACTTAACTTTCCGAACCTAGGACTACAAGCATTCGTTGGTTTTTACCAAGCGAATGCATGACTAACATACCAAAACATATAAGAATGAATTGATTAAATCCTCAAAAGCTTTAGCTAGGACTTTTAACATATGCATTGATATTTATCTGCCAAATAGTCTTAAAGTACTATTTTTTTAGTCATTATCGTAATAATCTCTACCATCGTCATCCTAGCGTTAATTCTTGTTTTCTTCCCTATTTTAAACCATATGTGTTAATCGATTTATTTGTCATTTTTAAACCGATTTGATTTTTTTTTAGATTAACCATCAGCACGGTCTTTAGGAATCACTGTTAGGGATTTCGATTTCATTTCAGTTACATGTCTTTTCACGACATCTTGCAATATTCTACTGGGTCGGCCTATTTTAACAGTGCCTGAAGGTTTTACGACATTTAGGCACTACCGTACCACCTAAACGGCTGCACTCAAAAAAAAAATTAAACAGCTATTGAGTTGACATTTTCAATACAAAATTGTAATTTACCGATACTCAATAGATTAAAATATGTTAATTAACGTCTCTGAGTGAGGTCGCAAGTCGCTTTCCAACAGGGTGGCCCTTTGTATTTTAAATTTTGTCAGTTGAAATGTTGTGATCATAATGTATGTAAATGCCGTGCTGCAGATTTAAACTCGTTTAGCCTTGCTTGCCCATATTAAGAGTAATTTAGCAAGACGACTACATAAACCTAAACCACAAACGTTTATCTCAGGTAGGAAATCAGTCAGCCTTTTTTGTCCACTACAATTAATACTAAAATTACATATTATATTTCTCACTGAATTACCAAATCCGCAAAAACAGTAGGTTTTTAATTGAATTCTATGTTGTTTTCTTTTTGTTTGTTACGAGATTACTCCGCCAATGAATAACAATTTTGTTGGTTTCATGCTAATTTTATTATGATTCGACTAGAGGTTTTTGAGTTAAGCAATAAGTTTAACTCGGTTCACTGTTTTTTTACTATAATTATAGATATTCACATACTTTTTTTACATAGCTAAAACTAATAAATTTTTTATAACAGGCAAAGTCATGCGAACTGTATTTTTGTCTGTTTATGTATGTTTCTATTATATTGTATTATGGGTAAAAACGACTTTTCATTTTTGATGCAATTTATTTAGAAACACTTGTACTTTCCACAATATATTTTATTATTTTTTATTTTTATATATTATATAACAATTTATATAGCCCTTTTATAAAGCCCTGATGATGCTTGTATAGCGAAACCGGTTGGCTAAATCATAACAATAATAAAATATATTGTGGAAAGTACAAGTGTTTCTAAATAAATTGCATCAAAAATGGAATTCCACCAAGCACCGACGATAAGAAGTATAGACTTTTCATTTGCTTTGTTTGTTACTATATTAGGTATTTTCTAAAGGACGTCCGCGAAATGGATCAGAATTGAACGATGTACGCGAACAGGCAAACTTACCTTACTTACTTAAGGTTTGAGTTGACATTGTGTCTGAATTACAGTGTATTGAAGACACCGTGTATAACTTGGAGTTTATTTTATAAAAGAGACGGCTAATGAGATTTTGATAATATTTATGTGAGACTGTCTCAAAAATAAATGCTATTTTTTGAAATTACACTATATTAAATATAATATAATTTTCCCGTGTTGGTCCCGGCTCCTTTGCAGAATAGACTATCTGCTTTCCTGTGCCAGACAGTTCATAAAAGGCGAGCACAGGCTCACCGTCACTAACACCGTGACATCTGTTTAGGTGGTAGAATTTCGGAGCGACTCACCCGGATCGGTACCACCGCATTCCGATATAACTTTAGTGCTTGCCATTGACGGATTCCGGTGCGGTGGATAAGGTAGAAGTTAGACTTACTTTTGCTTTGCTTAAGCTTAACATCCTGGCCTCAGGTTGGCAATGCATCATTATCACCTTTGGTGTATCTAGGCGGCGTGAATGTTTACCATCAGGTCTGCTTGTTTGCCTATTATCTAGAAAATTAAAGTTGCAACATGGCACTCTATGAACAATGTTCTTGCTGGTAATGACAAATTTGACCTTTGAGCACCTCTCAAGAGATACTTCGCAGGAAGTCAGATATATTCGGCACAGGAAGGAGACGCGACGGAAAAAAATAGGAAGTAAAAAGTTATATCATGGAATAACTTTAAATCTGTCATCTTCTTTATATTGCGTAAATACTCCCGAAGCTCATTTCGCGAGGGACTGAGTAGGTACTTGTATCGAGTATATGTCAACGGTAGCTGATGAATTGAAATCCTCCAGGTACACGTTGAATATTTTTAATCCTTTTTTCCAACCACATTGAAAACGCTAAAAACTTGCCTATTGCTAGTTTTGTCCTACTAATATTATAAATGCAAATGTTTGTATGTTACTCCTTCAAGCAAAAACCACTGAACCGATTTTTATGAAATTTGGCATAGGTACACATAGAGGGTAACTTGGATTAGCACATATGATTTTATCCCGAAAAAATTTTCCTGTGGGACCATTAACTATTCGGGCAACGACGCAGGTAACATTTAGTATTTAATGAACCACATTTTTTCAGCAATGTCTCAAAAATGTCATTTTCTGTGTCACACAGTCTTATTAATAAACTAATCCTTCTCCTCTACTCTTCTTTGAAGTTTTGGATTTTGGAGACCTCTATTTGGAGTCAGATAAAAATTGTTAGAGACATACAGGCGAATCTCCTACAATATGACGTCAGTCAAGATAATAAATAAACGTTCTTTGTAATGTTAGTACAAACATTTTATTAAAAATTATAATTAGAGGAAAAAGTATAAGAAATTTGACCTACCTGCTCCAAAAACACCATAAATAAACACCAGTAAATATATTAGAACCATATCGGCGATCTTGCAACATCCGCTCACTTGGATAACTAAAAGTTGTATGAGTTATGGTAACCTTCAACTTAATACACCTCGTAGTTCATAAAGGCTCAAGTTGTGTAATATTAGGTGTTATTGTAATGAATACATGCAAAAAATGTGTGAAATCTAAAAGATTATAGCAGTTTTTTGCTCAATAAAAGATGACTTCATATTTTGGTACTTCTTCCTTATATGTAATAATTCAATTTTAATTACTTTAATTTGACCACCTCGTTGGTCGAGCGGCTAGTGTACACGCCTAACTACACTGATCAACCGTTAGGCTCGGGATCGATTCCTGATGGGGCAGGCATTTGTGTGATGAACATATTTTAGATGTCTGCGTTTCCGGGTCTGGGTGTTTATTAAATTTGTTCTGGTATCTATTTAAGTATTTTTATTTATTGGTATCGTTGACTAGCACCCATAACACATGCATATAATATGCTTACTTCGGGGTTAGATTCAATTTGTATAACTTGTCTAGAGATATTTATTTATTCAAACTAATTTTATTATATATAGACTAGTAAATTTATGATATTTAAATACAGAAATAAAATATACTTATCTTTATGGTGTAATAACTTTAAATCCAATTAAGGATTTAACTCGCTTATTATTATCTATAGCTATAATCAATATGGTTACTTTTGAATCTCGATTTCCTGCAAATTGGAATTGTAAATTAGATTTGTGTAATTTTGCACTCTTGAAAACAATACCGACAAATCGTTATTAACGACCAGTTCCACAAAATTCAGTAATATATAATTTCAACGAATCAAATTTGACTAATTCTGGTTTTGGTGCATTAATGATTGTCAGGAGAAAGATTGACATGGCAACAACAGAATACAAACTTGAAACTCGAAACAAAGAAAAGTTTAAATAGTTTTGTTTGGATTTAAGTACAGATTTTCTTCTAAATCATCTATTAACTAATTTAGATTCAGTTTTTCAATAAGCCTTCCAAATTGACGAATTTATTCAAATTCTGGGCTAAGCTAAAACGAACTTGAAACCTAAAGTGAGTCTAAATAAAGGTTGGTACTAAAAAGATGGGACTACTGACCAAAATTTTACCAATTTATGTCAAATCGACTACATTTCCTTTACTTTAAGCATAAATACGAAATTACATGGAATACTGCTAGGCATATAATTTCTTTCAAGTACTAGCTGGCTGTTTTAAACTTTGTAGGCCAGTGTGCAAAGAAATAACTAATCGGAGAATCACTACTTATGTCAAGTTAAGGCAGATTTTTAAACAGTCGGGCTGTTTTGGACGGAATTAAGTAAGTTTGATTTAATCGATTAAGTAAATAGACAATAGGTTCTCTATTATGACTCAAATATTTGATCCCGCGTAGAATTCATTCGGCCGACGTAAGAGGCATCGCGAGTACTGTCACCCGAGTACCGGATTTATAATGTTAATAATACGGAACATATCACTGATATCCATAAGAAAGTAGGATATCTCAAAGCCTTTTATCCGATCTATTTAGACATTCGAAGTTACATAAAGTCATGATGGGGAACTTTTAGACATTGTTTATAATTATGGTTTGAACAACTTCACAGAAATTCAGTTTGTTGGGACTTTATGTAACCTCACTCTCATTTTTTTGTTTAAATTGACCGGACTATTGGGGAACACCAGAAATATTAAAGTATAAATCGTTACATAACATTATTGTAGTTAAAGTATTACAATTTGTTTTGACGTAGCTGAACTTATTACAGTAAGATTATGTAATCAAAGTAGTTAATGAAACAATTCATTATTTTTTTTACTTACGCATAAAAAAGTGTAGCACATTTTAATTTGTACGTAGTAGATTTTTTGTATAGCATTATAAGACGGATTTCCTAATGATAAGGAATGTACGTCACTAATGGGGGGACTCAACCTGATGTAAAGCCTCATTTTGAGCAACTTTGAGCCCGGATTGGTACCACCGCCTTACCTATTCCTGCCGCCATACCGTCATGACGTGTTCCGATTCGGAGGGTAAGGTAGCCGGTAAACTTACTTTTGCTCAAGGCATAACATCCTGACCTCAGGTTGGCAACGCACCATTACCATCTTTGGTGTCTCTAGGCGGCGTGAATTTCTTGCCATCAGGAAATCCGTCTGCTTGTTTGCCTTCCTGCAAACATAAAAAAAAGATTTAAGTGTACATAACGAATTAGTAAAGTGCTATGTTGATATACTGCAGTCTACAAGTGATTTTGGTTTCATTTAAATTATACTTGTCACTTACTAAGGGAGAAGCAGTTTTTTATGTAATTAATATCGAACAAGCACATGAATCTCCTGATGTTGAGTAACAACCATAGCGTATAGATACCATAGATGTTACAGGTGCGTCGCTGTCCTGTGGCCGGGACGTTAGGCCAATTGTACAAGTTTTCCTGCCACCATACCCTCCAAACCGGAACACGTCATGACGTTATGGCGGCAGGGATAGGTAAGACGGTACCAATCCGGGTGAGTTGCTGCGAAACTCTACCACCTATTCAGATGTCACGGTGTTTGTGACGGTAAGCCTATGCTCGCCTTTTACGAGCTGCCTGGCAGAAAGGCAGATGGTCTATTCTGCAAAGGAGCCCGGACAAACACGGGAAAAAGGGTTGATAAAATCTTTGAAAGCTGGCAACTTTTGCTCCTCTTGAGGTAACTTCATAATGTTTATTCATACAAGCTTCGAATAAAGGATTATTCCTTCAGTTAAGTCAGTCATAGCAAGGTGGTAGAGTGCTGTGCAGCAGAACGTAAAGACTGGTAACAGCTTCACTTAATATCAATACTGTGTCGTCATTGCTTGCCATTATCAGTGTTAGATTGTGTAGCAGACAGTAAGTTTGTCTTTAGTCTAAATTTATAATATTTAATTTTTATAATTTCAAATTCAAAATTTAAATTCAAATTATATTTATTTACGTAGATCTATACGAAGATTCTTGAGAAGCGTCTATATAATTCTAATAAAATAAATAAATAAAAAAAAACTATCACCCGATCCGAACGCAGCCACACACTAAGAATATCCGGCGAGAGACTCAGCGGACTTGGCTTTTTTTCTCATAAATATATTTCACAAAAGTTTATCATACTAATATTATAAAGAGGAAAACTTTGTTTGTTTGTTTGGTTGTAATGAATAGGCTAAAAAACTACTGGTCCGATTTTAAAAATTCTTTCACCATTCGAAAGCTACATTATCCACGAGTGACATAGGCTTTGTTTCATCCAAATTGGTATAGTAGAAGCGAAGTTACGCAGGCGAAGCTGCGTGAAACTGCTAGTTACAAATATTTAAGATAACGATGTAGGTACCAGTAAATATAATAGTCCAGTAAATAAATATAGTCTGTATAGGGTATAGGATGATTGTCACTTATTATCAGCAGGAGGGTGTCACTCGGCAGTTTGGGTGTGATCGACGGTTATACTATCATCGAGTTAGTTCCTTGGAGGAGATCTCTTGAAACCTTCTGGAGGTAGACGTGCGTAATTTAGAGATAAACTATCAAATATTGGATAGCACACATTTATCATTTGGGGTGATACCACTAGAAAATTAGTCAGCTTGTTGCCTATTTTATATATAAAATAAATAAATGTTCCTGGACAAGTCATACAAATTGAATCTAACCCCAAAGTAAGCAAATTATGTGCTTGTGATATGGGTGTTAATCAATGATACTAATACATAGAAGTTCTTTAATAGATATCGGAATAAATTTAATAAACTCGCAGACCCGGAAATGCAGATATCTAAATGTTCGTCACACAAATGCTTGCTCCCGTCTGGAATCGAACCCGAGCCTCGCGGTTGGTCAGTGTAGTTAGGTGAGTACGCCAGCCACTCGACCAGCGACCAACTTGTGACGCATGTACTACAAAAAACCTTTTGCTATTCCAAAATTTAATTATTCAGTTTCCACCATTGTCTTCTTACCTACACAATATTCATACATTTGAATGACTCAGATTAACGATAGCATGAACAAGTGTATGATTTGATAAGATACATAATAATTAATTTATTAGTCTTAATATCTCTGGTCTTAATTAAAATCTGTCTCATATTTTTATTTATTTATTTTTTATTGTTTTTCCTGATAGTAAGAAGTTCACGCCGCCTAGACACACCAAAGGTGGTAATGGCGCGTTGCTAACCTGAGACCAAGATGTTAGGCCTCGAGCGAAAGTAAGTTTAACGGCTATGCGAGTATGGCAAGCACTGAAGTTAGGACAGTAAGATAGGTAAGGCAGTGGTACTAATCTGGGCGAGTATCACCTAGTAAATTAAAAAAAACGTTCATTCATAAAAATCCTTTCTTGCAAATTGTTATGAAAGGATAAATTAAGTTTATGTAACAAAAAACATATTTTTGAGGCAAGCTTTTATTTGTGAAGGCTATTTATTCCCAGTAGTAGACTTGAGAAAGTACTATTCAAGACGTATCAAATAAGCCCAAACACGTAGATAATGTTTTGTATTTACTAGGTAATATAAGGAAGCCGGAAAACTTACTTTTGCTCGAGGCCTGACACCTGGCCTTAGGTTGGCAACGCACCATTACCGCCATTGGTGTCTAGGCGGCTTGAATTTCTTAACAGCAAAAAATCCCTCTGCTTGTTTGTCTTCCAGTATCATAAAAAAATCAAAAAAATTTAAACGACCTCTCTGCAAAGTTGAATCTGGAAAAGAACACGTCTTATAACATACTAGCTGTTCCAGCGAACTTTCTTCAACCTATAAGATTGGTATGGGAAAAATTAAAATGGTGTTTTTCCTAGCTTCCTCGCTGATGCTAGGAACGAGATAAAAGTATCCCAAATGCATCCTGGTTTTTGCTACCTTATTACAAAATTTCAGGTAAATAGATTCTCTCGTTGGTCCGGGCTCCTTTGCAGAATAGGACATCTGCCTTCTTGCCAGGCAGTTCGTAAAAGGCGAGCATAGCCTTACCTAGTCCAGGTGGTGGAGTTTTGCTGCGACCCTTCGGGATTGGTACCACTGCCTTACCCATTCCTACCACCTGTAACGGCAGTTTGCCTTTGACGTGTTCCAGTTCAGAGGATTAGGTATCCGGTAAACTTACGTTTGATCGAAACCTAACATATCGGCATTAGACTGGCAAACGCACCATTATCACCTTTGGTGTCTCTAGGCGGCGTGACTTTGTTACCATTAGGAAATCCGTCAGCTTGTTTGCCTTCCAATATCATAAAAATAAAAAAAATTTGGTTATACGAGTAAATAGTGTAATAGGTACATATAGATACCTATACACTTTACGTAAAAGTGTATATCTATATGTATTCAATGTTTTACAGATTACGCTTAAAAAATAGAAAGCGCAATATTTTTCACATTATTGTTTATCGTCCACTGTGTCTGGGACCTCTGTGTAACATAGATCTGCCTGGCAGTTGGTAAGAAGCAGGCATAGATCATTAATAATAAGATCGCTGTGCAGCAACGTGCCTGTAAGATCCACCTTCTTTCCAGTTCATCATTAGTTAATGACAATGGTATGTTACAGTCCAGTTAGGGTTAGCCGGTAGACTTGCATATTAGGCTTAACAGCTCTGCCACAGGACAGCGACGCACATAGGTATAACATCTACGGTGTTTATAGTCCGTGGGTATCTCTAATCATTAGGAGAAATTGGTATTTGTTCACTATATTTTCACATACAAATCATATTCCAGTTAAGAGTCCAAGGTGCACTATCAAAATGCTTACTATCGTACCACAACAATTAAGACCTGTGTTTAACTAAACTTTGTCCAAAGTTGATATCAAACCAGTAATATGCTACGCGTGTACGACTTGGCAACTGCAGCATTTAATATTTTTAAGTTTAGACAGTGTTAGGAAAACATATGTTTGACAAATGTTTAAATTATTTTGTGGTGAGATGGTTCATGTAGGTAAAAATTACTAATTACTGAGCGCCTGCATTATTACGAATAGCAAAGTAGCATTGTGCGACAACCGATTATTGCTTAGATTAATTTACTTCCACTACACACAAAATCCAAAAAAAAAATAAAGACATAAAAAAGTCTAACATTCTCGGGTCGAGCAACAAACAATATAGATGTTAGATGTTTTATAATACAAAATAACGTTGCCTGGGATGGATATAGACCGGGATGGCGATAGGTTTGCCACTTGCCAGAAGTGGATGTCCTGGTTGTGCCTCTGCTACTTTGGGCATTAGGGTTAGAAGATACTTTTTTTAAAACTGTTTTTTTTTTTCTTTTCTAATTGAATTCTCTGACGTTTGATGTCTGATTAAGATATCAAAATAAACACTTACCCTTTGAGGCATTTTTACCACTGGCTTTTTAGTTAAAAAAAGTAAATACTTGTCTAACTCAACTAAAACTTACTTAACTAAAACTAAACACCATCTAATATGGGATCTATCTATTGTTTAATTATCTATCTATCTGCCTACCTCTTCGGGCATATGGGCGTGAAGATACTAATATTGGATCTCAGAAAATAACATGGTGACATGTCATTCATGTGTAGCGTGTTTTTTTTTTGTTAGCTGTTATGTTTGTTTTTGTTGGATGTCAATTTTAGACAGTACCTATTAAACAGGTGTCACATTTTTTGTGGTATGTCATATTTCGTTTAGTTTTTTCTTAGATATGAAGGAAAGATTGGGTGTCAGGTATTAAAATTTAAACGTACTTGACATTACTCAATTTGCATGCTTATATCCAGTGACAGGTTCCATGTGGGAAATGTTAATAGACTATCTACAGACAGATATAGAGCTTCTGAAGTTTTGTTTTCTAAGATATTTTTGTTAGTTATTAACAAATAACAGTGGTTGCCTAGTAACTAATCTAAAATAACTCCAACTTGAGTTTTTCATAGCTGGCTTTGTTGCTAATTTGATATTAATAATTTAAAAGATCTGGTTTTAAGAAGCAATCACTGCTGTATAATTATTTGGTAAAGCGTAAAACAAAATAGTCTAACTAGGTAGGTAGTTTTATTATAATAGTCTGAGATCTGAACTGAAGACTTTCATAACACGGTAGGTTTTATTAACAATTTTGCTACTGCTATATTAACTGACAGATAAACAAGTTTGTAAGGAGGTGAGTATACTTTTTCATGAATTTCAGATCGTTGTATTTACCACAAAATATAGGAAAGAATGATCCTAATCACGTCAGTATTAAAATGAGAAAACTGCATCAAAATAAGTTCATCCGCTGAAGAACTATGGTGCATCAGGCAGAAACATACCGGATTCAGTCCCCGGGTCGGGCGACAATAAAATTAGAAAATGTATATTTTCAATTTCCTAACAAAATAACGATGCCCGGGATTAAATAAGTGCGCTGTTGGTGATAGGCTTACTACTTATCACACTATGGAACTTGGTGTCTTCGGCTAGTCGTGAGTGCCCTGATTGTGCTCCTGCCTATATCTTCGGGAATATGGGCGTGAAGGTACTTTTTTTATAAACGAACACACTTGGGCAATCATAATATTTGTTGGGTTATTTTCGTCTCTCAATACGGATTTCTAAAATTAATAGGTATGCCGATATCTAATCTAAGCTTATTGTTTTAATGAACAACTTGAGCACCAAAATTACTTGTTTCATAGTATTTAAAATATGTTTGATGGATTATGATTGACGTCTGTAAACACATTAAAAAACTGATAAAATACGGTGTTTTACATAAACTCTAATAACTTAAATTTATCGTGTGTTTTCTCGATGTCTCTGAATCATCATCATCATCATCGTCATCAGCCGGAGGACGTCCACTGCTGGACATAGGTCTTCACCGAAGAGTGCCACAAGTCACGGTCACCAGCCGCTTGTATGCAGCGACTCCCCGCGACTTTGACCAAATCACTGGTGGACTGACAACCGATTTTGGATGTTAACTGAAGACTGCAACAGTATTTCTTCCCGTTCATCTATGAGTTTCAGAGTACGGTCTAAGAGCTTTCCTCTTCTGTTCATGCCAGGCTTCTCTTTTCTTTTCGGCCAGGTTAAAAAAAATTTGACCTGGCCGCTTGGACAGCTTGCACAAACCCATTGTTCAAATCGTCCATTGATTCTCATTCTGCCAGGCATTCGAAGCGATCTTGAAGTTCAAGCTGAAAGTTTTCGGGATTTTGGCATTGGACTGGGGTTGGACGGAGCGTAGATCTCATTAGCCGTGACTGTTCAAGGCCTTGTGTTGATATTTAATGTGCCTCTAACCATCCGATAATCACTGCTGGTTTTCAACTTGTTGATCACAGAGACATCATTGAATATGTGGCGTCTGGTAGACAAAATAAGTCTATCTCGTTTTATGTCGACACATCCGGGCTAATCCAGGTCCATTTACGATGTGGCTTATTTCTGAAGGAGGAACTCATCATAAAGAGTCCTTCCTTGTCCAGAAATTCAGCCAACCGTTAGCCTAGGTTAGAGCCTACCAACACCAAATTGCCCCACTTTCAGCTCATTGCTCGTACATTCGGTTAAGCGGAACTGCCGGAGACTGTGGGCCAAGGTTTTTGAAGTTGGTCATTTGCGGGGTTTTGCCGTAATCTCCACGCTTGGCGGGCGGGTCGGGGACCAACAATAGGGTGGATTTTTTCACAAGGACGATGCTGCCCGTCCTGCTATAGCAATTTTACTTCCAACCACCTTGAAACGGTTTTACCGCCGGGCGTTGCGCTGGTGGTACATACTACAAAGCGGGCGGTGGGGTCGTTACTTCCCTATGCCGCAATGCCTCTAAATATCCTTCTTAATTACCTAAGACTCAGATTTGACTGATTATGATGAGAAATGACAATTTTTGAATAGTTTGCGAATGTGGGTAAAAACTTGATGGAAGTTGATTAAATTCAAATAAAATTATAATTACTACATACTATCATATAAAGTAACTTACTTGTCCCTATGACCCTCAGAATGCTTAAATCTTTAAAACTGCGCAACGAATTTTGATGCGGTTTTTTTAATAGATAAAGTGATTGAAGAAGAAGGTTTATAACATGTATATTTCATTACCATACGAAGCCGGGGCAGGCTGCTAGTATAATAGTATAATATAAGTTACCAGTAGCCCAAGACCTCAACTGTATCTAGCTCCACACACACACTCACCCAAACACATATGCGTGCACGCACACACACCAAGACCTAATTTATTTGCACCAGCAACACACACATTACTGAATACTCAATGTCCGTTTCGCTTGGCAATCGAAGCATTTTAGAATAATTCGTTTGCACTCAAAAAAAGTCGATTACATTCTAGCACTCACGCATTTTTTTTGAATGGCTGATGTTGCCAACCGAGTCGGTTTTTCGACTTCACCAGGCTTCGTGCGACAAGAAGAATGCTCAGCCTCAGACAGGTAAATTCAGTGTTATTTAGGTAGATTGGACTGTTCCCTACAACGCTGGCAGCAAGAGCTGTAGGGAGATCGTACCTCAAGTTGGTGCTGCGTTGTGGTAATTGGATGGATCGATTGGAAGGGTTGCAGCTTCTCGCTTGATCAATTTTTAGCATTTCGCAAGTTTGCGCTTGGTATCGATTTAGCGGGTGAACCTGGTGGTAGTTGCAAAAACGTGAAGCAGGGGTCAAATTTGGTCAAATTTCTTTGGTGGTTTAACAGTTTAATTGAGTCTTCAATATTAAATTTATAGATTTTAAGTTGAAGTATATTTAATTTATATCCTTTATTATAATTACGAGTTAAATTAAAAGTATGATGCGACTTACGCGTGATTTGTTTGCAAATTTCACGCCTACTCATTACGAATCCACTACGCAAAGTGTTTTAAGTTTCAAGTGTCTGCGTGTGTATATGTTTTGTGTGTGTGTGCGTGTGTGTATATGTGTGTGTGCGTGTGTGTATGTGTGTCTGTGGCATCGTAGCTTTTTAGTGGCAGATGTTTTTTTTTTTTGTTTGGAAGCTAACGCGATCGAGATGGTTCTTAGCTATAGTTTATGGTCTGTTCAGAAGTTGAAAACCATCGAGTGTGGATTCATTCCATTTGCCTTAACTAGAACTATTCATATTTTCTGATCACGATGACTTGACAACAAAGACTTAATGTAAAATGGCTGATGGAGCATAGTTTTAAATTTACGGTATTATGTATATGTATCGTAACCTTTGCAGTTCTTCTAAAGCTCACTAATAATAATAATAATAAATCATCTTTGTTTCAAATAAACCTACAAGAGGCACTTGTGACGGGTCTATATAATAATAAATCTACCACCGGATCGGAACGCGGCCGCACACTGAGAATATCCGGCAAGAAACTTAGTGGGCTTGTCTTTTTTTTCTTACTTTAAAATATATTTACAATAATTTATGTAATGATACATTATATTTTATAGGAGATTGGCAAGAGGAGCAATTAATCCCAAGCAGTCTTATCTGTTAAACATTCAGCAATGTTATAAAAACCCTTTTGATTTAATTTACATATAACACATTTCTTAAATAGAAGTTCTTTCATATAAGTGGGAAGTTTATTGTAGAACTGTATAAATAGGCCCATGAAAGAATTGCTTACTCTGTGGAGACGAGACACAACTATAGAAAAGAGTTGTTGACTTGTGTGTGTATGTGGGTTTATCTGTGGCATTGACCAAATAATTGTAATTCTTTGTTTCAACCCCAACAGAAAATGAGGGGTTTTTTTAAACCTTGACGGAAAACAAAACGTCTGTGGGAATAACTTTTGAACGGTTTGACCGAAGGGTGCAGATATTTTTATTTTAAGTTGACATAATCAAGATGATTCTTGGCTACGTCACATCAGAGGTTAGTAAATATATTGTCTTTGGTTACATATAAGTTTTGTCGGAGGGTCATTGAAAATCTTTAATTTTAAGATTATTTCTCCTTTCTCTTCTTTGATTTAAGGGACGGACGGATAGACGAACATATCGAAAGGGTTTATTTTTTTGCCATTCAGCTACGAAACTCTAAAACATCAGTAGGTATATTGTTTTTAAGTTGAATTAATAAGGCTTCAATAATAAAATAAAATATTGTATATAAATTAAAATGAATAAGAATTGGTTCATAAAAAACTTGCGATTTGCTTTTGATTTTCGTCAACAATTTACGAAATCCGCAGGCGTGACGATTTTTATAGATTGTAGTATAAAAATATATATAAACAACAATTAATATTCTAGACTTACCTGATTTGCCATCCAAAATGCAGTTTTTTAGCGTAACATATGTTTTATTTGTATGTGGTTACATTGGTTGTTATTAAAGTATATTCACGCCCATATCCTCGAAGAGATAGGCAGAGGCACAACCAGGGCACCCACGACTAGCCGAAGCCACTAAGTAACACAATGTGATAGGTGGCAAGCCTATCACCAACCGTAATTACAAAATCAAAACATAAGTTGACCGCCTCGTTGGTCGAGCGGCTAGCGTTCGCACCTAACTACACTGATCAGCCGCGAGGCTCGGGTTCAATTCTCGACGGACGCAGGCATTTGTGTAACGAATATTTAGATATCTGCATTTTCGGGTCTGGATGTATATTTAATTTCTTCTGGTAACAAAGTATTTCGTTGTATTAGAATAATACCCATAACAAATCTTATAATTTTCTTACTTTGAGGTTAGATTCAATTTGTGTTACTTGTCCAGGAATATTTTTTTATTTATTTATAAGTCTCGCATGTTTTCTCAAAACAATTAATGTTATATTTTATCTTTGAGTCTACCGTTTTGGCAAAAATTTTAAACAGGTAGAATCTAAAACCTATGTACTGACTGCAAGTAGCAGCACGTCCAGGCTTCGCACGGGTGAGCATATTTCTATTTTTCCCCAGAAGTAATGTAGTCTATGTTCATCAGGCATAATGTCTGGGAAAGTCATTCATTCATAAGTAGTTTCATTTCAGTTTCTATTCATTATTAAGTAACATTTACCCTAATTTTAACACTTCTTTCGTGTTTTTATACATTTTCACAATCTTTCTAATAAGGAATAAGGAATAAAGGATAATTAAATCGTTGTCTATGCTCATTTTTGAATAAATTTATAGCGACATCGTGACAGTCGTAATGTATGCCATTGTCGCCATATTTTGTTTCAAAGTACATAAATTGTCAAAACCAATTTAGCGCAACATTTATATAAAAAAATAAATATATTAATTTTGCTATGTTTTTTATACACCTAAATCATATGACACTAATTGCCTTAAATCTGAGTGGCTTCAGATTTACTTTCAAATTGAACAGGTTATACCTTGTCACCATGTTATATAACAAACTCTGCATAGAAATAGGAAATGAGACTCTATTACTTGTCTGTCAAGTGTCTTGTGTCACTTAAGCCAAACTTCATACAAAAATCAGGTTTGCTCATAGAAATAGGAATACATAAAGAAGTGCAACAATGTTCTGTAGCAAATTTAGTTATATAAATACATAGTTCGAATCGACATATAACTTAACAACATATCTTTGTCTCTTTTAAACAAATGTTGATATTATGTACGCCGAAAAAGATAACGACATTTTTGTCAATGCCT
This sequence comes from Calephelis nemesis, assembly GCA_002245505.1. Taxonomy (NCBI): domain Eukaryota; kingdom Metazoa; phylum Arthropoda; class Insecta; order Lepidoptera; family Riodinidae; genus Calephelis; species Calephelis nemesis. The sequence continues at coordinate 90,816 of NJDD01000031.1, forward strand.
TTTTTGGCGTCGATTTCTTTTCTTTCTTTCTTTGGGTTTTGGCCTTCACGTTAGTATTTAGCCATTCATCAAGTAGAAATTTTGCATCGAATTTTATATCAATTTTGATTAATTATAATTAGTCATCAGTCATAAGTCGTCAGGAAGTCATGTCAGGCTCTTGGTTAAGCGGTGGCTCATTACACAAGCTCTTTAATGAGATTTGGCGGCAACGAGGAAATACACGATACGCTAATTTCCTAACGATTATTTCATTTGTGCTATTTCACTGAACAAAATTGTACAAAGCGCAACCATAATCGACTAATTTCACTCAATATTAACACTAAATTCAATAATTATGAAAAAACTTCGACCATCTTTTCTCTCGATGGCGCCAAAACACGGCGTCGATTTAAATTGACGTCATGACAGTTCTCATGCTTGCCAAGAATCCACATTTAGTGGTTAATTTTATAGTGATGTACTATTACGATTGTCGATATTTTATTTTACTTTCCCAGAAAAGAATATTTGGACAAGATAAGAATGTATGTCATTGTCACTGAAAATATCAATCACAGTCTAGCTTAATAAGAATTCTTTCAAGTGCTCACTTTAAAGTAAAGAAAGAGGTTTGAATGTAATCTGATCTTTTTTTTGTAATGATAATGAATCTTGTAATAAATATAAAGAGTTAACTTATATAAAGAATAAACATATTTGCACGCCATAATGTAAAAAAATATGGACGTAATATAAATAAATAAATAAATATTCTTTCGTTTAATTACATTTCCCTATTTAGTTATAAACTAATTGAGTAGCATAAAATAAGTAAGTTAATAGTTGCAATTTCATTCGGTAGGTAAACAATCATTCTTATCTATTTACCTAAATTTAACTATCAATCGTCGCTAATAGATCATGTATCCATATCGATACTCTACTTTTTCTGGACAGCATTATAATGTCAAAATGGCAGCCATATTTAGTAGCTCACGGCAGGCTTTTTCGTAGGTATTTTATGTCCATATACTTAGAGGTCAATGGGTTTGCTACAAATCGATGGAAGATCCGCCTCATATTACGTAGTATTTGTATACTATTTGATCAAAATCATAGTTGAATTCTGGATAGGTGCAATTTCATAAATAAATACCAGATCTTTTGTGTAATTAATTGTCTGTAAAAAAATTCGATATGATTTCGTTTTGTAACTTGCAATGTGAATTCAAAAAGGTCAAAAATTATCTTTTGTTAATTTATCTTTTATTATATTTAAGTTGTTGTATGTAATAGTCTTTGACTGATAAAAAAAAACATACAAAAAGATTCCTTTGTAAACACTTTATTTATTTCTATGCCAGATACGGTTAGTGATGGGTTATAAATAAGTGGACGCGAGTATAGTAATGGGTTCGTAGTTGGTACCCAGTACTATACTTGCATATACTAGTTGTTAAATGAAAAATCCCTGTTGTAATTTTCTAAAATTAAATTTATTTCATAGAATACTAATTATTCTGGTTATCAAGCATAGAGTTTTGCTTTTAAATCATCTATGGATAAAGATTTCATATATTTATTGATGTTGCTGAATATCAATTTTAAAGCTGATTCGAAAACAGCTTCTTCAACAAACTCTGAAACAAGCTTCCAATTTTCATGGGCAAAGTCATGTACTGCGTCCGCTGAAATAAATGTACACACTTTTTAAACACTTTTACTTTTATTACAACATAAAGAGTGCCGCTCATCACAATTCACTTATAACAGCCGTTTTTTTTCCAACTTCGAAAAAAGGAGGAGGTTTCTCAATTTAAATGTACATATATTTTTTTTGTGTGTGTGTTCGCGGATAATTTACATCATCTTCAAAGCTTTATGACAAAACATAAATAAATTTACTTCTTTTTAAAGTTATTTTTTGTTAGTAATTGCTAATGCAACATAAATACTAAAAGTGTACACAAAGAAGAAATACTAAATGCGAATTTTCCCACTAAAGTAGGAATAAATAAATAAGTATCCCTGGATAAATTTCACAAATTGGATCTAACGACATAGTGACCAAATGTTTATTAATTATTAAAATTATAAACTTTTAAAATGATATCAATTGGAAGTCTATCCATAACCTGATAAGACTGGCGTTACTCCTGAGACGAAATTTATGGTGTGTAATACACAAATCGATTTTAGATGCTTTAAAAAAATGTTGTGCTCTAATTTTATTATTTAGGCAATTGATTAAGGTAGGACTGCGATTGTTGCCTGCAATTAGATTGCTATCAGATCTAGCAGTTTCGGTTACTGAATCATTTCGCTGATTCTGTCTGCATTAGGCTGGTGAGGTCCTGAAACAACCCTTCCACATTTCATTGCCTCACCTTTTTTATCGCTATTGCTTTAGTACTGTCGTGTCGTGTACTAATTGTCGTGTTTTGGCTTTGGGGAATAAGATTACTTGGAAACTAATACAGTAGCGCAGACATAGATTATTATTACTCTTTAATGTACATATCTTAAGCGTTGCTTTTTTTATAATCAGGACATCTTTTCCCTAGTTTAATACTCTATAAAATAAAAATTAAAACTTAGGGTAGGTGTCATCCAAGTGTTTTAAATGCAAATATTACAAAAAAATATTGCTTACTATAAATTTCGTACAGAAACAGATTGGCTTTTCATATTTCGTATTCATATCTTTCGTACTTTTCACTGAACTTAATTTCGTACCTATATATTACGAAAATATCACAATTTGGATATTTCAGTTTATTATCTATTCATCTTTATATTACTTCCCAGGTAAGATATCTAGACTGAGGTGTCTGTCTTTCATCCCATTTCTTATGTCACCGGGCAACACTCAGTCAATAACAATTCAACTTCCATACTGTCAAACATTCATTGTGTGACCAACTTATGTATCCACGAAAAGTCATCACTAGTGTGACATTTCAAATTTTTGATTGAAAAATTGACCTAGAAAGTAGCGATAATAGTAACAAAATAATAAAAAATATTGTTAGTGCTCTCACCACAGAGAAAAATAATATTTTTTTGCTCACACTTCAGAGACTTACAGCGGATGACGAGCGGTTTAGTTCCGATTTTGATTACTAAGCAGGGGGCTTATTATGTAGCTGGTATTATGTAATTTGGGTTTGCTATCTCTATTGTATTTCTGTTGGACACTGGAGATGGCAAATATAAAACACGTCATTTGACAGCTGTAACATCTTCAACAGTAGGCAACTGAGATACTTAATCAGCCCCAAGATATGTTAGTGCTTAGTAATATCAATTTTAATCGATACTTTATACACGTGCCAGTATTGTTATACAAGTTTAGTGAAATACTTACACAATTCTTTATTTCCATCAAAAAGATTCTTGAAGTCAAACTCGATAGGTTCTTCCGCTCTTGCTTTCAATTTAAAGTTTTTTATAGCTAAATGACTTTTTCCGTCTTCACCTTGCACAATTTTTAGTTCAGCATCAACCCCAAAGTAATATTTTCCTGTTTAAAGAACAACACAGTCTAACCAACTTGAAAATATTCTTAATTCTATTTTTAAACTCTGGTGGAAACAAAGGGTTTAAGTCTGACGTGTCTATGTCTGTAGTATAGCTTCATTACTCGTGATTGGATAGACCGATGATTTCAATGTTTTTTTTTTATTTTGTTTGAAAGCAAAATGATCGAGACAGTGTTTGGCCACATCACTTAAAGTTTGTCGAAGAGTAGTTTTAATTATAGGATTGTTTTGCACAATTTATAGATAAAGTAGTGTGACCATATTTTATTGAATCAGGCGTTACTTTGTGAAAATCCATTGTGACAAATTTATATGATGAGTTAATTTTACCGATTTTACCGATTTTACCGATTTTTAAATTTACACCGTAAGGAGTGTTACTGTTGTGGCGAGAAGTCTGCCAATTGACACAGAATGTGACAACCCTAACTAACGTTCCCATGGCCCACCACCGCGACCAGATCACGAATAAAGTAAGAGCTCGGGAAACAATATAAATTGTCATTCAATTAGTTTCGTTTTCCCAAATTGGTGTTAAAAATTGCAAGATATATCTGCTCATTTAACTAAGATAGTAAAAGAAATATTTAAGAAAACCCAGATTTAAAATAAAAAAAATTAGCACTTTTAACTATCGTCGACGATTGGCTTTTTAAAGGTGATAATTTTTGTGTACTATTATTATTTAATATTATCATTTTACTATTTTTACGTTTTCAGGTACATACTTCGAATCTCTAGTTAAAATATTAATTCGAGAAAACACGGTAAATAAACGTGTAATAAATCTCTACTATTTACAGTGTTTTTTATAATTAAGTAATAAATCACCTGCAACAATGGTGTAATCTCCATTCCCTTTTACAGGTATAGTGATCAATTGTCCATCTATCTCATACACTCCATCGTGGGCAAGTCGTTCGCATTTCGCATCAAAGCTTAATGATGCTTTGGCTAAACTTATTCTGAAAAAGTACAGAACACATTATGTACAGGGTTACATTTAAAACATCGTTCGCCAAATTTTAATAAAGAAAAAAAAAAGTATCTTCACGCCCATATCCCCGAAGGGTTAGGCAGAGGCACAACCAGGGCGCCCACAACTAGCCGAAGACACTAAGTCCCACAATGTGATAGGTGGCAAGCCTATCAACCAACCAAGCCAACGTTTTTTTAATAGAAATTTGGAAAAATGAAATTTTCTTTTTGTTGCCCGACCCAGGAATCGAGCCCGGAACCTCATGCAGTCAATTCCGACCACTGAACCACTAGACCACAGAGGAGATGCTGCAAAAGTAAATGTTAAAATTGTTTAATTTTTAATTCTATAAACATTCATTTTAAATAGTCCTTAAAAATACTTATATCGTTGTGTTTCTTCGTCGTACTCAGTATTAATCATGACGTCACCAGCCAGAAAATGCTTTAAAAATATCAATTTATATGTAAATTTTTTGGAAGTGTTTTTGGAAGTGTCTCGTTTTGGAAGTGTGTCGTGTCGGTACGACTTTTGACTTTATTGAAATTCAGGCTTCAAATTTAATGCAATATGTGACAAAAAGTAGTGTAGTAAGCACAACACTTTATTCCAAACTTATACAAACCCACTTAATTTTCTAGGATAAAATCAACTTTGTAAATATAAAGCAAAGTTAAAACATAACAGTTTTAAAAGAAAAAAGATAATATTAGGATATTTTTGTTACTAAACAACCTTTGTTGGCAGACTCAACACTTCCTTATTTTTTTATATAACACAACTGCAACTCATTGAGTAGGGAACAATATTGATAAAAGATTAGAGGACCTTGCGCTTGCCAACATGATACCCTTACATTATAGTAATTATATTTAATACAGGGTAGTTATAACCGGATTCTAATAATATACTGTAGTAAGATAAGTTCAACGTTAAGTCTGAATATTGTATTCAAATTCGTTAAGGTCTCATAAATAAAGAAAGAAAAGTTAATGATGTTTCGTAAATGTTATTTATTCCAAGCCAACTTAAAATTTGTCTAATGCTTAAATTATCATAACTCTGTATATGGCCCTCCCTAGAAATTTAAATAGGTATAGATAATGGGTGGAAAGCTTCACAAGACATAAAATAAAACATTTTCAACTAAATAATAGATTGCAGCCGTTTCTTTGAAACCGGTATAGTATCAGTAATAAATATATAAATATCCCTGGACAAGTTACACAAATTGAATCTAACCCCAAAGTAAGCAAATTATGCTTGTGTTATGGGTGTTAGTTAACGAAACTAATACATAGAAATACTTAAAAAGATACCAGAATAAATTTAATAAACACCCAGACCCGGAAATGCAGACATCTAAATGTTCATCACACAAATGCCTGCCCCCGTCGGGAATCGAACCTAAGCCTCGCGGTTGGACGATGTAGTTAGGCGAGTAAGCTAGCCATTCAACCAACGAGGAGTGTATTGTGTTAAATAAGGATTTATTAAACTTAACGTCACTCCTATATCTAAATATTCAATTCCCGTAATTTAGGTAAAAAATTACATTTTCAAAATGTTGATGTATATTGTGTGTCATTAGGGAAAATCTCAAACCTATCTAGCTACATTATGATGTGGGTATCAAATGTATTATCTGTGCTGTGCGTGCGTGTATGTAAGTGCCTGTTTGAAAAAAGTCACATACTTAACGTTACTTATTTTACATGTTTTGTAACCCGTAACGGTAACATCTTTCAATTTAAAATTCAGTATAGCGTAATTTCCTTCGACGAGTTCGTCATGTAGTGGGTCTGAACTCTCTATACCCAAGGACGGAATACCCGGCATCACATCTTGATATAGGCCGTTCACAAACTCGTCTAAACATTCTTGGTAATTGTCTTTACATGATTTACCTAAAATGTTAAAATTCATTTAAAATTAAAATACACAATTAAGATATGTTCTTCATCTACTCAGCGAAATAGTTTTATTTGTTAAAGGTGCAATTTGCTTACATGCTAGTCCAGATCCTCTGTTAATGCCTGCTAACTCGTAAAGAACAATGGCCAAATTTGTATAGGAGCTGGACCTGACTTTTTTTTGTCATGTCCCAAAAAAGGCTACACTTAGATTGGTTTGTTTTTAGGTAGTAAACACCATCCTGTTTGAAAATTACAACTAAATAGCCTCATTTTTTTATAATCACGTCAACTTACTTTGAGGTTAGAATCCGCAATTACCTTTACACGACTGTGGCGTAGCATAAAAGTGTAGTCAGCGATAAGTAATAAGAGTTATTAGCGATCCCGTTTTCATTTATTTCGATTTCCCTTAGAGAATTATTTAAAAATAATAAAATCTGTCATTTGTCAAATCAGTCAAAACGCATGTTACTATTATCTGTCCATCAGACTCCAGAGTTTGATGTTAAAAACCGTCTGTCCAGCCGGTTCGTGAAATGTAGTCTGCTTGGAAAACAGATTTTGACCGATAATTTAAAGTAAATCTTTATAGATCTTAACTTGCATGTATAGTTTACATAACAAAGATGGCATAACATCACACGTATATAGTAATGTAATGCGTATATAGTAATTGAACTCAATTACAGTTGAAAACTAGAAAAAACGTAAAGAAATCATAATTATAGTCTTTGATTACTAAGTGATTTCATATGAAAAGTCAACAATAAGAAGCTCCAAAAACAAAAATAAGTAGAAAACTTTTTTGTGGCTACTTAAAAAAATATTTCGTGTGTTTTTTAAGACCTTAAAAAATAAGGGAATTTTTGATATATATGTCTTATTGGGACGCCATGGTTAGTGGTCAGGTACGATTTGGCCATCCTTCTTTAAGCATAGGTCTAATTGGTAATGACTAGAAATGTGATCACGGAATAACCGAATCCTAACTACTATTCGGTTGAACTTCTGTCGAACATGATATTGATATTCGTTCGAATTCTTCGGTTTACTATTTCTTTGTTTTGACGGGTGAATGGTTTTGGATCCTGTGAATCGTGTATGCTATGTGTAGCTAGATGAGCTAGATGACGTACCATGTAGACTTACCATGTCACCCATCACCCAGCTACATCGTGCGTATTAATTTTGTTTGGTTAGCAATGTGAGTAGTCATAAAATATGACTTTATTTTAATGTTTGAGGCCAGCAAACAAACACACAGTAATGGTAAAACACTAATGGCAAAAGAAAATATGGGCCATATGCACCATAGTTATAGGTAGGTTGCTTTCCTGTCACTAAGAAATAAGGCTTATTTCATGCCTGTCAGAAACCGGACTTGGACTAGCACGGGAACACTAGAACCGAATATATTATCACCAAACCGAATAATTTAACCGAACACAAATAGTGACAGTGCTGTAAACGTATACCGAAAATCAAACGAATTTTTGACGCATCTCCAGTAAGTACCAATAAGTCTAATGGTAGTAGTATGTTCTTCAACAAATGAAAGTAGTGCTACAGAATCAAACATAATTAAGGAAAGCAGATAAGCTAACTTCCTGGAATAGCCACAAAACAACAAGTTACCTATATGATTGTTTATTACTACTATGTAGTAATGTCACGTACTTTCTCTTTGCCTCATTATTAAAAAACAATCACAAACATTACCCATCAGGATAATTAAAATGTTACGCTTTAACTAGGAAGGATAACACTGTGAAAAGTGGTACTTTTTCTATGCTGATAATAAAACTATAGAAGAGTGAATGATTCTGAAAATATTGAAAATACTAGCTGCGCCCCGCGGTTTCACACGCGTAAGTCCCAATCCCGCGGGAACTCCGGGATAAAAAGTAGCCTATATGTTATTCTGGGTCTTCAGCTACCTACATACCAAATTTCATCGTAATCGGCTTTGTAGTTTTTGCGTGAAAGAGTAACAAACATCCATACATCCATACATACAAACTTTCGCATTTATAATATTAATAGGATTTAAAAGAAATAGGTGCAGGTGACTAAAAAAGGGCAGCACAAAAAAAATCTGAATTTTTGTATGTCTGTATGACGATGGCGATTCACTCTGAATCTAAAAAACTTGGCATAGGTTCTGTATACTCCGAGGAAGGATATAGGCTACTTTTTATCCTGTTTACTAAACCTAAGTAAGTTGGGATAAAATTGTAGCGAAGTCCGTTAACTTTTTTGATTTTTATCACATTTTTATAGTTTAGAAATTACAGATACAACAACGTTCAGTATACGGTACCAATTAACTTAAATTCCGGAATGCAGAGAAACATTTGAACGTACAGGTCAGCTTAAGGCCCCATACTCAGTCAGCCAGAAGAGCCAATCACCGCGCTCCCCCCGTTCCATGATTACTATGAACAATGGCGCTCTAAAGTAAACGTCTTAAGCGACAACTCACTATTTTTGACACTACAAAAGTAATTTGAATAAAAGTATAAAAACTGAAACACTTATCTTTTAGGTGTAGTACTTATCTATGTTTACGTTAAATCTGGTGTCGATATTTTCATATTTGAAGTAGACATTTGCGTTTTGCTTTCAAAAAAGGGTTAACTTTTTGATTTTTTTTCTATCAAACAAAGTGAAATGAATCTTGTTTTGGAAACAATAGTCTATTAAAGCATATTCATGTTAATCTTGTGTATTTTTGTCAGCAAGATCCATGATTGCTTTGTATGAAAAAAACAGTAAACTGCTGACGTATTTTAGCATATATGGCCCCTTAAACTGGAGTGAGTTTTTATTGCATAAAACTATAAAACTAAATATCATAAATGTATTATGATTTTCCATATCTTGTATATATTTTGCTAGAGGATTCAGATGTATTCAAAAAAAGTAATTTTTCTACCTAATAGGGATGACATCTTGTACGAAGAATGAATGAAAAATATTCATCTTTGAATCAGTATAAGATTTAAAAATTTAGAAAAATCAACCCATTTTTTTTCTATAACAACCAACGGTTTAATGGAACGAAATTCGCTAGGTCAGCTAGTACTATAAAATAAGGAAAATGTGGCGAAAATACTGCGCCAAAATGTGAAAACCCTGTCGGTTGTTAGTAGTTTCTAGATTATTCCAACAGTACTTTCAGTAAAAACTTTGTAAAAGAACGCTCTGCAGCAGATCCGGATTGTTACCACTACGAACCCTCTCGTCTATTTTGCGTTTCTAGATAATTCAAACAGTACTTTCAGTAAGGAAGAATTACGCTCAGCAGCAGATCATCCGACTGTTACCACCGCGGCCGCGTTTCCTTTAACTGTTGCAATCACGTTGGTTCTTGCTATTGCACTGTTTTGAGCTGATAACTGGTAGTCTTAAACACGTGACCTAATACCCGATCCTAGCATAGATATTAGAGACTCACGAGGACCTTCCACGGTGTCTAAAATCGAAAATTGTTTAAGAAGATCCGCCTGTTTGTTCGTTTATAACATAAATTTATGTAACTTACTCTCTACAAATACACTTGAAGTTAGTAGAAATATGCACAATAAAATCATGTTTCGACAAACCCGTGTACTTATTAAATGATTATTGTTGCCAATGTTACTTTATTATAAAATAAATTACGGGCATTGCAAAGTCTGAAACAGGTTTTTTTTTTAATTTTTATTATTTTACCAAATACAGATAGTCTAAACTTAATTAGTCTTTGAGTTCCGTATTTAAGACAAAGAAGCTTTTAATTAATTTGTAATTTTTGGTATTTTATTTTACTAGATCATAAAAGATGATGATTTACCCCCGACTTGGAATTTAAATCAAATTATAAGGTCATTTTCGGTCAATTTTAACATGGTTTTCATACAAAATTTCATCAACATTATTGAATACAGGTAGCATTTTTTAATCAACTCCAGAAAAGGAGGAGGTCTTTCAATTTCCTCGTTGCCGCTAAATCTCACTACAAGAGCTTAATAATGAGCTTGTGTAATGAGGACACCGCTTTACCCAAGAGCCTGACATGACTTATTGACTTTGACTATAGCTTATTGAATCTAATTATAATTTAATCCACATTTTGGTAAATTGGATGCAAATTTCTACTTGAAAATGGCATAATACTAACGTGAATGCCAAAACCTAAAGAAAGAAGAAAAATAGATATACGGATTTCTAACATTTTCATCATTGAATTTACCTCTGATTACATGAAATAATAATTAATTTGGGATTGATAATTTATAAAACAATTAAGCTTAAAAATGTTATATTCTTGAAAAATGTTATTTGATAAATTAGTAGGTGGTAGTTTCGCAGCGACTCACCCGGATTGGTACCACCGCCTTACCTATTCCTGCCACCATAACGTCGTGACGTGTTCCGGTTTGTAGGGTAAGGTAGCCGGTAAACTTAGTTTTACTCGAGGCCTAAAATCCCGGCCTCAGGTTGGCAACGCACCATTACCACCTTTGGTGTCCCTAGAAGACGTGAATTTCTTACCATCAGGAAATCCGTCTGCTTGTTTGCCTTCCATTATCATAAAAAAACTAATTATAAATTATTTTATTATATTATTATTTTATATATACTTATTATTTTATTATAACCGTCTTGTTATTAGAAACTAGATGACCCGACAAACATTTTCCTGTTTCAACTAAAGAAAACAGTATTGCGTTTTCGTATAAACCTTTTCTTGAATAACTACTAACAAAAAAAAGAAAAAGGAAAATTAGTTTTGATGTGATGACTAAGGCAAACAGAGTCATTTTTATATATAACTAGCTGTCCCGGTGAACTTCTTCCCATCCGTATTATTTTAATTGTTTCCACACCATGCAATTTTCCCGGTTTTTTTCTTTATAAGAACATTCTTCTGACAATAACTAACACAACATAAAAAGACTGATCGAAATCGGTTCATTCGTTCGCCTAACCGATTAGCAGAACCAACAGATAGTGTCCTGTCTACTAACTATGAATATTCACGACCAGGGAGTCGAACCCGGGACCTCGTTGAGCCAAGTCTAACACAGAGCCGCTACACCACAGAGGCAATATTATTTTTAATGTATTAAAGTTCTTTTAAAGTAACATTTTTTTAAAACTACAACACAACCAACCCACAAGAAAAAGTCCATCTGCCTGTCACGCAGGTAAGAGGCGTTTTTCGGTTATATAGGCCATTACCAACGAGACCACTAGCGGTACACTATTATGCAGCAACTTGGCTGCCGCCCGGAAGGTATCCACCGCCTTACCTATTCCTGCCACCGACCGTAACGACTGTCCGATCCAGCCATAGGACACATGCATGCACCTCTAACATCTATGGTGTCTATAGGCCACGGTCGTCTCTTACCATCAGGATATCTCTGTGATTTTTTTATGATATTGGAAGGCAAACAAGCAGAAGGATTTCCTGATGGTAAAAAATTCACGCTGCCTAGAGACACCAAAGGTGGTAATGGTGCGTTAGAGAGAAACGACCTCGCAGCAGGATCCTCCTTCATCACGACACTGCCTCGTCGCACACCGCCAGGCAAACGATCGACTATTTGGCGACCTCAGACGTGGAATTACTGGGTCACCCGTCGTATAGCCCCGACCTCGCACCCTGCGATTTTTATTTATTCCCGAAAATAAAAGAAAAACTTCGAGGAAAACATTTTATGGACGCCGAAGAAGCAGTGGCTGCGTTTCAAAACGCCGTCGAAGAGACCCCTAAGGCTGAGTGGGCAAGGTGCTTTTCTCAATGGTTTCATCGAATGCAGCGATGTATTGATGTAAATGGACGCTATTTTGAAAAGTTATAATAAAACTAATAACTTGCTAGAATGCTTAGTTTTTGATTTTCTAAGAACTTTCAGTTTGACCCTCGTACCCTCCGAACCGGAACACGTCATGACGTTATGGCGGCAGGAATAGGTAAGGCGGTGGTACCAATCCGGGCGAGTCGCTGCTAAACTCTACCACCTAGTCAGAATTCACGGTGTTAGTGACGGTGAGCCTTTGCTCGCCTTTTACGAGCTGCCTGGCAAGGAAGGCAGACGGTCTATTCTACAAAGGAGCCCGGGCCAACACGGGGGATTGTCTAAGTTTTAGTAACCTGTTTAAGTATTATTTTTTTTTAATTCTTTAACTCTTTTGCATGAAATTCCGTACAAAGTGAATACAGTGAAAGTAGAAAATTTTGTGTTTAAGTGTAATTACTTTCATTTGATTGACAAAGGTAATGATCAATGTAACTCATGGGATGATTTATTACATAAATAATAATAAGACAGTAGTGAATAGTCCTGTGTCATTCCCAAATTTTTGTATTTATAACATTTAATTAAATTTTGTATGTGTATGCTAATTTTTTTTGTTATTTTTTGTACTCAATTCACAGACATTTCATAAAAATATATCCAACGAATTGCATCCCCATCTGTCATTGCATATATTGTCACTGAATTTTGAAAAACTCTTTTTAGTGGATGCCTTTGTTCATTTATACCTTTAAATTTAATTTTATGCGTTTCCGGGTCTGGGTGTTTATTAAATTTATTCTGGTACCTATTTAAGTATTTCTATGTATTAGTATCGTTGACTAACACCCATAACACAAGCATATAATTTGCTTACTTTGGGGTTAGATTCGATTTGTGTAAGTTGTCCAGGTATATTTATTTATTTATTTATTATTTATATAAATACAGATGCGTTGACAACCTTTGAAGAATGAGTCGTATTCGTTTGGAAAATCTGCCCTTGGTTAGTGACGCAACAAAGATGTTGTGCAGAGTAAAAATGACATCAGCAAAATCACGGTTGTTGACCGCCACGCATCAATTGAATGGGCTTGATACCTTAGATTCTGACGCAATGTCTGAAAGTGAAACTTAGCATCCGAAATCAAACCAAAAATCTCCACAGAACATTGCCCATGGTAAGTGTGATAGAAAACACTGAGAGACGCAGCATCTCTAAAAATCATAAAATTGGTAATTGCTCGGTCATTGACAATCGAGACCATGTATATCAAAAGCCCTTTTAACTCTTTTTGACAGGTTCGTATTTTGGCTATTTAAAATATCTAGCGATGGCTCGACTTGTCTTGGCTTGACTGTCTCGCCCTACTAAGGACATCAAGTTTTAATGGCTGTTGTAGTCTTCTCCTCCAGATGACCATGAATTTTAACGTTACTCGAAATGTTAATGCCGAGAAGAATACAGACTACGGCAGTTAGGAAATCACTCTCAAATTGAAGCAATATAACAAAGTTAGACTTTGCAGTAGATTTTTTTTGATATTGGAAGGCAAACAAGCAGACGGATTTCCTGGTGGTAAGAAATTCACGTCGCCTAGAGACACCAAAGGTGGTAATGGTGCGTTGCCAACCTGGGGCCGGGATGTTAGGCTTCGAGCAAAAGTAAGTTTACCGGCTACCTAACCCTCCGAACCGGAACACGTCATGACGTTATGGCGGCAGGAATAAGTAAGGCGGTGGTACCAATCCGGGCGAGTCACTGCAAAACTCTACCACCTAGTCAGAATTCACGGTGTTAGTGACGGTGAGCCTTTGCTCGCCTTTTACGAGCTGCCTGGCATGGAAAACAGATGGTCTGTTCTACAAAGGAGCCCGGACCAACACGGGGAAAATGCGCAAAATTGTCTTTCTGGTGCCAAATTGCAAAAGATTATGTTGACTCCAATATGAAATATCGGATAAAAGGGTGTCGAATTTAGACATAACTTGGTCTCAGCTCTCGTTGACGCGTTGACGTGCAATGTTGATAATTTGCAATATATCATTGATATGCAGAAGAAACCGTCTGGCAGAAATCACACAGCCTTAAGGAACACTAGTATTAAGATGCTTGGACTACGAGCAGGTGCTGTCAACAACGATCTAATGCTGAGCTTTGTCAAAAAAAAACTAGTTACTCAGTTTCATTAATTCTCAGGAATACCGTAGGAAAGAGGATTCGATAGGAGCATTTTGCACCACATCCGACCAAAGTCTTCGCTACTTTGAAACTAAACTAGTCCTTTGCTCTCAACTGCTCTGACTGCCTCGTTGGTCGAGTGGCTAGCGTACTCGCCTAACTACATCGACCAACCGCGAGGCTCGGGTTCGATTCCCGACGGGGGCATGCATTTGTGTGATGAACATTTAGATGTCTGCATTTTCCGGGTCTGGGTGTTTATTAAATTTATTCTGGTATCTATTTAAGTATTTATATGTAATAGTATCGTTGACTAACACCCATGCATATAATTTGCTTATAACAACACAAGCATATAATTTGCTTACTTTGGGGTTAGATTTAATTTGTATGACTTGTCCAGGAGTATTTATTTATTTATTTATATTTATTTATTTTTAACCGCTTGCGCCCATTGAGTTGTCAAGAAAACTAAAAGATAATATTCTAAATTATTTATATCATTCCCTGTTGAAATATTCTCCCTTTATAATTAATGACTACGTCATAAGAGGACTGCGTTAGCCACATTTTAAGTTGATAGCCCTAAGCGTTTGGCCTTTCCGTAATATATAATCATCAAGTTTGCCTTTTTAAATACCGATGTCACCATTTCTTGTGAAGTTAAACTCGCCGAAGTTAAATTGGACAAAATGTCAAAATACGTTACCGTTATCTGGGATGTAGACTCAACTGTAACTGCCCCGACAGTCGTACTCATAAGTGGTGTCAGCGAAGAATTTTACCCATCATCTTAAGAGGCTTTCGCTACAATTCTGAGTCTTTTCTATGACATTGGAAGGCAAACAAGCAGACGGATTTCCTGATGGTAAGAAATTCACGCTGCCTAGAGACACCAAAGGTAGTAAGTTAGATTTAAAAGTAGCACTAGGTGTCGTAATGTCGTCTTGTAAAGTTTTAGCCAAATGGCCACTGTCTGTAGAAATCTAATTTTGTATTATATTTTTCATTTAAAAACTTACAAGGCCAAATCTCATTGTATTTCGCTAATGTCTCACAAGTAAACTGGTATAAGTAGTGAAACGAACCTAAATCGTAAAGTACATTTCAAATATTTTTAAAGCTAGCACGGTAGCAAATTGGAACAGAGGAATGTGTTTGATGAAAACACGAAAGCGAGTGTAGTAAACTTGAGAAGCCGTAAAGTCATGGTAAGGGCTCTGGAATCAAAATATGTAGATGGTGCAACAAAATCACTTGTAGTCGTAATATATCCATTATTACCAGCAATGCAGTGTATGCATGTTTTTTAATCTACGTGAGCAAAGCGACGGTCACCAACTAGTTTTTAATAGGGGTTCCACACGGATTAAAACATTGGTTTGTATCCGTATGAAACGTAGATTTAATCAAAATGTTGATTTGTTTCAAATAAAATTTCTACCAAGGTCATCTTTGTGGAAGGTGTGATTGGAGCGTGATCATAAACGTCTGAATGATGCTTAAATAAAAAATCTCGGTTGTAATTAACTAAAATTTAATATAATATATTAATCGAATCCCTGGCTTTTAAGCGTAGAGTTTAGTTCTTAAATCGTCTATCGATAAGGATTCCATGTATTTATTGATGTGTCTGAATATTAATTTTAAGTTTGATTCAAAAACGGCTTCTTCAACAAATTCTGAAACAATCTTCCAATTTTCATGGGCAAAGTCATGTACTGCGTCCGCTGAAACAAATATACAAATTTAAAACACTAAGACTTTTCCACAACACATTTGACTTCACATACACTTAAAATAACCGGTTTCACTTTTTACACCATCTTCAGAGCTTTACGAGTATCAACAAATTTATATGGTTACTAGCTGCCTGTTCCGGCTTCGCTCGGATGTTTTTTTTAAAATCATAAATTGAGATTTAAACTATCCTATCTCTCAAGTTGGATTGAACTGCACATGGTGTATGAATTTTATTATAATCGGTTAAGTGGTTTAGGAGTCGATTGAGGACAAACATTGTGACACGAGATTTATATACCTATATTAAGATATATAAAATTGGTACGTATAGATTTAACTATGCATTAATAATAAAATTTAATTCTCATTTCGCATGGTCATCGAATCTTGCTAGAATGGATGGACCAATAATTTTGCTCAATTTTTTTATTGTATCGGTTACAATATTAAGTTAGTTACTATATACTGTTAGTATCTATTAATATCAAGAGATGTGAAGTTCGCCGGATCGGCTATCAAATAATAAATAGCCTAGTGTAAAGAAACCACAACGAGGTGATACCAAATATGAATCCTGTGATTACATTGACCTGGATAACATTGGTGTTATTTCTTAGTCGACATTTAAGTTGTAAGTATCTTCACGCCCATATCCCCGAAGAGGTAGGCAGAGGCACAACCAGGGCACCCACGACTAGCCGAAGATACTAAGTCCCACAATGTGATAGGTGGCAAGCCTATCGCCAACTGGGCGCATATCCTATCCCGAGCAACATTTTTTTATTGGAAAATTGGAAAAACCCAATTTTCTTTTTGTTGCCCGACCCGGGATTCGAACCCGGGACCTCATGCAGTCAAGTCCAACAACTGAACCGCTAGACCACAGAGGCGATAGTTACACAGACATTTAAGAAATTACGTAGACATTTTAGTTGTGTAACATTATAAAAGATTTGAAATGCTTAATATATCATTTTTAAGTAATTAAAATATGCTCTTTTATTATTCGATCAATTATTCTTCGTTGGCCCTATCGCCAGCTAATAGATCTAGCAGTTCAGGTTGCTAAATAATTTCACTGATGCTGTCCGCATAGCCTAATGGTGGATGGCAAAGTTTTGGAACGACACTTTTGTATTTAACTGCCTCAACTTTTTTATAGTGTTTCGGTTTAGGAGGATAAGATAGCTGGTAAACTAATGTAGTCCAGATTTATTGGTACCTATACCCTTTTTAATGATACGAGTATATTTAGCAAGTACCTAAAGCGATGAATGTTTTTAAATTAGGAAATCTATCTGCTTGTTAACTTTCCTTTAAGTATGTGTAAAAAGTTAGAATTGGAATCACCTAGGTGATTTTCACAAAAGAACAATCTATTAAATAAATGGAGTATTTCCGTTTGAGCAACTATTTTTTGAGCACCTTTGCATTGAGCACCAAAAGTATTCCCATTTGAGCACCAATCAATATAATAGATTGGTGCTCAATGGGAAACATTAAAAAATATTTAACTTTATTCCCTTTTGAGCACCTATGGTGCTTCTAGTGATGGGGTGTAAATTAAAACATATTGAAAAAATGGCAGTAACTTCTTATATTTTCATATTATTTTGTAGTTATTATAAGTACTATCATAATTAGCCTTAGGTATATTAATTTCTAGGTTCTTCGCTTACTTAAAACAAATAAAAGAAATCACATTCATCGTAAAAACAAAATAGAGTCTTCATTTTTATTGTTTTTTATTTAATAAAACTTCCTAATAATAGGTACTTATAACTATAATATATGGAAGATACAATATATCATACAAGTAAAGGTTTTAGTATTTTTGGAAAAAATATAAACTCTATTAATTATTACTAAGAAATCAGATTTCTTACAGCAGCCGTCTTTACGCTCAAGTAGTCTTTACTCTTATTGTTTCTTTTGAAAAATATTTCTTAATAACACTTACATTATGTATATTAAGTTAAGTTTTATTGTTTTAGAATAATTGATTAAAGTAAACGTTTATGTTAATTACGGTTGTTTTTATTAAATGTAACTATTGTAATTTTTTATTATACTACCCATCACTAGAAACTATCGCAGTGTAGGTGCTCAGTGGGGAATGAAGTGAAATTTAATCTATTGTTCCCTTTTTAGCACCACATTAAAATATTTATTGGTGCTCAAACGGGATTATCATAGGTGTTTAAAGCATATGTGCCCCAAAAATAGGTGCTCAAATGGGAATACTCCATTAAACTGCGAATGAAGAAATTTTCATTCGACCATACACAATCCAGTATTTTTTTTAAAAAGTTCACGTAGGTTCCCCGTATTGGTCCTGGCTCCTTTGCAGAATAGACCATCTGCTTTCCCGTCAGGCAGCTCGTAAAAGGCGAGCAATCGCTTAACGTTACTAACAAAGTATGTACGACATATGACTAGGTGGCAGAATTTCGCAACGACTCGCCCGGATTGGTACCACTGCCTTACCTTTCATGCAGCGATAACTTCGTGACGTGTGCCGGTTTGGAGGGTAAGGTAGCCGGTAAACTTACTTTTGCTCGAGGCGTAACATCCGGGCCTCAGGTTGGCAACGCAACCTTTGGTGTCTCTTGGCGGCGGGAATTTCTTACTATCAGAAAATCGGCATGCTTGTTTGCCTTTCAATATCATTAAAAAAGTTAAAATACTTACACAATTGTTTATTTCCATCAAAAAGATTCTTGAAGTCAAACTCGATAGCTTCTTCGGCTCTTGCTTTCAATTTAAAGTTTTTTATAGCTAAATGACTTTTTCCATCTTCACCTTGTACAATTTTTAGTTCAGCATCAACCCCGAAGAAATATTTTCCTATTTAAAAACAACACAGTGTGACCAACTTTATAATGTACAAGCTTATTTCCTTGTATAAATAAACAAGTCAAAATTATCAACTAAAAAAATCTAGTTTAGGTGGTAATTCTTCTAATCAATATAATTTATCCAACCTGTTGTTTAACTTTTGATAATAACCAATTTCATAAATATTCTATAACTGTCCCTTTTATTCATATTATTATGATAATATTTTATTAAATGTTGTTGTAAAAACTGTTAACAAAATTGATAAGGTTTAAACTAACTTTTAAGTATCTATTTGTCAAAATAGTCAGGATACCATAAACTACATTATGAAATGCGGCGACAACATACAGAGGCTTTATTTTTGCACAACCTAACGAATTTTTGATCACGTCATTAAATCAGACCACGTGCTCTGATGAGTATTTAACATGTTTGACCCATCACAAAAAGTGCACTATGCCGCTACAGAAGTCTTCATTTCACAAGTTATTTTGTAAAAAATATTTAAGTTTACCTGCAACAATGGTGTAATCTCCACTTCCTTTTACAGGTATGGTGATCAATTGTCCATCTATTTCATAATGGCCCTCATGGGCAAGCCGTGCGCAGTTCGCATCAAAGCTTAATGATGCCGAGGCTAAACTTATTCTGGAAGAGAATAAAACACATTATATATAGGGTTACATTTAAAGAGCTGGCCAAAATGTTCTAAAACCCCTTCTTATATTTTTTTTTGTTACGGAATTCCGTTTTAAAAAATTTCGAACCAAACTAATCTATGCAAATTTATGGCCCTGACACACACGTCAGTAACTTTTCAGTAGGAAGTTCAAGTGTATTTGTATGGGCGGAAACTTCGAAACGGGATTCCGTAAATCTTTATTATCTTTAGCTTTGTTTAAATCATATCCACGCGTTTAGTGTTTTGTAAGAAAAGAACAATTGATTAAAAAATATATTGCTTTCATTTTCTATATCGAAAGTGTTAATAGTTCTGAACTGTTTCTAAAATTCTGACTGCTTCTTAAATGTAATCCTGTATGTGACTCTTAGTAGAAATTGTTATAAGTATATGAATTTAGTGGGTATCAAAGCTTCACAAAACACAACATAAAACAGTTTTTGGCTACCATCTGTTAATCAGCACCTTGTCCAGATAGGTATCTGCCACCTATGCACCATGTAAATGACATCGTAACGTAAAATGCAAGCATGGATTCTGTACATGATAGACACGCATATGTAGCCGGAATTTTATGTCTACAATTTCATGTTTAAAAAAAATTGTTGTTTTCACAATTATTTTGTTAATACATACTATCTAATGCCACTCGATTTTTATTTAACATCTAATAAATAACACATTTTTACTAAAACAGCAATGTAATAAAAGATCTTATTAGGTCGAGACTTACAGCTCGCGGTCTAATGCATAAAATTCGTTCGCTATAC